>JAZBJN010000022.1:0-444715 GCA_037127355.1 Schoenoplectus tabernaemontani
TACCCCTTTGCCACTATTCGCCTTCACACTCTTGCAAGCTCTGGCTCTTTCTAGAACCTTCCTAGGCCTTACACTATGCCTATATAAGCTCGCTAGCATGCTCCCTTAGCTCCATTTTGCATTGATCTCAACCGCATCTTCTTCTCCATTACAAGCTATAATCAAGTTTTAAACTTTCATCTCACTTCCTTGCTTGTTTCTTCCTGTCTCAAAGCCTCAACATCATTGATTTAGTGTCGCAACTCTTCACACACTTCCTTTGTTGATTTGTTAGCTCTAACATAGTGCTTGATCCGTCATTTCTCAAGCCGAAGGGGCGACTTGGCACATTTCCTATTTCTAACACTCAATTCTTCTCAATTCTTGTTTCAACACCATCGCCTTAAGTCTAGAAAGTTACCTCGCCTATCAATTGCAAGTTTTAATCTTCAATTGATAAGTTCAAGATTTTAATTCGAGGTAATTGCTTCTGTTCTATCTCTCTCGTGTTGCATTATTTTAAAATCTAATACAATGCACATGTTCTCCTTTGTATAATGTAGCTAAGGCCATGAGCAATCGACTTGAAACTCGGCCTCTTTTGTTCAATCTCCATTGATGGCGCCTTCTACAGCTTTCTACTGCCGAGAGGAAGAAGAAGAAGAGGAGGAGGGGAGAAGGGTCGAGTTCTTCTCTCGCTCGTGCTCGGCACACGCGAGCCAAATCATAGAAGAAGAAGAGTGCAGAGGAGAGACCGCAAGAACTGTGTGCATGCACCCTTCCTTTTCTTTATTTAAATTCCATTTCGATGTTTTTTGTGTAGACTTGGCTTGCAAGTTATTCATACACCACAGCTCATAACCGACAGTTGGGCCCTATCTCGTAAGATTACCGAGTCTAGGTTTATAGATATCATTAGTGGCCGATTAGTGCATGATTAGTGGTTAATCGATGCGATCCGGCATGATTTGATCAAGCTCACTAGTTTAATCACCATCCCTTTATCACCGATTACTCATTAACCGCTGCTGAGGTGGCCTTTATGGTGTGATGCCATATGGCATAGGATCGGGGAGGTGGCTTCTTAGTACCGCTTACGTGGCACAAAAGCGCATCAAGTGCTTCCTCGTCGTGGTGTGCCACGTGGCATAGGGTGGGATGAGGTGGACCATTGGTCGACCGCCACGTGGCATCGAGGTGGGGCCCACCGTGCCGCTGACTTGTGCAAAGGGGGCCCACTTGGTCGACATGGACCAACGAGGCCGCCACGTGGCACTCCTTCGCCGAGTTGGTCCAACTGTGCGCCACGTGGCACACCCTCTCTCTTCACTTATTTTATATCTTCGTGTTTATTACACCCGCTTTGTACCAGAGTCGCCATCATCTCCAAGTTGTACCTTGTAATTGCCTTGATCAAATCTCACCTTTGATTAATCCATTTATTCTCGCTTTTTATCTTCCCCGAATTTATTTTAATAGCTCCACTTATCCAAAAATCATGAAAATTTCACCAAAAATCCCTAAAATCATGATGATCATCCCGTAATTTTTAATTCCATTTTTACCCTCGTCTCTCCGAATTAAAAATTCTTTTGTCAAATAAACCCTATTATTTCTTCCTAATTAATCCCGCATTTCATTTGTAGCTCAATGTCTCTCGCCAATTATCTCTCTCTTGTAGAAACCACCCTAACTAAATACCAATTAGACTTATATTGATATTCATTAGGGTTTGATCTGATCAACATTGATTACATGTCAACAAGCTGATACAAATCTAGACTTGATCGATGGTTGCTCCCGCTACTGGCACCGATCGGCCTTGTGAAATTGACTTTCAATCCTTTAACATGAGGGTGACTTGGTCAAAGAACTGACTACTTATCGCAATTGACACAAATCAAAGCATGGTTAGTGGTTGTCGCAGTACTTGGCACCAGTGTCACCTTTGAAAGCAAAATCACATTTGAAATTTCTCATGACTAGTTGCATCAAAATGCTAGCTTGGCATTGACATCATTTCATGTAGCATAGGGATTATATCGTTCAACTCCTTTCTAGGGTTAGCTCCAAAGGCGCATTTTTAGTGGTTCAACTCGACTCCTATAATACAGTCACTCGAGGCGCTGGGTCCACTTGTCGTTGAAAATGGTCACATGGGTGACTCATCGATAGGCTATGTTTATGTTGTTAGATCCATCTACAAGGGACCGCCTGTGTGGGTCCCACTTGTCGAGAAAATATAATCAAATGGCCGACCCATCGTGAGATTTTTTCTCTCCGAAATCTCCCGAGGTCACCACCTCGAATGAGTAGAGAGGTGTGGGTATTTATACTCTTCACTTCATGCCCAACATTCCATGTGGGACTAATGAATTCATTCCGGTTAAGCAAACTCTTCCGATCAAAATGGGCCATCTTTTCATTGCTTTCTCTCCTTCCCTCTTCTTATGATTTGTCATTAATCATCAATTTATTTTCATTTATTCATTTACTCATCCTTGAAATTTTTCAAGGGTAAACAAAGAGCCACCCACCAAAGCGGGTCCCGAAGATTTTAGAAAATTAAGGGGGTTGCTTTGGTGTATATATTCATCGCACATTTTCTTTTCTATCTCCCTCCTTCCTTTGTTGTTGACTTTATCGCCTTTATTCTAGATTCGACCATCTCTCCATATGGCACGATTCCCGTACGTCCCTGAGTCATTATCTCTCTTTCTACGAGGATCCGAGGACTGGATACCCACCATTAGGGTTACACGCGCACTCCCATACATCTTCGAGCTGGTGGTTTGATTTTTCGCGACGAGCAGCCTCACGATATCATGCCCTTACCGCTCGAGATCTTTCACCGCAAAGACTTCTCCTCGTTCATCTCCTTGGCAAGGAGGTGATCGATGGAGAGGCCTCTCGTTGGGCTAGCATTGACTTCGCCTTCCACTCAGATATCATGGGCACCGCTAGACCGGATTCGCTACATCCTTACATGTGAGAGGGATGTTCTTTGTAGTTCGTGTGTGTACAGCTTGTATTTTCTTGTCGATGTTCCGATATCACATCGACACACCTTGGCTTTGTGCTTTCTCGCGAGCGGTGGAGCTACTCCACCAACACCCTCTTTATTGATGATCGAGAGTCGACTCCCACATTATGGGAGATTCGTCACCGACCGGTCTACCCGTATTCGGTCATTATTATGACGAGTTCTTACCATCGTAGGATGACTTGAGGGACCCTTCCCCGCATCCAACTTCTCTTCGGGAGGTGTACAGGATTTATGATCGGTTGAGAGGCGCACCTTTCGTCTCCCCTTCGTATTCTCGGATATCTTATTTCACCGACGGCCACATTCTCATACCGAGTGTTGTGCCTCTACCCGTGATCCTTTTGGTACGGCATCTCTGCCTTTTCAAAGTGATGTGGTCGCTCCTTCGCAGACACTCTATGCTCACATGAGATCGATCGTGAGACTTATTTGACAGCCTTTCTCTCCCGGTGGATTTGTTTCTTTCTACTCCCTGGGGCCGGGGCTCGTACCATCCGTCCCTCAGTATTTGTGATAGCGAGTCGATTGCTCGTGGTGAGAGAGTCTCGTTGGCCGTACTCGTCTTGGCCAACATCTACGTGAGTTTGCGAGGTGTGACATCTTCACGCGATCCTTCTCACCGTAGGGAGTTGGTACCTTGGCATTTCATTAGCGGGTGGTTGCATATGTATTGGTCCGCCCGTATCACCCATCCTTATCATCGATTTGAGGGCCCACTTACCCATCTTGGGGCGACTTAGCCGACATGTGCAGCCCGCCTCTCCGACTCCGCAGGACGCTCGTTTCGCATTCTACCGTAGCCACGATCATCCGAGGCTAGCTCGCACTCGCATTAGCTACTCATCATCCGGGTCGGGACCACTTGCGCATCTCTAGTTGATGTGACATTTCATTCTAGAGGTTCTTCTCCTTTCGCAGATCACCGATATCTTAGACTATTTCATCACCTCCGCCACGGTTCTTGCCACTCCGCATTGGCGATTATGCTTTCACAGAGCCTTATTCTCCACACGTATGTGCACATCGCTTTGGTTTAGACCAGACGTGCCTCTCTTTCTCCTTCGTCCCGAGTCTTTGGCGATTCGACCTCGAGGGCCTTGGGTGGTGCTACTCACATCTATTCCGCTTAGGATGTTCTCACTTTCGTACGCACTCGCTTCCCGTACACCCACGTTCTCGAGACGCTACATCCGGTGGTATTATAATGTCATTCGCTCGTACTCGCCATACACTCCTTCGCGTGGTACGCAAGATTGCCCTGTGGATAGAGGCGCTCATCATCTAGCCTCTCTTATGATGACTTCATCTCTTTCCCGCTTCTTTCTTCGCCGTGGATTTTCGGGGTTAGATAGCCGCCGCCTTTGTTCGTCTACTAGACTCACCACCGGTACACTCTAGATTCATCCCCTCCTTATTTTAAACTTAGACTTCAGTGCTAGATTTTGACAGCATTTCTTTTTAATCGATTCTCGCATATGAGTATGATGAGGCAGAGCCCGCTTTCGCTCCCTCGCCCGAGGGTCGTTGACGTTTGTTCTCATCCACCGCCGAGCCACCGCCACCGCCGTGGGAGAGATCAAGACTGGCGTTTTCGCCGCCTTCTCCATCTTCTTTCCTTCTCCCATTTCGGTGATTTTTTGCCGACTTGCCCATCCTTATTCGGTGCACTTCATTCACATTTCGATTAGAGTTTATTTTCAGCTCGCGGACATCTCCCCGTAGAGGCAACCGAGATGACATTATAGCAGATCTATCTACGCCGCGAGCACCGCCATTTCGTGTTTTGCACCGACCTTGCCGTCGCAGTTCGTGTGTTTCATTTAATACTTAGTTGCGCATGCACTAGTATTTTCATTCTTACATGTAGATTTTACTGCACCCGAGGCCGATGACATGGCATCTCCACACCGCTCGTAGTCTTTCTTTATGACGCCCCGCTTCACCGTCGATCTTGCCGGGTACCCACCGGAGATGGTGACTCATTCGATGTAGTTCGGGACCGTTGCTCACTCTTGTACGATCGTAGGAGGCTTCTTTAGAGCAGGGAGCCCATGGCCGTCGAGCCCGCAGCGACGGCCATTATTGATCGAGGGAGGCCATCTCATGCTTCTTCATCTCCCGACGGCGCCTCTCGTGGCTATAGATGGCGAGTCTCATCGATACTCGAGTGGATGACTCGACCGAGTGGGCTACGCCGATTATGACTCGTAGTTGGATGAGAGTTGGTCGGTGGAGCAGCCTATTTGACAGCCCTGAGTAGATGGAGGTTCCGCTAGCGAGGGTTTCGCCGAGCCTCATGCCTCTCCCGTACCTTATATTTCCTTTGTCATTTGCCCGTATTTTACCTTTCCATGTATTTATGCTTTTCATTTTATTTTGTAGTCGGTCCGGTGCACCCGCGGTCCTCCCGAGGCGACCGACATCCCTATCCCCGATTGGGCCCCGCCTGGGCCTCAAAGCGACGAGGCGATAGGTTAGATCTTCTCTTCCTTCTATTTCTTCTTTGGTTATAACAATTTGTCTAACCCATTTATTTTACTTGCGATGTTACATCGAGGATGTGCGCTCGCCTTGGCCGCTACAAGGATGCACTCCGAGACACCTTCTTCTGGGGCTATCCGCTAGATTTCGAGATCCCGGACTCTCTCGCCCGATGGCTTCTCTTTCGACCGGTATAGGCCGACGCGGATACCATCGCGCCGCCTCTACTCATTGCACCTCGTCTCGAGAGTACCTTCATTTCTGGGAGGTGCGAGGAGCCGTCGGGCTTACCAGACGCGAGCTCTCTCGTATATCGCACGAGTTGGAGATCCATGAGCCGCGCAGCACTTGGAGGCCGCTCGACTCCGCTATCTTCGCCGCTCTCTTCTTGTGCCACTCTCCGCTCCATGGGAGTCGGGGTGGGCCCGCTCGACCGCCGTGCAGAGCTGAGGACCACGATTATCGTGGAGGGTTTCTCTCGACATCCGCGGGCGTCTCCGAGCCGCGCATTCACTCGAGTGTCCGGATAGTGCCTTCTCTCGCTCTTAGATTTCGAGGCGACTTCGGAGGAGGATAGGCACTCCCTCCATGCTTATCCGGAGACCATTAGTACCGTGCTATTAGAGCCGGAGTCCCGCTTTTTGGGCCCATAGATCGTATTTTTCATTTCTTCTTTTCTCCTTTTCTTTTTGCTATGTTTGATATAGGATGCCTGACACTTGTTATCTTTGATCTCTTTGTCATGGATGATACTTGCCTTTATTGTTATCCTTCGTCACTTCCTCTCAGCCGCGAGGAAGTATTTTATTGATTTCATGTTATGCACCTTTCAATCTTATTTGTAAAAGCGCCGATTACAACCGCTTCATCCTTTCGCAATGCCTAAACATAATAAAAGGAAAATTTTACAACATCCTATTACATTTATTCTATACATCATTTCTCTTTATTTATGGCAATACAAAACTCAAGTAACCATGGTATTTTACTTGATACCGAACCCGTCCGTATTGACCTCTAGGCCAGGTATAGTAATAAACCCGTTTATCCCTTTATTACCGATGGATAAACTTACCAAAGATCAATTGGATTATGGATGCAATTGATAACACCATTTTGTGGATGCTCCTTGTATATTTAATTGACATTTATTTGTGGAAGCTCACCCACTCTCCTCATTTGTGCACCGTTGCGTGCTAAAGTGGAAACTCACGTTCACTCATCTCCACCCAATTTGTTTTGTGGGGGTACTACCCTCAAACATCCATCACGCATCCCTCGCGAGACAAAGCCATCGGTAGGTCCGCTCTCCATGACCCGAGTCACTTCTTTAAGCGAATTACTTTATTTGACACCGAATGCTCGGCAAAAGCATAAACCCTTAGTCCGACCCTCCATGATCTATTTTGGGATTAGAAACAGACCACCTCCTCGGGCGTGCAAGTACTTTTGCGATGAATGTACCCAACCCGGTTTTTTATATTTTGGCTACCCTCAAACATCCATCACGCATCCTCGCTAGACAAGCTTTCATCGGTAGGTCCGCTCTCCATGACCCGAGTCACTTCTTTAAGCGAGCCGCTTTGTTTAACATGAAATGCTCGGCACAAGCGTAAACCCTTGATCCGACCCCTCCATGATATGTCGTGGGATTATGACACACCATTTCTTCGGCGTGTGGCGCTTTTACTGATGAATGCACCCAACCCGGCTTTGTATAACACTCATGGTGTCTGGGACAAAGGTGGCAACCCCTTATTGAAAAAAAAAAAAAAAAAAAAAAATTTTATTATTTTTTTATTATCATTTTTTTTTATTCATGAGTAGGAAAATAGGTTTTTATTGTTTTACTTATATATCCTTTCATTTTATTAGAAAAAGGCAAATTTTTGTTATTAGTGATACATGTTACTAATAAGTACGAGAGTTATTTATTTATATGCCCTCTAAGCGACTATTTACTAGCCACCAATTTGCTCGACCTATCCCTGGCTTGCCGTGGGCGACCAATATGAGCAACTTTCGTCATTGGGCAACAGTATGGTTTGAGGGACAACCGCAAACCCCGCCCATTTTTGTGTTTATTCTCGTATCAAATGGACAAACCCTGGTATTTGTATTATGAGCCCAAACACCAAAGCTCTCGCCTTACATTCTCGCGTGGTTTTGGCATTGAATTCTCTTATTCTATTTTTATTTTTATTGTAGGGCTAAATGTGTTTATGTGGTTTTGGATTTTTGGATGTATTCTATTTACGTATGCACAAGTAGGGTTTTTGGGATTTTTATGCAAAAGTGGAGGTCGACATGGGTTTGTGTTTCGTGCACGTGTGTGTAAACGAACACTTATTCCCTCCTTATTTATTTACAATAGATACTACTCGATTGGCCCCGCTCCGGGCTAGGTGTAGTACTTCTTCGTATATCGCCCATTAATCGGTGGCATGGGCCTTTCACCTTCATGGTCTATGAGTTGGTATGCGCCGCCCCCGTATACCTTCTCAATTACATATGGCCCTTCCCGCCGGAGAGAATTTCGGGTCGATGTGCCGCCAATAATCGGCCTCTTAAGGACAAGAACAAGCTCCCCTTGTTGAAATGCCCGACTCGCGCCATCTTGTCATATGCCCTTGCCATTTTTGCCTCGATATATTTCAAGGTTCTCATTGGCTATCATCTCTTCTCGTCCATGGCATCCAACTCGTCCGGGCCTAAGTTGTTGGCATTCGTCCATGGTCATATCATTTTGCATAGCCACCCGCAATGACGGTAATTCCACCTCAAGAGGGAGAACGCTTCAACCCCAAAAGCCAAAGAATACGGGTAGCTTGCGTAGGCGTTCGGTATGTGGTTCGATAAGCCCATAATGCCTCCCGTAGACGATTATCCCAGCCTCGTTGGTTGCCGTCCACGGTCTTTTTCATAATATTGATCAGGGTTTTATTAAAGGCTTCGGCCAGGCCGTTGGCTCTCGGGTTGTAAATGGACGAGAATCTCCAATCAATGTTAAATTGCTCCGCCAGGGCATAGACTTTGGAGCTCTTGAAGGCCGTTCCATTATCAGATATTATTCGTTGCGGTGTACCGAATCGGTAGAGGATGTGCGTCTTGAAGAACTTAACCACATCGGATGCTTTAACTTCTTTGAGTGGGATGGCTTCAGCCCATTTTGTAAAGTAACTGTTGCCGCCAGATGAACCTAGTGACCTCTCGACGTAGAGGGTCTATGGGCCCCACTATATCCGTGCCCCACATATTAAATGGCCAGGATGCTACCGTGGGGTGCAACGGGTTTGGTGCTTGATGAATAAAAGGGCCATGTATCCGGCACATGCGCACTTCCTTGCGTGCTCTTCACAATCACCACCATGGGCCAATAATACCCCATTCGCTTGATCTTTAATTTCATTTTCGGCCCAGATCGATGTGCTCCACATAGCCCGAATGAACTTCTTTCATGACCGCCCGCTCGTGCCCCGATACGCATCTTAGCCATAGTTGATCGTAAGACCTACGGTATAGCGGTATTGCCCACATACGCATACCGTAGTACCCGTTTTCTTAGTTGATCAGCGATTCTTTTATCTTTGGGGAGGGTGCCATGCCGGAAATATTCAACGAACGGCTGTCTCCAATCATCGTCTTTAGTTATCATTGTTTCTTGGCATTCCATCTTTTCTAGCCCAGTATTTTCATTATTCGTATTATCTATCGTCTGACACAATGATAATGGCCTTCTATTGCGGACGATGATGTGGATTTCCGGCTCCGTCGGTTCACCCAGCTCCTTGGCGAGTTTGGCCAACGCATCTGCTCCACCGTTCACCGCTCTCGTGACCTTCTCAATGGACACGTACGGGATTTTCTTCATTAATTCCATGGCCTTCTGGTGATATTGTATTAGCTCCGGCTTTAGGACCTTGTATTCGCCAATTATTTGATTTATTATCAACTGTGAATCCCCAAAGATGCGCACAGCCTTGATTTCCAGCTCAAAGTGATAGCTCTAGTCCGGCGATGAGTGCCTCATACTCTGCTTCATTATTTGTGCATGGTTCAGTTAAAGTTAGAGAATGTCGTATTATCCCGCCTTCCGGGTTACGAAGACTAGTCCCCGCGCCGCCTCGCACATTGGGACTCCCTGCCCATAATTGGCTTGATTGAAGAAGCACCATCAAAGTACATCTCCCATATAGGACTTCCTTCTTCAACATGTAGAGTTTCCTCGTCGGGAAAGTCACATTTTAATGGGGAGTCATCTTGAATCGGGTGTGCAACAGAAATCGCTAGCGCTCGCCCCTTTATCGCCTTTTTTGCGTGTATAAGTGATGTCGAACTCGGTGAGAATGATCGCCCATTTGGCCACCCTACCCGTCAAGCATTGGCCGAGTCATCAGATACTTGAGAGGGTCCACTTTGGATATTAAAATGATTTTATGGGCTAGCATGTAGTGCCTCAATTTCTTCACCGCGAAGATTAGGGCTAAACAATGCTTCTCAATCGGTGAATACCCGTGTTCTGCTCCCACCATCATGCGACTTAAGTAATATAGCGCATTTTGGTTACCATCCTGATTTTCTTGTGCCAATAGAGCTCCCAAGGATCCGTCCAGGGCAGTTGTATATAGAATGAGTTCCTTCCCGGGTATGGGCGCCGCCAACACCGGAGGGTTGAGTAGATAGGCCTTGATTTCTTCAAAGGCTCGCTGGCACTCACCATCCCACTTAAACGGGATATTCTTCTTAGTCAGCCGGGTGAAGGGTTGGATTTTACCCGATAGGTTGGCTATAAACCGCCTAATGTACGCCAATTGCCCTTGCAAGGATCGCAATTGTTTTAAATTCTTCGGTGGGGATAGTTCAGTGATTGCTTTGATCTTGCCCGGGTCTATCTCAATTCCCCTATGGCGTACTATAAATCCCAGAAATTTACCGGATGATACCATGAATGCGCATTTCAACGGGTTTAATTTAAGCGCATGTTCTCTCAGGCGGTTGAAAACGATCTCAAGATATTGGAGGTGTTCTTCATACGACATGGCCTTGATGACTAAATCGTCCACATAGCATTCTACTATATTGTGGATCAGATCGTCGAATATCTTTGTCATCGCCCGTTGATAGGTGGCACCCGCATTTTTGAGTCCAAACGGCATGACTTTGTAACAATAGATGCCAATCGGCGTGCGGAAGGCTGTGTGCCTTTCATCTTCTGGCGCCATTTTGATTTGATTATAGCCCGCATAACCGTCCATGAAGGAGAAGACTTCATAAGATGATGTGTGATCAATTATGATTTCGGTTACTGGGAGCGGGAAATCATCTTTAGGGCACGCCTTGTTTAAGTCTCGAAAATCCACACAAATGCGGATTTGCCCATTTTTCTTTTTAACCGGGACAATGCTAGCCACCCATTCTGCGCGTCTCTTCTTCCCGTATGAAGCCTCGCGTCGATGAGTTTCTTCGTTTCCTCCACGACCTTTTCTTCGAGTTCTATTCTCATCCGCCTGCGCTTGTTTAATCGGCTTGAAGGTTGGATCAATTTTTAAGTAATGGACCGCTACGTTGGGATCTAATCCAGGCATTTCTTTATAACTCCAAGCGAAGCAGTCCATGTAGCTTTTAAGGAATGTCTTCAACCTGTTAGCCACCTCTTCCGGTAACGACGCGCTTATGAAAGTTGGTCGTGGGTCTTCTTCCGTCCCCAAATTAATTTCAGCTAACTCATCGACCGTATTAGGTTCCTTTTCTAGCTGCTTCAAAGCATTTTTCAGGACTGGGGTATTGTCCTCTTCTGTTTCATTATCCGGCATTTCGACAGAAGTCATGCAACAGCTTTCTTCCATACGGTACCCGTTGAGAGACCCCTCGAAGCATGCTGCGTCGTCGCAGTTATACCCTAACCCCCGAGTGTATTTTATTTTACCATCTAGGCCCTGAACCTTATTCCGGCCGCCATTCCAGAGTTCATCGAAGCGCTTGGCCTCGGCCTTGGATATGTCTCTCGACATTTTGCCCTTTTGCCGCTTTATACGCCTCCTTTCCAAAGGGATGAGATGCGGCGTCACCGCCCGTTGCATTCTCTGATTCTTGTTCTATCACCCACTTTTTCCAAGTGTTGTGGTCAGGGTTCTTCAGAGACTGGGTTGAATCGCTCTGATAGAAAATTATAGCCTTGTGAATGATAGTTTTCCCTTTGATGCGCTCTACCTTTGCCGCACAACAAAGGTCTTTAAGGTTTGGATGTGGTTCACTTCCCTTGGCATGAGGTCTTTAAAATGCCTTTCGGGAACCGCAGTGATCTCTAGCGCTGCCATCTCCTCTTCTATTTCAATATTCATGACTGAGTTGGAGCGGTAGATTTCTTTGATCGGCTTACGTCTCACAACCTTAGGTTTGCTAGGTACGGGAGTGTGCGAGATCGTGTAGCAACTCCTTTACCTTTGTTATTCGAGTTATGCGGGAGCCGGGTTTTGTTGAAAGCTCTTCGGGAGTTGGATTGTCCCGTTTTCGTGCCCTTCTTCTATAAGGTCCTTGAATACCCAAAGCATTCTTCAATTGTGTGGCCCAAGTATGCGATGATAAGGGCAGAATTCGCCTTTCACCGCTCTTTCTATGTCTCATGGGTCTTTTACAGACGGGAAGTGTCAATCCGCTCTTTAGGGCCTCGCTCAAATATCCGAGTCGTTTTATTTTTTAGGAAAGAGTATGGTTTACTCTTCTTGACCTTGAGGGTTTGCATGACGGTCAATTGTTTAGCTCTCGTTTCTTCCCCTTTGATTCATCTACTATAACAATTACCCGTTTGCCGCTTATCGGTGCTTGCCTTTCGGGGTCCCGGAACGGGGGTTCGCTCGTCACTTCTTTGAGTAGCTCGGAGTTATAGATTGCGGTTTGCGGGTTTTCAATCATTATCATGATTTCATTGTGTTGCACTTTAATATCCCGCATCACTTCCCATTGTTCGTACACCTCTCTCTATTATTTTCAACTGGTGCCTTATTTCATCGATCGCATTCCGACGCGACCTTCAAAATTTTCCCGCCATAATCGTTCTTCATTTATAGGCCTCGGCCTAACCGGTTATCCCTTCCGCCACCGGGTCCCGTGTTGATCATATATGACTCTTCACTTTCATTATCTGTTTCGGGCCCTTTATATGGCTTTTTGAGGATGTGATAGATGATCTCTTCGTCGATTCTTCTTCCTGGGTTGACGGTCATGGCGGATTCTTCTCCCGAGGTAATATCGCCCGAGTCATCAGACTCTTCAGAGTCTTCCCCTGAAGTTGCCTCTGTGATCTGAATTCGAGGGGTGTTAGCAGGCTTAAAATTGAAAATGACCTCCTCTTCAGAATCACTTGCATTGATTTCACTTGGCTTTATTTGGGCTTTATACGTAGCCACCTGTTTGAAGCGGAAGGTTGCTTCTTCACCCGACTTTCTTCCGGGTCTTTGGGCTTGAGCACCTCGGGGTTTAATGTTGAATTTAACCTCTTCTTCTTCTCCAGATGAGGTATCAAATTTAGGGCCTTTGTTAAAAGGTTTCTGACCTGTTTTTGTTATTGGCCGACTCGGCGCCACGGCGGATTTAGGCAGGAAATATTGGGCGTCATTGAATTTAATCTCATGCACCCCGAATGGTTTGACATCTCCGTCAATCTCTCTTCGTTTACCATTCTCGATGTATTTGCAAACCTTGGTGCAAGAGTGGAGGGTATGACCGATTCTTTGTGAAGCCACGGACGACCCAGTAACGCCCGATAAGAAGTTTCAGCGTCAATGACATAGAACTTAGTAGGCGCTTTTAGGCTTCCGCATTGCAAGTTCAGAGTTATAGCTCCTAGGGCCTTTTGGGAGTTTTGATTGAAGCCATGAATAATCACCTTTTCATCAGATAAGTTCTTCACGTCCAAGGTGATGGTCTTCAGAGTTTTAAGCGGCATGATATTGATCGAAGACCCCGCGTCGACCAGGATGCGGCCAATCTTTTGCCCTCCACGTTTAGGTGATGTATAGCGGGCGGTTGTGGTCGACGGTGCCTATTAGGAGGTCATCGTCCGTGAAATTTATACAGCGGCCCGCTTGGCGTGAATAGGGCTTCTTGCATATTTTGCTCGATGAAATATGACTTGTACTTCTCGGGATCTTGCAAGGCTGGATTAGTACCTCCCTTAGGTCTTGTGACATCATCAATGCGTCGAATATGCTTAATAGTGCCGGGATCTTACGCAGATGTGCCAACACATTATATTCTTCGCCGTCGACCGGTCTTTTCTCGGGTTCTTGCTTGGGTTCTCAACCTCTTTACCTTTATTCGGGCCTTGTCCTTTCCTTTATCGGAATCCTTGGGAGCTTGTCTCTCGGGTATGTAAGTCCCGGACCCGAGCACGCTTTACATTCTTCGTTCTTGGTCCGCAGGTACTTGCTTCTCCTTCATCATTTGGGAAGAACATCTCCTCTAATGTTGGCATATCTTCGTCGTGAGAAGAATATACCATATTGCACGAAGCACCCCGCATTTCTTCGCTTTCTTCTTTATTTATTTCTTCATCTATATTTTCTTTCTTTCGACCTAGGGTTAGCTTCTCCCGATCTTCTTTGGAGATGAAGTGTTGAAGGGTAATCGCCTGGATCGCCCCGCTCATACTCTTCAATTTTATTCTTTTCTGGACTTGTTATTTCTATGCTTCTTTTTCTTCTTAAGAACCTGGTCTTGGCTCTGGTCCACCTTATAATATACTCTGGGTTTCGGTGGGACCACTGGCGTGATGTCGTCTTTCCATCTCATGCCAGGTTCTTTCTTAAGAGCTTTAAGCATTTTAATCGACTTCTTCGATAAGTGCGTAGTCCATTGTTCTTCCTGGTCTTCACTTAATTGGTCCAGGATCTTCTCTTCTTCATGAGAGATCATGTTGGCCTGCTCATGGGTTGATGGGCTTTGCAAGAACCCTTTAGGTAACGTAATTTCACCGTTTTTATACGCCTTCTCGACCCAATCTTTGAAGACCCAGCAATCTTCAATTGAGTGCCCTAGTACTCTGTGGTATGGGCAGAAGTTGGGTTCGTCCGATTTATCGGCATCTTCCGGACGTTTACTGGCCGGCAGGTTAGACCGTTCTTCAGTGCCCCTCTGAAGATTTGAGCAACTTTATCTCTCCTGAAGGAGTACGGTTTAGATTTCTTTTGTTTGAGGGACTCAAAACTCCGTGAACTCCCCGCTTGATTGGGCCTGGGCCCCTTATTGTAATTGTTGCCATTTGTGCCACTGTTGCCACTTTGGGTGTCTGCGTTAGCGACCATCTTATCCTTTAACGAGGTAAATGCTACTTTGGTTTCAGCTCGGGCTCCTCGTTGCGGCCTATTATTCATAAAGTTCGGCACGGTGTGCGGTGACATTTTTTCCATATTAGATACCGATCTGAGCAAGTCTTTGAATGTGTTGACCTTTGTCACACCAAGAAGCATGCCCATCCACCCGTCAATGTTTTTCATGATTAGGTTGACGGCCTCATCTTCGGTTAATGTGCGGTCGCATTTGATGCTGAGGTTCCGCTATCTATTGATAAAATCTGTCATTGACTCCCCTTTCTTGGGTTTAGTGCTTGCCAGATCGGCTATGTTTATCTTGTCAGACACCATGACAAATCGCGCCCCGAACGAGTCTGCCATCTCGTCCCAGGTCCTTATGCTGTTGTTCTCAATGAATAATACCATTGGAAGGCGGTTCCCACCAAACTTTGAGGGAATTGTCTCAACAACAAAGTGCATCATTGCCGCCCGTGTTTCCGCATGAGGCTACAAAGTGGGCAGGTGTTGTTCGGGGTTAGGTCTTTATTGCCTTCCCGGAGAAGGTCCTGAAGCGGGGATCACATACCCTTTAGGATATTCTTCCAAGTCGTATATGGCGGTGGTATGGATGTCCACGCTTTTAACGGGAGGGATAGCGTATCCACCTCCAAACTATTCTGCATTCTTTGGGCAATCATGGCTTGAATCTCTTTCCGGGATATTCCCGTTGGTTCACCCTCCACTTCTATTGTTCTATGTGGATGGGGTTTAGAATTGACAGTTGTTTTCCCTTATGATTGCTTTTGCATCTTGTGGACCCCTTCTTGACGGGAGCTACCAGCCTTGAAATTGGCGTCTTGTGATTCTTGCAAGGATTTGACCGCCTTAATCAATTCTTCATTTTGTTTCAGCATAGTAGCGATTAGTTCCCGTTGCCTAATCAACTCTTCGTCCCGTGCCTCGATGTGGCCTTTTAATATTTCTATCTCATCGATGGGCACTTCGGGACGTGTTTCGACGTCATCTTCATTGTCAAAGAGATCAGGGTTTTCGTTGTGATCTTCCCCTTCCCTGCTATTACCTTCGGGGTTGACTCTCTTGGGTGGTCTCCTTTTCTACCATTATTTTTGTTGGTATTGGTGACGTGAGCTTGATTAGGCGGGGACCGGTCATCCTGGGTCATATTCACCTCAAAGCATCGTGTCCGGATCGCATCGTAGCTTATGCTCGATGGTGTTGACCGAGAAGTGCTCTTCATAGCGAGCGGTTCTTCTCTTCTTCTTTGCTTGGTCGGAGTGTTATTTTCGACTACTAAGTGGTATTCTTGAGCCTAATCTACCGAATACACTCTTCGACCTAGGCGGTGAATACGCTCTCGGACGGAGCGTTAGACTTGCCGCCTTGCCGGGTGGCCGGGCTTGAGATTGGGGCTTTGTTGGGGGAACCCTTCGGGACCCACACCGCCGGGTGCTAGGTGTTGCCTTTGATGTAAACCTCCTCGGTGTACGGAGTTGAGATAATGGCTTGCGGCTGAGCCATACCTTGAGATTGATCGGGGCGGGAGACGTATTGTCTCAACCTAGCGTTCTTGACGCTCTTCCTCTGCTTGAGGGCCCTGTGAGCCTTGTAGATGGCTTCTGCAGGGGCTTGAGACTTATCCTGGCGGCGCTGAGGCCTTTGAGATGGGCAAGGTGTGGGCTTAGGCACCTCCCATGCCTGGCGGAGCTGGCCTGTGGCCGAGTTCTTGGCCACTATGCGGAGGGCTGTGAATTTGTTGGAGACTGGGATGGCTGGCCTAGCCACCAGCTGGTTTTGGTATGCATCCAGGGCCCTCTTCCTAGACGCTTGAGAGTTGCGGGTAGTTTGGGCTGCTGCCTTTGGGGCTGTCCTCTTGGACGGTCGCCTTCTCCTCTTTGGGGAGGTAGTAGGAGAGGCCATGATGTTGTTAGAGATGCCCTTAGGAGTCAGGGTGATCGAGTCCTACTCCCCGTCCGGGATGGAGATCCGGACGGTTGCGGGAGTGATCGTGGCCACTGGAGCTGGGCCATAGACGGTGAGTTCTTGCGGGATGGTCCCGAAGAACATGAACAGTTTGCCCTCCGGGCTCTGTGCAGAGTGACGGTGTAGGGAGCGAGGTTGAAGTTTCCAAAGTACGCCATTTCGCAAAAACAAAAACACTTGAAAATTATTAGTCATTTTAGCACATAGAAGACCACTTGTATCTCTTAACTATTCTATTTGCCTCTCTCTTTCAAGAGATAAGAGGAGAATCTAGGTCCCACCGGCGTGCGATCCCGTGCGACCCTTTTTCGCGCGCTCCGCACCGCCGCCGGGCGATGGGTTGCGGAAGAAGGACACGGAGATCCCTCCCGATCGTGCATCTCGCTGGGTGCTTGAATTTTGGTTCCGCCGTTTAGAGATTATTTGGATGCACATTCGGGGGTTTTTAGTGATTGTGAGTTCTTGTAGATTCCGATGGGCGCAAGCCCCCACCGTTAATTACCCCGGGCTACTAACCTCGAGGCACCTCTGGATCTTTGAAAGAGAAAAGCAAATAGTATAGTTAAAAGATGGTCAAGTGGTCATCCGGGCTTACAAGAAGGGGTCCACGGAAGACGAACCTACAAACAGATTGGTTCGATCTTTACTTAATCCTATGGAAGACGAACCTACAAACAGATCGGTTCGGTCTTTGCCACACCTCGAGATATAACCTTACTACGGCACCGTGTTAATCTCTTCAGAGAGGGGCTTGAGGTGAGTCTACTACGTAACGACTCAACCTCCGTTGATCTAGAAGATAAACCTACTACGAACGGTTCAATCTTAACTAGTCAACAACCAATCACACAAAATACAACTCGAAGCACCGAGCCGGTTGATCTTGAGGTTGGTGAATCAGAGAAGGGTGGATATGGCCCACGTGTTTCTTCTCACCGATCTTCTAGATCATGAATTCGAAGCACTAAGCCGATTCATAAACCTAGAAACACGATTATGAACAATGTCAAACCCGAAGCGTGGGCCGTTCAACATTGAGGTATGTGTTAGTGAAGGAACCTACCTACGTAACGGTTCACATTCACTGTTTTGTGGATGAATCTACTACGTAACGATTCAATCTCACAAAGTCTCGGGAGATGAACCGAAGACAAACTTATCGACGGATGAGTTCGGTCTTGCTAGCTCAAATGGTCATGAATTACTTGTTCATGACACCGAGTCATTAAGATGTCACTTCTCTCGGACATCGTAATGTTCTTCTTCTTCAAAGTCGACATATCTCTCCATGCTGATGTCGTAGCTTTGGTCATTCTTCAGCGAGCGTCAAGATGTTCTTGTCCCGACTAATCATTCTACATGTTGCATTACTTGTGCAAGATCTATGTTGCCCTACACCCCTTGTGTGAGCGTATTTAGTCATGAGTTACTTGCTCATGGTAATGAGTCATTAAGATGTCTCCTCTCCGGACATCGTAATGTTCTTCTTCTTCAAAGTCGACATATCTCTTCATGCTGATGTCGTAGCTTTGATCATCCTACGTCAAGATGTTCTCGTCTCAACGTATCTTCTCATGTTGCTATTGAAGCCTTAGTCATCTTACGTCAAGATGTTCTTGTCTTGACCAATCGTTCTAAAGGTTATAACATGTGTGCAAATATTCTTATGTGGCTCTACACTCCTTGTGTGAGCTTATTTATTCATTTCTAAAATGCACAAAGTCTATTATATAATATCTTCCATTATCATTCTTTATTATAAAGATGTATTTATTTATTATTATTATTATTATTATTATTATTAATATTCTTATTATTATATATTTTTTTATTATTATTATTATTATTATTTTTATTTCTTAAACTTTATTTATCTATGTAGAAAAATTACTTACAAAAATAATAGGAAAAGGGGGTTAGCTATTAACTAGAATTTTCATTTACATTTTTGGGATTTTTATAATAGCTAAAATAGTAGACTCTTATTTTTATTATTTCTACACCCTATTTATTTTGTAGAAATTACTTATAAAAATAATAGAAAATAAAATGGCTATGTTTTTATTTATATTTCCAAAATGTTTGTAATAGCCAAAGTAATAGAATTTTATTATTATATTCTATTATGTTGAAACACCATTCATTATGTAGGAATTATTTACAAAATCAAAAGATGGTTAACTATATTATTTTTTATTATTACTATTTTTATTTTTATTTTTAAGATCTATAATAGCTAAAAAGAAATCATTATCAATATTCTATCTTATTTATTATACTATTCATTATTATATATTTTTATATTTTTTTATTATTTCTATTTATTATCTATAGAAAAGTATAAGATTTTTTATTATTAGTTGAAAATAGCTATAAGAGATGAAATTTATTATATTTTTATTACAACTATTATTTTTATTGCATTTTATTCATCAAAAATATTTTTATTGTATATTTGTATAGAAATATCAAAAGAAATGCAATTCATATTATAAAACTATATTATCATTCTTTATTATAAAAGAAAATGCATTTACTATCTATTATTATGGTAATATATATTTTGGTATTTTTTGTGCTATTTATTTTTATTATTCTTTTTACAGAAAATATCAACATAATATCTATTATTATTTATTATTTTTTTTATTTATCAAAGAATATAGCTAATCTCATTATTTATTATGGCATATTATTATTTCATGGAAAATCACTTGAAAAATCACTAAAATATATCTAGTTATTATTTATGATTTTTATTTAAATTTTTGGGATTTTTATAGTATTTAAAATGACAAGTCAAAGCTAAGTCAAATATATCAATATATGTAATATCTTTTGCTTTAAAATTGTTTCAACATGATTATATTTTTAAAACTAGAATATTATTGTATAGAAAAATAGTATGAAAAATAAGAAAATTTTAGAAATAAATTTGAGTCAATTTGGAGTTCAGGAACATTTTCAAATGATTTATTTATTACATATAATTAATGTTCTGTTATTAATTAACTAATGGGCTTAATCTGGGCCTTCAGATTTGTATCAAGATCAGCGCCTATCTTTCATTTAACTTTATTCTTATTTGGGCCGCCAGATTAGATTAAGATTTGCACTGCGTGGATCGATCACCAGATCAATTCATGCTTTAATTTCCTAAATGTTCAATAAAGCCCAGATCCTTTCGATTCGTCCCATATATTCGCGCCTTTCAAGATTAGTACGTAAGATCCTTTCTCTGTCTCTTCTCTACCGTGCTTCAAGATGCGTGCTAGGAGGTTGATTCCGCGCTCCGGCTGATCTGATCGACGATCGGACACTACGCTTAGTGTCGCCTTGATACGAAGAGTCGATTAACACATTCCGATCATGGATTAATACAACGTATCGACATTGACTCTTCTTTTTATCGGTTTCGCACCGATCGGTACCAATTGCATCTCATTCTCAAATTGAGCCGTTTTCATCTCAATTCCTTGTTCTTGTTAGCTTATTTACATGATTCCCATTTCTAACTATGTCTAGAAATGACACAACTATGACAATTACCCATATTGTGAGGTTAATCGCGATTGAACAAGAATCAAGCTCTGCACCTGGTTATGAATTCAAAGTGTCAATCATTATATTTCCAAGCAATTGTTAAGATTTCTTTGATCGTTAAGATGTATAGCTCATCGCCTATGCAATACACACTAATCCAAGTGATTAATCGGATTGATTATAGCATTTGGATGTGCCATTGTCAGATCGCTTGAATCACAAATGACAGACTTCAAGAATTCAACTCAATTGCTTGATTCAAAGTCTGTAATCTTGATATATTTGCTTGGAAATATAATGATTGAGAGGTCGTTGACCTTCGATCAATCAATTATCACAATTTGAGCTAGGAGATCACTCTGGCCTTCGACTAGCTTTTCGACAATTGCGATTTTATTGTCGTTTCACTCGATTCAATCAAAGAAAAAGCAAAGAAACATCAAAGAAGTCATTCAAATAGCAAGGCGATGATGTAAGGAAGTGATTTAATCAAAGAAATCAAGAAATTCGACAAAACATGAAAAATTACAGATAATGGGTAACAAAGATGCATTTAATCGAAATTAATCAAAATTGGATGTAATTACATTCCAAGCTCTTGTCTCTATCAATTATACTCACCTATCCTCTTTCTCTGTAGCTCTATCTCTTTGAATTGACTGCTAATGGTGGAAGGGAGTGTGTATACCGAGCTCTCAACACTTGTTGAGTTCAATCGGTTGGTAAAGCTTCTAATTTGCTCTCTAGATAGTTTCTTGAAGGGCTATGGGTATCCTCCCTTTTCTGAATCAATTCTGAGGGTTTATATAAGCTAGGGGTATGTGTATTGCTAAATGGTGATTGGTTGGGTAATTAGTGCTTGGATTACGGTTTAAACTCAATCTCAACCCTTGGTTCAATCTAAATCAGTGGCTAGGATGCATTTGTGTTTTCTAATTACTCAATTGAGTCAATCTCTAGCAGTTAAGCTGTTTTGAGTTAGTTGCATACATTCTCTTATTTACCCCTTTGCCACTATTCGGCCTTCACACTCTTGCAAGCCTCTCTGGCTCTTTCTAGAACCTTCCAGGCCTTACACTATGCCTATATAAGCTGCTAGCATGCTCCCTTAGCTCCATTTTACAGAATTGATCTCAATTCGCATCTTCTTCTCCATTACAAGCTATAATCAAGTTTTAAACTTTCATCTCACTTCCTTGCTTGTTTCTTCGTCTCAAAGCCTCAACATCATTGATTTAGTGTCGTGCAACTCTTCACACACTTCCTTTGTTGATTTGTTAGCTCTAACATAGTGCTTGATCCGTCATTTCTCAAGCCGAAGGGTGACTTGGCACATTTCCTATTTCTAACACTCAATTCTTCTCAATTCTTGTTTTAACACCATCGCCTTAAGTCTAGAAAGCTACCTCGCCTATCAATTGCAAGTTTTAATCTTCAATTGATAAGTTCAAGATTTTAATTCGAGGTAATTGCTTCTGTTCTATCTCTCTCTCGTGTTGCATTATTTTAAAATCTAATACAATGCACATGTTCTCCTTTGTATAATGTAGCTAAGGCCAGAGCAATCGACTTGAAACTCGGCCCTTTGTTCAATCTCCATTGATGGCGCCTTCTACGCTTTATTTGTCGAGAGGAAGAAGAAGAAGAGGAGAAGGGAGAAGGGTCGAGTTCTTCTCTGCTCGTGCTCGGCACACGTGAGCCAAATCATAGAAGAAGAAGAGTGCAGAGGGAGAGACCGCAAGAACCAGGTGCATGCACCCTTCCTTTTCTTTATTTAAATTCCAGCTGATGTTTTTTGTGTAGACTTGGCTTGCAAGTTATTCATACACCACAGGCTCATAAATCTGACAGTGGGCCCTATCTGTAAGATTACTGAGTCTAGGTTTATAGATATCATTAGTGGCTGATTAGTGCATGATTAGGGTTAACTGATGTGATCTGGCATGATTTGATTGGCTCACTAGTTTAATCACCATCCCTTTATCACTGATTACTCATTAACTGCTGCTGAGGTGGCCTTATGGTGTGATGCCATATGGCATAGGATTGGGTGAGGTGGCTTCCTCTAGTGCTTACATGTGGCACAAAGCGCATTGAAGTGGCTCGTCATTGTGGTTGTGCCATGTGGCATAGGGTGGGATGAGGTGGACCACCGGCCGACCGCCACGTGGCACCGAGGTGGGGCCCACCCGTCGCTGATTTGTGCCGTGGTGGGGCCCACTTGCCGACATGGACCAATGGGGAGGTCGCCACGTGGCACTCGCCGCCGAGTTGGTCCAATCTGTGCCGCCACGTGGCACACCCTCTCTCTTCACTTATTTTATATCTTCTGTGTTTATTACACCCAGTTTGTACCCGTAGCCGCCATCATCTCCAAGTTGTACCCTAATTGCCTTGATCAAATCTCGGCCTTTGATTAATCCATTTATTCTCGCTTTTATCTTCCCGAATTTATTTTAATAGCTCCACTTATCCAAAAATCATGAAAATTTCACCAAAAATCCCTAAAATCATGATGATCATCCCTGTAATTTTTAATTCCATTTTTACCCCTGTCTCTCTGAATTAAAAATTCTTTTGTCAAATAAACCCTATTATTTCTTCCGAATTAATCCCGCATTTCATTTGTAGCTCAATGTCTCTCGCCAATTATCTCTCTCTTGCAGAAACCACCCTAACTAAATACCAATTAGACTTATATTGATATTCATTAGGGTTTGATCTCGATCAACAGTTGATTACATGTCAACATTGATACAAATCTAGACTTGATCAGATGGTTGCTCCAAACTTTGGCTTTGATCGTCTTGTGAAATTGACCTTCAATCCTTTAACATGAGGGTGACTTGGTCAAAGAACCGACTACTTATCGTAATTGACACAAATCAAAGCATGGTTAGGTGGTTGCTCGCAGCTTTGGCACCAGTCGTCACCTTGAAAGCAAAATCACATTTGAAATTTCTCATGACTAGTTGCATCAAAATGCTAGCTTGGCATTGACATCATTTCATGTAGCATAGGGATTATCCGCTTCAACTCCTTTCTAGGGTTAGCTCCAAAGGCGATTTTTAGGGTTCAACTCGACTCCTATAATAGGTCACCGAGGTGTGGGGTCCACCTGTCAGTGAAAATGGTCACATGGGTGACTCATCGATAGGCTATGTTTATGTTGTTAGATCCATCTACAAGGGACCGCCAGTGGGTCCCACTTGTCAGAGAAAATATAATCAAATGGCTGACCCATCAGGAGATTTTTCTCTCTCTGAAATCTCCCGAGGGTCAGCCACCTCGAATGAGTAGGAGGTGGTGGGGTATTTATACTCTTCACTTCATGCCCAACATTCCATGTGGGACTAATGAATTCATTCCGGGGTTAAGCAGCGACCTCTTCTGATCAGTGGGCCATCTTTTCATTGCTTTCTCTCCTTCCCTCTTCTTATGATTTGTCATTAATCATCAATTTATTTTCATTTATTCATTTACTCATCCTTGAAATTTTTCAAGGGTAAACACCAACAAATTTCAAAAACTCAAACAACTTGTTTAGACATCCGTTTTTAATGCATCTTATTTATGTTTTGTGCAAAATTTATGTCATACGATGTTCATATCGAAGTGTTAATGGGATAACCTATTAATAGGTATAATTAGTAGTAAATATATTAATTTTCATGAAATTATGTATAGTTATGAGCCAGAAAATGTTAAAAATCTTAAACAACTCGTTAAAACAATAGTTTCTAATATATCTTTCTAATGTTTTATGAAAAATTAGTGTCGCGGGATATTCATAATGAAGTGTTAACTGGACAATGTTATAATAGGCATAATTAGGTGTAATTTTATCAATTTTCATGAAATTATGTGTACTTATGCGGCCAAAAAATTTGAAACACGCGAACAACTTGTTTCAACTACGTATTCGATGCATCCCGCTTATTTCTCGTGTAAAATTAGTGTCGTAGAATTTACATATCGAAGTGTTACTTGGTAATATTTTAATGGGCATAATTAGGAGTAATTATGTTAATTTTTACGAAATTATATGTAGCTATGAGGCCAAAAATGTTGAAAGACATAACTTTCTTAAATAGCATATTTCAACGCATCTTATTTATGTTTTGAGGAAAAATAGTTCACTCATATACTCGTTTTCAAGTGCTAATTGAACAATATTATAATACGCGTAGTTACGAGTAATTAAATTAATTTACACCAAATTATGTGTAGTTATGAGGCCAAATTTCTTCATAAAGGCGAATAACTTGTTTAAACAAGAACTTTTGACGCATGTTACTTGCATTTTGTGCAATATTAGCGTCATAGAATATTCATATCGTAGTTCTAGTTGGACAATTTTGTAATATGTGTAATTAGGAGTAACTGTATTAATTTTTATGAAATTATATGTACTTATGCGGCCGAAAATTTTGAGAAACACAAACAACTTGTTTAAATGTAGTTTTTAATGCATCTTATTTATGTTTTACGCAAAATTAGCGTCATGAAATATTCATTCGAAGTTTTAAGAGGACATACTAATAATACGCGTAATCGGGAGTAATTTTATTCATTCGCTCGAAATTATGCGCAGGTTTTTGTTGCAAAAAATGTTGAAAATCTTAAACAACTTCACCAAACTTATATTTGTGCAAAATTAGCGTCGAGAGTACTCATATCTAAATTTTAACCGGACAATCATATAAAAGGCATAATCGGGAGTAACTATATTAATTTTCACGAAATTATAGATAGTTATGCGGCCAACAAATTTCAAAAACTCAAACAACTTGTTTAGACATCCGTTTTTAATGCATCTTATTTATGTTTTGTGCAAAATTTATGTCATACGATGTTCATATCGAAGTGTTAATGGGATAACCTATTAATAGGTATAATTAGTAGTAAATATATTAATTTTCATGAAATTATGTATAGTTATGAGCCAGAAAATGTTAAAAATCTTAAACAACTCGTTAAAACAAAGTTAGCTTTAATATATCTTTCTAATGTTTTATGAAAAATTAGTGTCGCGGGATATTCATAATGAAGTGTTAACTGGACAATGTTATAATAGGCATAATTAGGTGTAATTTTATCAATTTTCATGAAATTATGTGTACTTATGCGGCCAAAAAATTTGAAACACGCGAACAACTTGTTTCAACTAATTTGTATTCGATGCATCCCGCTTATTTCTCGTGTAAAATTAGTGTCGTAGAATTTACATATCGAAGTGTTACTTGGTAATATTTTAATGGGCATAATTAGGAGTAATTATGTTAATTTTTACGAAATTATATGTAGCTATGAGGCCAAAAATGTTGAAAGACATAACTTTCTTAAATAGCATATTTCAACGCATCTTATTTATGTTTTGAGGAAAAATAGTTCACTCATATACTCGTTTTCAAGTGCTAATTGAACAATATTATAATACGCGTAGTTACGAGTAATTAAATTAATTTACACCAAATTATGTGTAGTTATGAGGCCAAATTTCTTCATAAAGGCGAATAACTTGTTTAAACAATGAAATTTTTGACGCATGTTACTTGCATTTTGTGCAATATTAGCGTCATAGAATATTCATATCGTAGTTCTAGTTGGACAATTTTGTAATATGTGTAATTAGGAGTAATGTATTAATCTTTATGAAATTATATGTACTTATGCGGCCGAAAATTTTGAGAAACACAAACAACTTGTTTAAAAAAGTTAGTTTTTAATGCATCTTATTTATGTTTTACGCAAAATTAGCGTCATGAAATATTCATTCGAAGTTTTAAGAGGACATACTAATAATACGCGTAATCGGGAGTAATTTTATTCATTCGCTCGAAATTATGCGCAGCTTTTGTTGCAAAAAATGTTGAAAATCTTAAACAACTTCACCAAACTTATATTTGTGCAAAATTAGCGTCGAGAGTACTCATATCTAAATTTTAACCTGGACAATCATATAAAAGGCATAATCGGGAGTAACTATATTAATTTTCACGAAATTATAGATAGTTATGCGGCCAACAAATTTCAAAAACTCAAACAACTTGTTTAGACATCCGTTTTTAATGCATCTTATTTATGTTTTGTGCAAAATTTATGTCATACGATGTTCATATCGAAGTGTTAATGGGATAACCTATTAATAGGTATAATTAGTAGTAAATATATTAATTTTCATGAAATTATGTATAGTTATGAGCCGAGAAAATGTTAAAAATCTTAAACAACTCGTTAAAACAAGTTAGTTTCTAATATATCTTTCTAATGTTTTATGAAAAATTAGTGTCGCGGGATATTCATAATGAAGTGTTAACTGGACAATGTTATAATAGGCATAATTAGGTGTAATTTTATCAATTTTCATGAAATTATGTGTACTTATGCTACAAAAAATTTGAAACACGCGAACAACTTGTTTCAACGGCCGTATTCGATGCATCCCGCTTATTTCTCGTGTAAAATTAGTGTCGTAGAATTTACATATCGAAGTGTTACTTGGTAATATTTTAATGGGCATAATTAGGAGTAATTATGTTAATTTTTACGAAATTATATGTAGCTATGAGGCCAAAAATGTTGAAAGACATAACTTTCTTAAATAGCATATTTCAACGCATCTTATTTATGTTTTGAGGAAAAATAGTTCACTCATATATTCGTTTTCAAGTGCTAATTGAACAATATTATAATACGCGTAGTTACGAGTAATTAAATTAATTTACACCAAATTATGTGTAGTTACGAGGCCAAATTTCTTCATAAAGGCGAATAACTTGTTTAAACAAAGAAATTTTTGACGCATGTTACTTGCATTTTGTGCAATATTAGCGTCATAGAATATTCATATCGTAGTTCTAGTTGGACAATTTTGTAATATGTGTAATTAGGAGTAATCGTATTAATCTTTATGAAATTATATGTACTTATGCGCCGAAAATTTTGAGAAACACAAACAACTTGTTTAAACAAATAGCTTTTAATGCATCTTATTTATGTTTTACGCAAAATTAGCGTCATGAAATATTCATTCGAAGTTTTAAGAGGACATACTAATAATACGCGTAATCGAGTAATTTTATTCATTCGCTCGAAATTATGCGCTAGCTTTGTTGCAAAAAATGTTGAAAATCTTAAACAACTTCACCAAACTTATATTTGTGCAAAATTAGCGTCGGAGAGTACTCATATCTAAATTTTAACTGGACAATCATATAAAAGGCATAATCGGGAGTAACTATATTAATTTTCACGAAATTATAGATAGTTATGCGCCAACAAATTTCAAAAACTCAAACAACTTGTTTAGACATCCGTTTTTAATGCATCTTATTTATGTTTTGTGTAAAATTTATGTCATACGATGTTCATATCGAAGTGTTAATGGGATAACCTATTAATAGGTATAATTAGTAGTAAATATATTAATTTTCATGAAATTATGTATAGTTATGAGCCGTAAAATGTTAAAAATCTTAAACAACTCGTTAAAAAAGCTAGTTTTAATATATCTTTCTAATGTTTTATGAAAAATTAGTGTCGCGGGATATTCATAATGAAGTGTTAACTGGACAATGTTATAATAGGCATAATTAGGTGTAATTTTATCAATTTTCATGAAATTATGTGTACTTATGCGGCCAAAAAATTTGAAACACGCGAACAACTTGTTTCAACTACGTATTCGATGCATCCCCGCTTATTTCTCGTGTAAAATTAGTGTCGTAGAATTTACATATCGAAGTGTTACTTGGTAATATTTTAATGGGCATAATTAGGAGTAATTATGTTAATTTTTACGAAATTATATGTAGCTATGAGGCCAAAAATGTTGAAAGACATAACTTTCTTAAATAGCATATTTCAACGCATCTTATTTATGTTTTGAGGAAAAATAGTTCACTCATATATTCGTTTTCAAGTGCTAATTGAACAATATTATAATACGCGTAGTTACGAGTAATTAAATTAATTTACACCAAATTATGTGTAGTTACGAGGCCAAATTTCTTCATAAAGGCGAATAACTTGTTTAAACAAAGCTACTTTTGACGCATGTTACTTGCATTTTGTGCAATATTAGCGTCATAGAATATTCATATCGTAGTTCTAGTTGGACAATTTTGTAATATGTGTAATTAGGAGTAACTCGTATTAATCTTTATGAAATTATATGTACTTATGCGGCCGAAAATTTTGAGAAACACAAACAACTTGTTTAAACAAAGCAGCTTTTAATGCATCTTATTTATGTTTTACGCAAAATTAGCGTCATGAAATATTCATTCGAAGTTTTAAGAGGACATACTAATAATACGCGTAATCGGGAGTAATTTTATTCATTCGCTCGAAATTATGCGCAGCTTTGTTGCAAAAAATGTTGAAAATCTTAAACAACTTCACCAAACTTATATTTGTGCAAAATTAGCGTCGAGAGTACTCATATCTAAATTTTAACTGGACAATCATATAAAAGGCATAATCGGGAGTAACTATATTAATTTTCACGAAATTATAGATAGTTATGCGGCCAACAAATTTCAAAAACTCAAACAACTTGTTTAGACATCCGTTTTTAATGCATCTTATTTATGTTTTGTGCAAAATTTATGTCATACGATGTTCATATCGAAGTGTTAATGGGATAACCTATTAATAGGTATAATTAGTAGTAAATATATTAATTTTCATGAAATTATGTATAGTTATGAGCCGTAAAATGTTAAAAATCTTAAACAACTCGTTAAAAACAAATAGCTTTCTAATATATCTTTCTAATGTTTTATGAAAAATTAGTGTCGCGGGATATTCATAATGAAGTGTTAACTGGACAATGTTATAATAGACATAATTAGGTGTAATTTTATCAATTTTCATGAAATTATGTGTACTTATGCGGCCAAAAAATTTGAAACACGCGAACAACTTGTTTCAACGGCCGTATTCGATGCATCCCGCTTATTTCTCGTGTAAAATTAGTGTCGTAGAATTTACATATCGAAGTGTTACTTGGTAATATTTTAATGGGCATAATTAGGAGTAATTATGTTAATTTTTACGAAATTATATGTAGCTATGAGGCCAAAAATGTTGAAAGACATAACTTTCTTAAATAGCATATTTCAACGCATCTTATTTATGTTTTGAGGAAAAATAGTTCACTCATATATTCGTTTTCAAGTGCTAATTGAACAATATTATAATACGCGTAGTTACGAGTAATTAAATTAATTTACACCAAATTATGTATAGTTACGAGGCCAAATTTCTTCATAAAGGCGAATAACTTGTTTAAACAAGAACTTTTGACGCATGTTACTTGCATTTTGTGCAATATTAGCGTCATAGAATATTCATATCGTAGTTCTAGTTGGACAATTTTGTAATATGTGTAATTAGGAGTAATCGTATTAATCTTTATGAAATTATATGTACTTATGCGGCCGAAAATTTTGAGAAACACAAACAACTTGTTTAAACGCAGTTTTTAATGCATCTTATTTATGTTTTACGCAAAATTAGCGTCATGAAATATTCATTCGAAGTTTTAAGAGGACATACTAATAATACGCGTAATCGGGAGTAATTTTATTCATTCGCTCGAAATTATGCGCAGTTTTGTTGCAAAAAATGTTGAAAATCTTAAACAACTTCACCAAACTTATATTTGTGCAAAATTAGCGTCGAGAGTACTCATATCTAAATTTTAACTGGACAATCATATAAAAGGCATAATCAGGAGTAACTATATTAATTTTCACGAAATTATAGTGTGCGACCCTTTTTCGCGCGCTCCGCACCGCCGTGGGCGATGGGTTGCGGAAGAAGGACACGGAGATCCCTCCCGAGCGTGCATCGCCGGGTGTCGGCCGATTCTCGCCGTTTAGAGATTATTTGGATGCACATTCGGGGGTTTTTAGTGATTGTGAGTTCTTGTAGATTCGGTGGGCGCAAGCCCCCACCGTTAATTACCCTGGGCTACGAACCTCGAGGCACCTCTGGATCTTTGAAAGAGAGAAGCAAATAATATAGTTAAAAGATGGTCAAGTGGTCGTCTAATTTCATAAAAAGGGGGTCTACGGAAGATGAACCTACAAACAGATCGATTCAATCTATGGAAGACAAACCTACAAACAGATCGGTTTTGTCCTATGGAGGACGAACCTACAAACAGATCGGTTCATCCATGCCACCTCGAGATGTAACCTTACCTACGGACAGTTAATCTCTTCATAGGGGCTTGAGGTGAGTCTACATACTGGATCAACTCGACCTCCGTTGATCTAGAAGATAAACCTACAAACAGATCGGTTCAATCTTAACTAGTCAACGACCAATCACACAAAATACAACTCGAAGCGCCGAGCGGTTGATCTTGAGGTTGGTGAATCGGGAGAAGGGTGGATATGGCCCACGTGTTTCTTCTCACCGATCTTCTAGATCATGAATTCGAAGCACTAAGCCGATTCATAAACCTAGGAAACACAATTGCACACAATGTTAAACCCGAAGCGCCGAGCCGTTCAACATTGAGGCATGTGTTAGTGAAGGAACCTACCTACGAACGGTTCACATTCATCGTTTTGTGGATGAATCTACCTACGACCGATTCAATCTCACAAGTCTCGGGAAATGAACCGGAGACAAACTTATCGACGGATGAGTTCGGTCTTGCGACTCAAATGGTCATGAATTACTTGTTCATGACACCGAGTCATTAAGATGTCGCTTCGCTCGGACATCTTAATGTTCTTCTTCTTCAAAGTCGACATATCTCTCCATGCCGATGTCGTAGCTTTGGTCATTCTTCAGCGAGCGTCAAGATGTTCTTGTCTCGACTAATCATTCTATATGTTGCATTACTTGTGCAAAATTACTATGTTGCCCTACACCCCTTGTGTGAGCGTATTCAATCATGAGTTACTTGCTCATGGCAGCGAGTCATTAAGATGTCACCTATCTAGGACATCATAATGTTCTTTTTCTTCAGAGTCGACATATATCTCCATGTTAATATCGCAGCTCTGGTTATTCTTCATCAAGTGTCAAGATGTTCTTGTCTCGACATATTCACTCATGTTGCTATCAAAGCCTTATTCATCTCACGTCAAGATGTTCCTGTCTCGACGTATCTTATTATTCTTCATCAAGTGTCAAGATGTTCTTGTCTCGACATATCTTCTCGTATTGCTATTAAAGCCTTAATCATCTCACGTCAAGATGTTCTTGTCTCAACGTATCTTCTTCATATTGCTATCGAAGCCTTAATCATCCTACGTCAAGATGTTCTCGTCTTGACTAATCATTCTAAATGTTATATCATGTGTGCAAATATTCTTATGTGGCTCTACGCTCCTTATGTGAGCATATTTATTCATTTCTAAAATGCACAAAGTCTATTATATAATATCTTCCATTATTATTTTATATTATAAAGATGCATTTATTTATTATTATTATTATTATTATTATTATTATTATTATCATTATTATTATTATTATTATTATTATTATTATTATTATTATTTTTATTTTAAAACTCCATTTATCTATGTAGAAAATTATTTACAAAAAATAATAGGAAAAAGGGGTTAGCTATTTAACTAGATTTTCATTTATATTTTTGGGATTTTTATAATAGCTAAAGTAGTAAAATTTTATTTTTGTTATTTCTAAACTCTATTTATTCTGTAGAAAATCACTTACAAAAATAATAGAAAATAAAATGGCTATGATTTTTATTTGTATTTTTAAAATATTTATAATAGCCAAAGTAGTAGAGTTTTATTATTATATCCTATTATGTTGAAACACTATTCATTATGTAGGAATTATTCACAAAATCAAAAAAATAGTTAGCTATATTATTTTTTATTATTATTATTATTTTTTTATTTTTTTTATTTTTAAAATCTATAATAGCTAAAAAGAAATCATTACTAATATTCTATCCTATTTATTATACTATTCATTATTATTATTATTTTTTTTATTATTTCTATTTATTATCTATAGAAAAGTATAATATTTTTTATTATTAGTTGAAAATGGCCATAAGAGATGAAATTCATTATATTTTTATTACAACTATTATTTTTATTGCATTTTATTCATCAAAAATGTTTTTATTGTATATTTGTATAGAAATAACAAAAGAAATACAATTCATATTATAAAACTATTATCATTCTTTATTATAAAAGAAAATGTATTTTACTATTTATTACCATAGTAGTATACTTTTGTATATTTTGCGCTATTTATTTTTATTATTCTTTTTATAGAAAATATTATTATTTTTTTTTTATCAAAGAATATAGCTAATCTCATTATTTATTATAGTATATTACTATCATCATTATTATTTCATGGCAAATCACTTGAAAAATCACTAAAATATATCTAGTTATTATTTATGATTTTTATTTGTATTTTTGGAATTTTTATAGTATTTAAAATGACAAGTCAAATCTAGGTCAAATATATCAATATATGTAATGTCTTTTGCTTTTAAATTGTTTTACTATGATTATATTTTTAAAACTGGAATATTATTGTATAGAAAAATAGTATGAAAAATAAGAAAATTTTAGAAACAAATTTGAGTTAATTTGGAGTTCAGGAGCATTTTCAAATCATTTATTTATTCTATATTATTACTATTCTGTTATTATTTAATTACTGGGCCTAATCTGGGCCGTTGGATCTGCTCCAAGATTAGCGCTCATCTTTCATTTAACTTCGTTCTTATTTGGGCCACTGGATTCACCTCAAGATTAAACCGTATGCGATGTAAGGCCCAGATCCATTCTGGATCTTTATTTAAAAACACCATCTTATCCCAAGCGTCCGATTTATTCCAAGATTTGCACTAGCATCAATACTCGTGTCTATGCGCTAATATTCGTGCGCACCCGTTTCTTTGACTGTTCTGTTGACCACCTTGCCGAGATTCGCGCTAGCAGCTATTGCCGGCGACCGGAGCCTTGTCCTTCCGATCAGATGAACCCAGTAGCATCGTCTCGTTGCCAAGAAACTCTCTGCCACTCCTGATCGAAGATCAATGCGGTGCTTCATCGTGTACAAGGGTACCGTTTTCCGGTACAGTCCCGGTTTGATATTGATCGAGTTTCTAATCGGAAATTCAACCTAATTAATCCATGATTCTTGCAATTAACCTTCCAGTATTGATCGCCTAGGCCTTCTAATCATGTTTGCAAGTTCAATTCTTTCTGAATTCATCGTGTGTAGCCCTATCAACCTTAGTGCTGCTCGGTACGGTACCGGCCATGTTTGTCTCGAGTGTTATACATCCGATTACCTCCAACTATGGTGCTTTCTTGCATCTTGAATCAATCGTATGCCTTCAGATCATCGTTCAAATAATGGAATCGAGAGGGTTAAGTAGCCCTTCTATCGATTCAATACTGAACAGACTGTCGATTGAATCAGTGAATGGGAGAATTGAATAATTCTACTACCAATCCCGTTATTCAATCAGTTACACAAAGAGAAATGCAACAAGATATAGAAACAATTATATGAAACTTAAGCTAAAGCTCAAGTCTTTGTTTATTTAGTATTCACGGTTTATTCAAAGATAATATTGTTAATTCAGAGAATTCAACCAAAAAAGATAGAAATTAAGGAACAGAAGTGCAAGAGAAGATATGTATAGAATAAGTGCAATAGGGTGCTGTAAAGCTTTCCCTTTTTCTATTTTTGTACTTAGATGCTATGTGAAAATAAAAAGCAGCTGTATTAGGCACTTTTGCAACTAAGATTGAGAGTGTAAAATGTAAAGAGCTTATGAAAATCTCCCATACTGCGAAAGAAGAGATGAGAAAATAACAAAGCAGGCGATCAGCATCCCCAACAGTGAAAGAGAAGAAAAGAAAGCGAAATAAGGTAGCCGAGAGATGCTATCTTTACCTATCCCCATAATGGTTGAAGCAGGTAGCTCAGCAGGAGGCTGAGTACATGCACCATTATCCCACGAGCAAGAGGCTGAGAAGACAGGCCCCACCATGTTGCGCTCATGAGAAGAATCTGATTAAAAGAAAATCTATCGAAGTCTAGCCTGAACCCGAGGAGGAGAGAGGTGTGTCGGATATGTGCACCAAAACAGGCCCTTCAAATTGCCAAATTCTTCAGGACCCGCTTTGGTGGGTGGCTCTTTGTTTACCCCTGAAAGGTTGAAGGAAGAAATGCAAGAGAGAAAGCCAAGATCAAACCCTATGAGCTGAAGCAGTACAATCCCTGTACTACATGGAATAATATCAATGCCAAGCCGTATTTTGATACAACCAATCATGAGAAATCTCAATGTGATTTTTGCTTTCAAGGCCGACACCGGTGCCAAAGCGTGAGCAATCACCTAACCATGCTTTAATTTGTGTCAATTCTTTGATAAGTAGTCACTCTACGACCAAATTACCCTCATGTTAAGGGATTGAAAGTCAATTTCACAAGACCGATCGGTGCCAAAGCCGGGAGCAACACACGATCAAGTCTAGATTTGTATTAATTGCGATAAGTAGTCAAGCATTTGATCAAATCAAACCCTAATGAATATCAATATAAGTCTAATTGGTATTTAGTTAGGGTGGTTTTGCAGGAGAGAGAGAATTGGCAGAGACACTGAGCTACAACTGATAAATAGGGATTTTATAAGAATAAAATAGGGTTTTATTGATCATGGGATTTTTAGCACAAGCAGACAGGGGTAAAAATGGAATATGAAAATACAGAGATGATCATCATGATTTTAGAGAATTTTGGTGAAAATTTCATGATTTTTGGATAAAGGGATCTGTTAAAATAAATTGGAGAAAGGAAATGAGATTAATCTGAAGGCTGAGATTTGATCACAAGTCTCTTTGGGTACAACTTGGGAGCCAAGAGTTTCGTGTACAAATTGGGGATGCTAAACAAAGGAGGCACTTGTATGGCGCTGAAGAGGGTTTTTGAATTAAAGGGAAACCTGCATGGACCCGGTTCGCTCTCTTTGTATCTCATTAAATATGACAAGTGGGGCCGTTCTTTGCGCACCATGTTTACCCGAAACGCGCCATTTCTGTCTCTCATCTCTTTCACTGCCGACGGGTCCCACTGGGCGTGCCAGATCCTGTGCGACCCTTTTTCGCGCGCTCCGCACCGCCGCTGGGCGATGGGTTGCGGAAGAAGGACACGGAGATCCCTCCCGAGCGTGCATCGCGGGTGTCGGCCGGTCTGCCGTTTAGAGATTATTTGGATGCACATTCAGGGGGTTTTTAGTGATTGTGAGTTCTTGTAGATTCCGGTGGGCGCAAGCCCCCACCGTTAATTACCCTGGGCTACGAACCTCGAGGCACCTCTGGATCTTTGAAAGAGAGAAGCAAATAGTATAGTTAAAAGATGGTCAAGTGGTCGTCTAATTTCATAAAAAGGGGTCTACGGAAGATGAACCTACAAACAGATCGATTCAATCTATGGAAGACAAACCTACAAACAGATCGGTTTTGTCCTATGGAGGACGAACCTACAAACAGATCGGTTCAGTCCATGCCACCTCGAGATGTAACCTTACCTACAGACCAGGTTAATCTCTTCATAGGGGCTTGAGGTGAGTCTACATACAGATCAACTCGACCTCCGTTGATCTAGAAGATAAACCTACAAACAGATCGGTTCAATCTTAACTAGTCAACGACCAATCACACAAAATACAACTCGAAGCGCTGAGCCGGTTGATCTTGAGGTTGGTGAATCAGGAGAAGGGTGGATATGGCCCACGTGTTTCTTCTCACCGATCTTCTAGATCATGAATTCGAAGCACTAAGCCGATTCATAAACCTAGGAAACACAATTGCACACAATGTTAAACCCGAAGCGCCGAGCCGGTTCAACATTGAGGCATGTGTTAGTGAAGGAACCTACCTGCGAACGGTTCACATTCACTGTTTTGTGGATGAATCTACCTACAGACCGATTCAATCTCACAGTCTCGGGAAATGAACCAGGAGACGAACTTATCGACGGATGAGTTCAGTCTTGCCAGCTCAAATGGTCATGAATTACTTGTTCATGACACCGAGTCATTAAGATGTCGCTTCGCTCGGACATCTTAATGTTCTTCTTCTTCAAAGTCGACATATCTCTCCATGCTGATGTCGTAGCTTTGGTCATTCTTCAGCGAGCGTCAAGATGTTCTTGTCTCGACTAATCATTCTATATGTTGCATTACTTGTGCAAAATTACTATGTTGCCCTACACCCCTTGTGTGAGCGTATTCAATCATGAGTTACTTGCTCATGGCAGCGAGTCATTAAGATGTCACCTATCTAGGACATCATAATGTTCTTTTTTTCGAGTCGACATATATCTCCATGTTAATATCGCAGCTCGGTTATTCTTCATCAAGTGTCAAGATGTTCTTGTCTCGACATATTCACTCATGTTGCTATCAAAGCCTTATTCATCTCACGTCAAGATGTTCTGTCTCGACGTATCTTATTATTCTTCATCAAGTGTCAAGATGTTCTTGTCTCGACATATCTTCTCGTATTGCTATTAAAGCCTTAATCATCTCACGTCAAGATGTTCTTGTCTCAACGTATCTTCTTCATATTGCTATCGAAGCCTTAATCATCCTACGTCAAGATGTTCTCGTCTTGACTAATCATTCTAAATGTTATATCATGTGTGCAAATATTCTTATGTGGCTCTACGCTCCTTATGTGAGCATATTTATTCATTTCTAAAATGCACAAAGTCTATTATATAATATCTTCCATTATTATTTTATATTATAAAGATGCATTTATTTATTATTATTATTATTATTATTATTATTATCATTATTATTATTATTATTATTATTATTATTATTATTATTTTTATTTTAAAACTCCATTTATCTATGTAGAAAATTATTTACAAAAAATAATAGGAAAAAGGGGTTAGCTATTTAACTAGATTTTCATTTATATTTTTGGGATTTTTATAATAGCTAAAGTAGTAAAATTTTATTTTTGTTATTTCTAAACTCTATTTATTCTGTAGAAAATCACTTACAAAAATAATAGAAAATAAAATGGCTATGATTTTTATTTGTATTTTTAAAATATTTATAATAGCCAAAGTAGTAGAGTTTTATTATTATATCCTATTATGTTGAAACACTATTCATTATGTAGGAATTATTCACAAAATCAAAAAAATAGTTAGCTATATTATTTTTTATTATTATTATTATTTTTTTATTTTTTTTATTTTTAAAATCTATAATAGCTAAAAAGAAATCATTACTAATATTCTATCCTATTTATTATACTATTCATTATTATTATTATTTTTTTTTATTATTTCTATTTATTATCTATAGAAAAGTATAATATTTTTTATTATTAGTTGAAAATGGCCATAAGAGATGAAATTCATTATATTTTTATTACAACTATTATTTTTATTGCATTTTATTCATCAAAAATGTTTTTATTGTATATTTGTATAGAAATAACAAAAGAAATACAATTCATATTATAAAACTATTATCATTCTTTATTATAAAAGAAAATATATTTTACTATTTATTACCATAGTAGTATACTTTTGTATATTTTGCGCTATTTATTTTTATTATTCTTTTTACAGAAAATATTATTATTTTTTTTTATCAAAGAATATAGCTAATCTCATTATTTATTATAGTATATTACTATCATCATTATTATTTCATGGCAAATCACTTGAAAAATCACTAAAATATATCTAGTTATTATTTATGATTTTTATTTGTATTTTTGGAATTTTTATAGTATTTAAAATGACAAGTCAAATCTAGGTCAAATATATCAATATATGTAATGTCTTTTGCTTTTAAATTGTTTTACTATGATTATATTTTTAAAACTGGAATATTATTGTATAGAAAAATAGTATGAAAAATAAGAAAATTTTAGAAACAAATTTGAGTTAATTTGGAGTTTAGGAGCATTTTCAAATCATTTATTTATTCTATATTATTACTATTCTGTTATTATTTAATTACTGGGCCTAATCTGGGCCGTTGGATCTGCTCCAAGATTAGCGCTCATCTTTCATTTAACTTCGTTCTTATTTGGGCCGCTGGATTCACCTCAAGATTAAACCGTATGCGATGTAAGGCCCAGATCCATTCTGGATCTTTATTTAAAAACACCATCTTATCCCAAGCGTCCGATTTATTCCAAGATTTGCACTAGCATCAATACTCGTGTCTATGCGCTAATATTCGTGCGCACCCGTTTCTTTGACTGTTCTGTTGACCACCTTGCCGAGATTCGCGCTAGCAGCTATTGCCGGCGACCGGAGCCTTGTCCTTCCGATCAGATGAACCCAGTAGCATCGTCTCGTTGCCAAGAAACTCTCTGCCACTCCTGATCGAAGATCAATGCGGTGCTTCATCGTGTACAAGGGTACCGTTTTCCCGTCTGATCCGGTTTGATATTGATCGAGTTTCTAATCGGAAATTCAACCTAATTAATCCATGATTCTTGCAATTAACCTTCCAGTATTGATCGCCTAGGCCTTCTAATCATGTTTGCAAGTTCAATTCTTTCTGAATTCATCGTGTGTAGCCCTATCAACCTTAGTGCTGCTCGGTACGGTACCGGCCATGTTTGTCTCGAGTGTTATACATCCGATTACCTCCAACTATGGTGCTTTCTTGCATCTTGAATCAATCGTATGCTTTCAGATCATCGTTCAAATAATGGAATCGAGAGGGTTAAGTAGCCCTTCTATCGATTCAATATTTGATGATTTGTCGATTGAATCGGTGAATGGGAGAATTGAATAATTCTACTACGAATCCCGTTATTCAATCAGTTACACAAAGAGAAATGCAACAAGATATAGAAACAATTATATGAAACTTAAGCTAAAGCTCAAGTCTTTGTTTATTTAGTATTCACGGTTTATTCAAAGATAATATTGTTAATTCAGAGAATTCAACCAAAAAAGATAGAAATTAAGGAACTGAAGTGCAAGAGAAGTATGAAAATCAGAATTATAGCATTTGAATCAAATGGAAAATAGAAAATTACTATACGGTTCAATGCAAGAACCAAGCTTGTTATACAATTTCATAGAATCATTCTCAAATACACTTTGAATTTTTTAACAGTACCTAATCAAGCTTGTAGGTGATGAATGAATCTCTTGGAAGCTGTGAATGAATTGAATTGAGAGACTAAGTCTACTATCAATTAATTCAATTGCCTTTTTCTTGCTCCTTTTTGCTATCTCTCTCTTCTTCTGCTAATTGCTTCTTTCTTTCATTGCTCTTAATTGTCTAGCCTTCAAAAAAACTTTTTCTCTGTGTTCTCCAATTCGGTTTATATAAGCTAAGAGTGTGTAATTTGCTAAATGGTGATTGGTTGGGTAATTAGCACTTGGATCACGGCTTGGATTCAATCTCCACCTTTGGTTCAGTTTAGATCAATGGTTAGGATGTATTTGTGCTTTCTAATTACTCAATTGAGTTGGCTGTCAGTGGTTAAGCCGTTTGAGTTAGTTACAAAGGTCTTTTATTCACTCTTTTGCCACTCTCCATAGTAACTAACCATCACTCACTTCTGGACTGTTCTAGAACCTTCTCCACACTTGGCAATCACCAGAGAGCTCTCTGAAACACTATAAAAGCCTCTGTATAGTGAGAGATCTCCATTTCTCCATTTGAGCCCGATTTTTACTCAATTACCATTGCCATCACCTTCTTCATCAATTCATCCAATTGCAAGCTCTCTTAGCCTCCTATTAGACTCAGTAGTTGATCCACCTTGTTCTTTGCATTATCTCTACTCCCTACCATTGAATTTGAGCTTGCTGCCTTTTACCCGATTGGTGATCTAGTGGAATGCTATTGCAAGGCTTCAAAGGGGACTATCTTTGCATCCAGAGAGCATCGCCTTAGTGGAAGAAAGCTACTTGTTCAATTAATTTCACTTTTTCAAGCTTGCAAAGGTCAATCCCAATTTTGATCTCATTGATCGCCTCGCTAGCAATTCTCTTTATTCTTTTCATATTCCTTAAAATTCATGCTTGATACATGTTCTAATCAATGATATGCACCTTCCTATCGAATGAATTTGAAGAATTCCGCTATCTCTAACTCACTCAACCATGGCGCCTCTCGGCCGGTCGCGCGGAAGAAAAAGAAGAAGAGGAGGAAGGGAAGAAGAAAGCGCTCCGGGGGCGGTCTCGGCGCATGTGAGCCGTGAGCAGAGTGGGGCCCACAGTCATAGAGATAATGCGCAAGGGCCAGGTGCATACCTCCTTTCTTTCCTTTTTATTTGAATTGTGGCTTTATCTGAATGAGTTTGGTTCACATGACAGCTTATGCGCCTCTGACTCATAATCCTGACAATAGGGTCCCACCTGTAAGATTACAGAGTCTAGGCTTATAGCAATTGATTAGTACACGTATTAGGGCTAATTAAGCTGAGTTGGCATGTTCTGATTGGCTGCTAGATTAATCACTCCCCTTTAGCATTAATGGCCTGCTTAACAACTGCTGAGGTGGCCTTGTAGTATCATGCCATGTGGCATTAACAGAGTGAGATGGCCCTGTGGTATTATGCCATGTGGCATAGGCTGAATGAGGTGGCCTCCTCTGGTTGTGCCGTGTGGCACAGAGAGAGTATAGTGGACCACTGGTGTGGTGCCATGTGGCACTAGGGTGGTGAGGTGGGCTTCCCTGGTTGTGCCGTGTGGCATGTGCTGGGGTGAGGTGGACCTGTCATAGCCTGCCACGTGGCATGCTGGTGGGGCCCACATGTCAGGTCGGTGTGGTGGTGGGGCCCACCTGGCTGAGGTGGACCAATGGGGTGCTGACACGTGGCATGAGGTGGCCCAATGAGATGCTGCCACGTGTCATAACCTCTCTCTTCTCTGATTCGGTGTAGGTGTGCTTAGGATCCCCAGTTTGCACCCAGATGTGTCTCTGTCCCCAGATTGCACCCAGATGAACCCTTGATCGAATCTCAGCCTTTGATCAGTCCATTTATTCTGCTTTTATCTTCCCTGAATTTATTTTAATAGCTCCACTTATCCAAAAATCATGAAAATTTCACCAAAAATCCCTAAATTCATGATGATCATCCCTGTAATTTTTAATTCCATTTTTACCCTTCCTTCTCTGAATTAAAAATTCTTTTGTCAAATAAACCCTGTTATTCCTTATGAAATTAATCCTGGATCTCAATTGTAGCTCTGTGTCTCGCCAATTATCTCTCTCTTGCAGAAACCACCCTAACTAAATACCAATTAGACTTATATTGATATTCATTAGGGCTTGATTTGATCAAATGCTGACTACTTATCAGCAATTAATACAAATCTAGACTTGATCAGGTGGTTGCTCCCAGCTTTGGCACCTGATCAGTCTTGTGAAATTGACTTTCAATCCCTTAACATGAGGGTGACTTGGTCAAAGAACCGACTACTTATCGTAATTGACACAAATCAAAGCATGGTTAGGTGGTTGCTCATGACTTTGGCACCAGAGTCGGCCTTGAAAGCAAAATCACATTTGGAATTTCTCGTGACTAGTTGCATCAAAATGCTAGCTTGGCATTGACATCATTTCATGTAGCATAGGGATTATCTTGCTTGACTCCTTTCTAGGGTTAGCTCCAAAGGCAGATTTTTAGGGTTCAATTCTGACCCCCCTCAATAGGTCACTGAGGTGTGGGGCCCACCTGTCAGTGAAAATGGTCACATGGTGACTCATCAAACAGGCTATGTTGTTAGATTCATCTACAAGGGACTGCCAGGTGGGTCCCACTTGTCAGAGAAAATGTAATCAAATGGCTGACCCATCAGGAGATTTTCTCTCTCCCAAATCTCCCGAGGGTCAGCCACCTCGAATGAGTAGGAGGTGGTGGGGTATTTATACTCTTCACTTCATGCCCAGCATTCCATTGTGGGACTAATGAATTCATTCCGGGGTTAAGCAGCGACCTCTTCTGATCAGTGGGCCATCTTTTCATTGCTTTCTCTCCTTCCCCCTTTCTTATGACTTATCATTAATCATCAATTTATTTTATTTATTCATTTATTCATCCTTGAAACTTTTCAAGGGTAAACATATAGATAGTTATGCGGCCAACAAATTTCAAAAACTCAAACAACTTGTTTAGACATCCGTTTTTAATGCATCTTATTTATGTTTTGTGCAAAATTTATGTCATACGATGTTCATATCGAAGTGTTAATGGGATAACCTATTAATAGGTATAATTAGTAGTAAATATATTAATTTTCATGAAATTATGTATAGTTATGAGCCAGAAAATGTTAAAAATCTTAAACAACTCGTTAAAAAAGCAGTTTCTAATATATCTTTCTAATGTTTTATGAAAAATTAGTGTCGCGGGATATTCATAATGAAGTGTTAACTGGACAATGTTATAATAGGCATAATTAGGTGTAATTTTATCAATTTTCATGAAATTATGTATACTTATGCGGCCAAAAAATTTGAAACACGCGAACAACTTGTTTCAACGGTGTATTCGATGCATCTCGCTTATTTCTCATGTAAAATTAGTGTCGTAGAATTTACATATCGAAGTGTTACTTGGTAATATTTTAATGGGCATAATTAGGAGTAATTATGTTAATTTTTACGAAATTATATGTAGCTATGAGGCCAAAAATGTTGAAAGACATAACTTTCTTAAATAGCATATTTCAACGCATCTTATTTATGTTTTGAGGAAAAATAGTTCACTCATATACTCGTTTTCAAGTGCTAATTGAACAATATTATAATACGCGTAGTTACGAGTAATTAAATTAATTTACACCAAATTATGTGTAGTTATGAGGCCAAATTTCTTCATAAAGGCGAATAACTTGTTTAAACAAGCAGACTTTTGACGCATGTTACTTGCATTTTGTGCAATATTAGCGTCATAGAATATTCATATCGTAGTTCTAGTTGGACAATTTTGTAATATGTGTAATTAGGAGTAAGCGTATTAATTTTTATGAAATTATATGTACTTATGCGGCCGAAAATTTTGAGAAACACAAACAACTTGTTTAAACAAGCAGTTTTTAATGCATCTTATTTATGTTTTACGCAAAATTAGCGTCATGAAATATTCATTCGAAGTTTTAAGAGGACATACTAATAATACGCGTAATCGGAGTAATTTTATTCATTCGCTCGAAATTATGCGTTAGATTTTGTTGCAAAAAATGTTGAAAATCTTAAAAAACTTCACCAAACTTATATTTGTGCAAAATTAGCGTCGGAGAGTACTCATATCTAAATTTTAACTGGACAATCATATAAAAGGCATAATCAGGAGTAACTATATTAATTTTCACGAAATTATAGATAGTTATGCGGCCAACAAATTTCAAAAACTCAAACAACTTGTTTAGACATCCGTTTTTAATGCATCTTATTTATGTTTTGTGCAAAATTTATGTCATACGATGTTCATATCGAAGTGTTAATGGGATAACCTATTAATAGGTATAATTAGTAGTAAATATATTAATTTTCATGAAATTATGTATAGTTATGAGCAGAAAATGTTAAAAATCTTAAACAACTCGTTAAAACAGCAGTTTCTAATATATCTTTCTAATGTTTTATGAAAAATTAGTGTCGCGGGATATTCATAATGAAGTGTTAACTGGACAATGTTATAATAGGCATAATTAGGTGTAATTTTATCAATTTTCATGAAATTATGTGTACTTATGCGGCCAAAAAATTTGAAACACGCGAACAACTTGTTTCAACGGTTGTATTCGATGCATCCTGCTTATTTCTCGTGTAAAATTAGTGTCGTAGAATTTACATATCGAAGTGTTACTTGGTAATATTTTAATGGGCATAATTAGGAGTAATTATGTTAATTTTTACGAAATTATATGTAGCTATGAGGCCAAAAATGTTGAAAGACATAACTTTCTTAAATAGCATATTTCAACGCATCTTATTTATGTTTTGAGGAAAAATAGTTCACTCATATACTCGTTTTCAAGTGCTAATTGAACAATATTATAATACGCGTAGTTACGAGTAATTAAATTAATTTACACCAAATTATGTGTAGTTATGAGGCCAAATTTCTTCATAAAGGCGAATAACTTGTTTAACAATGACTTTTGACGCATGTTACTTGCATTTTGTGCAATATTAGCGTCATAGAATATTCATATCGTAGTTCTAGTTGGACAATTTTGTAATATGTGTAATTAGGAGTAAGCGTATTAATTTTTATGAAATTATATGTACTTATGCGGCCGAAAATTTTGAGAAACACAAACAACTTGTTTAAAAGCGAGTTTTTAATGCATCTTATTTATGTTTTACGCAAAATTAGCGTCATGAAATATTCATTCGAAGTTTTAAGAGGACATACTAATAATACGCGTAATCGGGAGTAATTTTATTCATTCGCTCGAAATTATGCGCGATTTTGTTGCAAAAAATGTTGAAAATCTTAAACAACTTCACCAAACTTATATTTGTGCAAAATTAGCGTCGAGAGTACTCATATCTAAATTTTAACTGGACAATCATATAAAAGGCATAATCAGGAGTAACTATATTAATTTTCACGAAATTATAGATAGTTATGCGGCCAACAAATTTCAAAAACTCAAACAACTTGTTTAGACATCCGTTTTTAATGCATCTTATTTATGTTTTGTGCAAAATTTATGTCATACGATGTTCATATCGAAGTGTTAATGGGATAACCTATTAATAGGTATAATTAGTAGTAAATATATTAATTTTCATGAAATTATGTATAGTTATGAGCCAGAAAATGTTAAAAATCTTAAACAACTCGTTAAAACAATGAGTTTCTAATATATCTTTCTAATGTTTTATGAAAAATTAGTGTCGCGGGATATTCATAATGAAGTGTTAACTGGACAATGTTATAATAGGCATAATTAGGTGTAATTTTATCAATTTTCATGAAATTATGTGTACTTATGCGGCCAAAAAATTTGAAACACGCGAACAACTTGTTTCAACTGTTTGTATTCGATGCATCCGCTTATTTCTCGTGTAAAATTAGTGTCGTAGAATTTACATATCGAAGTGTTACTTGGTAATATTTTAATGGGCATAATTAGGAGTAATTATGTTAATTTTTACGAAATTATATGTAGCTATGAGGCCAAAAATGTTGAAAGACATAACTTTCTTAAATAGCATATTTCAACGCATCTTATTTATGTTTTGAGGAAAAATAGTTCACTCATATACTCGTTTTCAAGTGCTAATTGAACAATATTATAATACGCGTAGTTACGAGTAATTAAATTAATTTACACCAAATTATGTGTAGTTATGAGGCCAAATTTCTTCATAAAGGCGAATAACTTGTTTAAAGCAATGACTTTTGACGCATGTTACTTGCATTTTGTGCAATATTAGCGTCATAGAATATTCATATCGTAGTTCTAGTTGGACAATTTTGTAATATGTGTAATTAGGAGTAACTGTATTAATTTTTATGAAATTATATGTACTTATGCGGCCGAAAATTTTGAGAAACACAAACAACTTGTTTAAACAAATAGTTTTTAATGCATCTTATTTATGTTTTACGCAAAATTAGCGTCATGAAATATTCATTCGAAGTTTTAAGAGGACATACTAATAATACGCGTAATCGGGAGTAATTTTATTCATTCGCTCGAAATTATGCGCAGTTTTGTTGCAAAAAATGTTGAAAATCTTAAACAACTTCACCAAACTTATATTTGTGCAAAATTAGCGTCGGAGAGAGTACTCATATCTAAATTTTAACTGGACAATCATATAAAAGGCATAATCGGGAGTAACTATATTAATTTTCACGAAATTATAGATAGTTATGCGGCCAACAAATTTCAAAAACTCAAACAACTTGTTTAGACATCCGTTTTTAATGCATCTTATTTATGTTTTGTGCAAAATTTATGTCATACGATGTTCATATCGAAGTGTTAATGGGATAACCTATTAATAGGTATAATTAGTAGTAAATATATTAATTTTCATGAAATTATGTATAGTTATGAGCCAGAAAATGTTAAAAATCTTAAACAACTCGTTAAAACAATGAGTTTCTAATATATCTTTCTAATGTTTTATGAAAAATTAGTGTCGCGGGATATTCATAATGAAGTGTTAACTGGACAATGTTATAATAGGCATAATTAGGTGTAATTTTATCAATTTTCATGAAATTATGTGTACTTATGCGGCCAAAAAATTTGAAACACGCGAACAACTTGTTTCAACGGCTGTATTCGATGCATCCTGCTTATTTCTCGTGTAAAATTAGTGTCGTAGAATTTACATATCGAAGTGTTACTTGGTAATATTTTAATGGGCATAATTAGGAGTAATTATGTTAATTTTTACGAAATTATATGTAGCTATGAGGCCAAAAATGTTGAAAGACATAACTTTCTTAAATAGCATATTTCAACGCATCTTATTTATGTTTTGAGGAAAAATAGTTCACTCATATACTCGTTTTCAAGTGCTAATTGAACAATATTATAATACGCGTAGTTACGAGTAATTAAATTAATTTACACCAAATTATGTGTAGTTATGAGGCCAAATTTCTTCATAAAGGCGAATAACTTGTTTAAACAATGACTTTTGACGCATGTTACTTGCATTTTGTGCAATATTAGCGTCATAGAATATTCATATCGTAGTTCTAGTTGGACAATTTTGTAATATGTGTAATTAGGAGTAAGCGTATTAATTTTTATGAAATTATATGTACTTATGAGGCCGAAAATTTTGAGAAACACAAACAACTTGTTTAAACAAATGAGTTTTTAATGCATCTTATTTATGTTTTACGCAAAATTAGCGTCATGAAATATTCATTCGAAGTTTTAAGAGGACATACTAATAATACGCGTAATCGGGAGTAATTTTATTCATTCGCTCGAAATTATGCGCAGATTTTGTTGCAAAAAATGTTGAAAATCTTAAACAACTTCACCAAACTTATATTTGTGCAAAATTAGCGTCGGAGAGTACTCATATCTAAATTTTAACTGGACAATCATATAAAAGGCATAATCGGGAGTAACTATATTAATTTTCACGAAATTATAGATAGTTATGCGGCCAACAAATTTCAAAAACTCAAACAACTTGTTTAGACATCCGTTTTTAATGCATCTTATTTATGTTTTGTGCAAAATTTATGTCATACGATGTTCATATCGAAGTGTTAATGGGATAACCTATTAATAGGTATAATTAGTAGTAAATATATTAATTTTCATGAAATTATGTATAGTTATGAGCCAGAAAATGTTAAAAATCTTAAACAACTCGTTAAAACAAGCAGTTTCTAATATATCTTTCTAATGTTTTATGAAAAATTAGTGTCGCGGGATATTCATAATGAAGCGTTAAGCTGGACAATGTTATAATAGGCATAATTAGGTGTAATTTTATCAATTTTCATGAAATTATGTGTACTTATGCGGCCAAAAAATTTGAAACACGCGAACAACTTGTTTCAACTATGTTTGTATTCGATGCATCCTGCTTATTTCTCGTGTAAAATTAGTGTCGTAGAATTTACATATCGAAGTGTTACTTGGTAATATTTTAATGGGCATAATTAGGAGTAATTATGTTAATTTTTACGAAATTATATGTAGCTATGAGGCCAAAAATGTTGAAAGACATAACTTTCTTAAATAGCATATTTCAACGCATCTTATTTATGTTTTGAGGAAAAATAGTTCACTCATATATTCGTTTTCAAGTGCTAATTGAACAATATTATAATACGCGTAGTTACGAGTAATTAAATTAATTTACACCAAATTATGTGTAGTTATGAGGCCAAATTTCTTCATAAAGGCGAATAACTTGTTTAAGCAATGACTTTTGACGCATGTTACTTGCATTTTGTGCAATATTAGCGTCATAGAATATTCATATCGTAGTTCTAGTTGGACAATTTTGTAATATGTGTAATTAGGAGTAAGCTGTATTAATTTTTATGAAATTATATGTACTTATGCGGCGAAAATTTTGAGAAACACAAACAACTTGTTTAAACAATGAGTTTTTAATGCATCTTATTTATGTTTTACGCAAAATTAGCGTCATGAAATATTCATTCGAAGTTTTAAGAGGACATACTAATAATACGCGTAATCGGGAGTAATTTTATTCATTCGCTCGAAATTATGCGCAGTTTTGTTGCAAAAAATGTTGAAAATCTTAAACAACTTCACCAAACTTATATTTGTGCAAAATTAGCGTCGAGAGAGTACTCATATCTAAATTTTAACTGGACAATCATATAAAAGGCATAATCGGGAGTAACTATATTAATTTTCACGAAATTATAGATAGTTATGCGGCCAACAAATTTCAAAAACTCAAACAACTTGTTTAGACATCCGTTTTTAATGCATCTTATTTATGTTTTGTGCAAAATTTATGTCATACGATGTTCATATCGAAGTGTTAATGGGATAACCTATTAATAGGTATAATTAGTAGTAAATATATTAATTTTCATGAAATTATGTATAGTTATGAGCCAGAAAATGTTAAAAATCTTAAACAACTCGTTAAAACAATGAGTTTCTAATATATCTTTCTAATGTTTTATGAAAAATTAGTGTCGCGGGATATTCATAATGAAGCGTTAAGCTGGACAATGTTATAATAGGCATAATTAGGTGTAATTTTATCAATTTTCATGAAATTATGTGTACTTATGCGGCCAAAAAATTTGAAACACGCGAACAACTTGTTTTGGTTGTATTCGATGCATCTGCTTATTTCTCGTGTAAAATTAGTGTCGTAGAATTTACATATCGAAGTGTTACTTGGTAATATTTTAATGGGCATAATTAGGAGTAATTATGTTAATTTTTACGAAATTATATGTAGCTATGAGGCCAAAAATGTTGAAAGACATAACTTTCTTAAATAGCATATTTCAACGCATCTTATTTATGTTTTGAGGAAAAATAGTTCACTCATATATTCGTTTTCAAGTGCTAATTGAACAATATTATAATACGCGTAGTTACGAGTAATTAAATTAATTTACACCAAATTATGTGTAGTTATGAGGCCAAATTTCTTCATAAAGGCGAATAACTTGTTTAAAGCAATGACTTTTGACGCATGTTACTTGCATTTTGTGCAATATTAGCGTCATAGAATATTCATATCGTAGTTCTAGTTGGACAATTTTGTAATATGTGTAATTAGGAGTAAGCTTGTATTAATTTTTATGAAATTATATGTACTTATGCGGTAGAAAATTTTGAGAAACACAAACAACTTGTTTAAACGAGTTTTTAATGCATCTTATTTATGTTTTACGCAAAATTAGCGTCATGAAATATTCATTCGAAGTTTTAAGAGGACATACTAATAATACGCGTAATCGGGAGTAATTTTATTCATTCGCTCGAAATTATGCGCAGTTTTGTTGCAAAAAATGTTGAAAATCTTAAACAACTTCACCAAACTTATATTTGTGCAAAATTAGCGTCAGAGAGTACTCATATCTAAATTTTAAGCTGGACAATCATATAAAAGGCATAATCGGGAGTAACTATATTAATTTTCACGAAATTATAGATAGTTATGCGGCCAACAAATTTCAAAAACTCAAACAACTTGTTTAGACATCCGTTTTTAATGCATCTTATTTATGTTTTGTGCAAAATTTATGTCATACGATGTTCATATCGAAGTGTTAATGGGATAACCTATTAATAGGTATAATTAGTAGTAAATATATTAATTTTCATGAAATTATGTATAGTTATGAGCGAGAAAATGTTAAAAATCTTAAACAACTCGTTAAAGCAATGAGTTTCTAATATATCTTTCTAATGTTTTATGAAAAATTAGTGTCGCGGGATATTCATAATGAAGCGTTAAGCTGGACAATGTTATAATAGGCATAATTAGGTGTAATTTTATCAATTTTCATGAAATTATGTGTACTTATGCGGCCAAAAAATTTGAAACACGCGAACAACTTGTTTCAACTATTTGTATTCGATGCATCCGCTTATTTCTCGTGTAAAATTAGTGTCGTAGAATTTACATATCGAAGTGTTACTTGGTAATATTTTAATGGGCATAATTAGGAGTAATTATGTTAATTTTTACGAAATTATATGTAGCTATGAGGCCAAAAATGTTGAAAGACATAACTTTCTTAAATAGCATATTTCAACGCATCTTATTTATGTTTTGAGGAAAAATAGTTCACTCATATATTCGTTTTCAAGTGCTAATTGAACAATATTATAATACGCGTAGTTACGAGTAATTAAATTAATTTACACCAAATTATGTGTAGTTATGAGGCCAAATTTCTTCATAAAGGCGAATAACTTGTTTAAACAATGACTTTTGACGCATGTTACTTGCATTTTGTGCAATATTAGCGTCATAGAATATTCATATCGTAGTTCTAGTTGGACAATTTTGTAATATGTGTAATTAGGAGTAACTGTGTTTACCCTTGAAAAGTTTCAAGGATGAATGGATGAATAAATGAAATAAATTGATGATAAAATCATAAGAAAGGGGAAGAAGAGAGAGAGAGCAGTGGAAAGGTGGCCCACTGATCAGGAAAAGTCGCTGCATAACCCCGGAACAAATCCATTAGTCCCACAGTGGAATGCTGAGCGCAAAGTGAAGAGTATAAATACCCCGCTATTCTCTATTCACTCAGCATGTGTGACACCCAAGAAGATCGAGGGAGAGAGGAGACCTCTTGGGTGTCACCATGTGATTATACCTTTTCTGACAAGTGGGACCCACATGGCAGTCCCTTATGAGCAGCTCCAATGATATGGACCTAGCCTATTTTGCTAAGAAAGCTAACCAACCCGGAACAGAGGTTAAGCATTAATCCCACAATGGAATAATATGGCGAAAGACGAGGATATAAATACCCCACCACCTCCTATTCATTTGAGGTGGCTGACCCTCGAGAGATTTAGGAGAGAGAAAATCTCTTGATGGGTCAGCCATTTGATTACATCTTATCTGACAAGTGGGACCCACCTAGCAGTCCCTTGTAGATGAATCTAACAACATAGTCTATCTGATGAGTCACCATGTGACTATTTTCACTGACAGGTGGACCCCACACCTCAGTGATCTATTGAAGGAGTCAGAATTGAACCCTAGAAATCTGCCTTTGAAGCTAACCCTAGAAAGGAGCTGAAGCAGTATAATCCCTATACTACATGAAATGATGTCAATGCCAAGCTAGCATTTTGATGCAACTAGTCATGAGAAATTCTAAATGTGATTTTGCTTTCAAGGCTGACCTGGTGCCAAAGTGCGAGCAACCACCTAACCATGCTTTGATTTGTGTCAATTATCGATAAGTAGTCGGTTCTTTGACCAAGTCACCCTCATGTTAAGGGATTGAAAGTCAATTTCACAAGACCGATCAAAGCAAAGCGGGAGCAACCACTTTGATCAAGTCTAGATTTGTATTAATTGCTGATAAGTAGTCAGCATTTGATCAAATCAAGCCCTAATGGATATCAATATAAGTCTAATTGGTATTTAGTTAGGGTGGTTTCTGCAAGAGGGAGATAATTGGCAGAGACACAGAGCTACAATTGAGATCAGGGATTAATTCATAAGGAATAATAGGGTTTTATGAATAAAAGAATTTTTAATCCAGAGAAGGGAGGGTAAAAATGGAATTAAAAATTACAGGGATGATCATCATGAATTTAGGGATTTTTGGTGAAATTTTCATGATTTTTGGATAAGTGGAGCTATCAGAATAAATTCAGGGAAGATAAAGGCAGAATAAATGGATTGATCAAAGGCTGAGATTCAATCAAGGGTTCATCTGGGTGCAATCCGGGGACAGAGACACATCTGGGTACAAACTGGGGATCCTAAGCACACCTACACCGAATCGAGAGAGAGAGGGTGTGACACGTGTCGCATCTCATTGGGCCACCTCATGCCACGTGTCGGACCCCATTGGTCCACTTCGACCATGTGGGCCCCACACCCCTACGGACCTGACAAGTGGGCCCCACCTATGCCACGTGGCAGTCAGCCATTGGTCCACATCAGCAGCCACCTCATCCAGCAGCAAGACAAATGGCAGCATGCTATAAGGCCACCTCAACAGCCCATTGCCATGTGGCCTTCCCTCATTGGTCCACCTCACCACTGTGAATCTCACTATGCTATAAGGCGACTGACAAGTGGGCCCCACTGGATGCCACATGGCATGCACTCACTGGTGCCATGTCATCATACAGTGTGTACAAGGAGGGACACATGGCTCCTTATAATTGGTACAGAGCAACACAAGGTGCCACATGGCACTATCTTACAGGGCCACATCATACACAGGTTATTAACACTAAGGGTTTGTTTAATAAGCAACCAACCAATCAGGCAGAGCCACCTCAGCCTATTAACCCTAATCATTATACTAATCAACTGCTAATTAGATATATAGGCGTATACTCACATGACCTTACAGGTGGGACCTTATTGTCAGGTTTATGAATCAGAGGCGCATAAGCCACTATGTGAACCAAACTCATTCAAATACAACTGGAATTTAAATAAAGGATAAAGAAAGGAAAGGTGTACCTGGCTCATGCGCATTATCCCCCTGGCTGTGGACCCCACTCCGTTGCGGTTCACGTGCGCCAAGGCCAACCCCTCCAGAGGCGCCTCCTTCTTCTCTTCTTCCTCTGCGTCTCTTTCTTCCGCGCGATTGATCGAAAGGCGCCATGGATGAATAAGCTAGAGATGGCGCAATAATTCAAATTCCTTCAATATAAAGATGCAGAACATTGATTAAAGCATGGAAAAGCTATGAATTTTGGAGATTACGAAAAGAACAAGGAAAATTAGCCTAAAACAGTTAGTAAGGTTGAAAATGGGATTGACCTTTGCAAGTTCACAAATGTGAAATTGATTATGCAAGTAGCCTCCTTTCACTAAGGCGACACTCTCCAGATGCAAAGATAACACCTTGTGAAGCTTTACAACAGTATTCCACCAAGTCAATAACCGGAGGAAGAACAGTGAGCTCAAACTTGACAATGGAGTACACCAGTAGTGCAAGAGACAGACCAGATCAATTACTGGAGCTAAGAGGAAGCTGAAAAAGCTTGCAATTGAATGAATTGGTGAAAGAGTGATAGCAATGGTGATTGAGTAGAAAATCGGGTTTAAATGGAGAAATAAGAAATTTAAAGCGTGTAAAGGCTTTTATAGTATCCAGAGGACCCTCCGGTGATTGCCAAGTATAGAGAAAGTTCTAGAATGATCTAGAAATGAGTAAAGGTAGGTTAAGTCAAGAGAGTGGCAAGAGGGTAAATATGAAAATGTGTGTAACTAACTCAAACGGCCTAGGCGCAAAGGCCAACTCAATTGAGTGATTAGAAAGCACAAAGTAGCATCCCAACCATTGATCTAAGCCGAACCAAGGGTGAAGATTGAATTTAAACCGTGATCCAAGTGCTAATCCTCTAACCAATCACCATTTAGCAAATTTCATATCTCAGCCTATATAAACTGAATTGGAAAACACAGAAAGGGTAGAGAGGGAGAAGCTAGAAGATCTTAATAGTTGAAAGAGAGAGTCAATTGATAACCAGCAAAGAAGAAGCAAGAAAAAGCAAGGAAAAGCAATTGGATTAATTGATAGTAGACTTAGTCTCTCAATTCAATTCACTTTGCAGCTTCTAGGAGATCCAATCATCATTTGCAAGCTTGATTAGGTACTGCTATCGAATTTATAGTGTAATTGAGAATGATTTTTGTGAATTGTGCAATAAGCTTAATTCTTGCATTAAGCAATCAATGGATTTGTGATTTTTCATTCAATTTCATTTCTTTATATTTGATTCCTGTCTCTTTTCACATTTGTTGCTTTTAAAACTCAGTTTTTAGATCAATTTCAAGAATTGCCAGAATGGCATATGAAATTAGTTATGAAACTTGAATAATTAAAGACTTAAGCTTCTAGTTTGAGTTTCATGTCACTGTTATATCTCATTTCTATTGTCTGGTCACACAATTGAGATTGGTAGTAGAGTTAAGCAACTCTCCCATTCATCGCTGGAAATCCGATCCTATGTCACAGTGAATCAATAGCAGGATTCGTGTTATCCTCTTGATTCCATTGCTTGAGTGATTGATAAAGCACTTACAAGTAACTCAAGATGCAAGAAAAGCAACGCAACTGCAGGCAACTCGGTGTATATCTTTTGAACGAACACGGCCGGTACCGCACCGAGTAACACTGAGGTGGATAGGGCTATACACAACGAATTCAAAAAAAATCAAACTTGCAAACATGATCAGGAAGCATAGACGATCAACAACAGGAAGTTAATTGCAAGAATTATTGACTAATTGAGTTGAATTTGCGATTAGAAACTCAATCGGTACCAAACCGAGATCCATCTTGGAAAATGGTACCTCTATACACGATGAATCACCGTATCGATCTTCAATCGATGTGACGAGAGAGGTTCTTGGTAATGAGACGATGCTACTAGGTCCATCGATCGGGATGAGCTCGAGTCGTCACCGTGTAACGACTTCGTCAAATGAATCTCAATAGGGTGGTCAACAGAAAGCGATCAAAGGGACAGACGCGCACGAGTATTAATGTATAAACACGAGTATTGACACACGCATGCAAATCTTGAGGAGATCGGACGAATAGAATAAAATGATGTTTTAAATTAAGATGCAGAATGAATCTGGGCCTTATATCTCGTATGGTTTAATCTTGAGGCAGATCTAGCGGCCCAGATAAGAACGGAGTTAAATGAAAGATGATCGCTAATCTGGATGTAAATCTGACGGCCCAGATTAGGCCCAATAATTAAATAATAACAGAATAGTAATAATATAGAATAAATGAATGATTTGAAAATGTTATTGAACTCCAAATTGACTCAAATTTGTTTCTAAAATTTTCTTATTTTTCATACTATTTTTCTATACAATAATATTCCAGTTTTAGAAATATAATCATGATAAAACAATTTAAAAGCAAAAATACATTACATATATTGATATAGTTGACCTAGCTTTGACTTGTCATTTTAAATACTATAAAAATTCCAAAAATACAAATAAAAATCACAAATAATAATTAGATATATTTTACTGATTTTTTTAGGTGATTTTCCATGAAATAATAATGGTGATAATAATATACCATAATAAATAATGAGATTAGCTATATTCTTTGATAAATATAAAAAAATATATAAAAAATATGAATAACAATAGATATTATATTGATATTTTTCTGTAAAAAGAATAATAAAAGTAAATAGCACAAAATATACAAAATATACTACTATGGTAATAAATAGTAAAAATACATTTTCTTTTATAATAAAAAAAAAATGATAATATAGTTTTATAATATGAATTGTATTTCTTTTGTTATTTCTATACAAATATACAATAAAAATACTTTGATGAATAAAATGAAATAAAAATAATAGTTGTAATAAAAGTATACTAAATTTCATCTCTTATAGCTATTTTTCAACTAATAATGGTAATAATAAAAATCTTATACTTTTCTATAGATAATAAATAGAAATAAAAAAATATGATAATGAATAGTATAATAAATAAGATAGAATATTGATAATGATTTCTTTTTAGCTATTATAGATCTTAAAAATGAAAATAAAAAAATAGTAATAATAAAAAATAATATAGTTAACCATCTTTTGATTTTGTAAATAATTCTTACATAATGAATGGTATTGCAATATAATAGAATATAATAACAAAATTCTATTACTTTAGCTATTATAAACATTTTGAAAATATAAATAAAAAATATAGTCATTTTATTTTCTATTATTTTTGTAAGTGATTCTCTACAAAGTAAATAGAGTTTAGAAATAATAAAAAAATATAATGATAATAATAAAATTTTACTATTTTAGCTATTATAAAAAATCCCAAAAATATAAATGAAGCCCTAATTAATAACTACCCCTTTTCCTATTATTTTTGTAAATAATTTTCTACATAGATAAATAGAGTTTAAAAATAAAAATAATAATAATAATAATAATAATAATAATAATAATAATAATAATAATAATAATAATAATAATAAATGCATCTTTATAATAAAAATAATAATGGAAGATATTATAATAGACTTTGTGCATTTTAAGAAATGAATAAATATGCTCACATAAGAAGTGTAGAGCCACATATGAATATTTGCACACATGACATGACATTTAAAGTGATTAGTCAAGACAAGAACATCTTGACGTGGGATGATTAAGGCTTCAATAGCAATATGAGAAGATATGTCGAGACAAGAACATCTTGACACTTGATGAAGAACAACAAGATACGTCGAGACAGGGAACATCTTGACGTGAGATGAATAAGGCTTTGATAGCAACATGAAGAAGTATGTCGAGACAAGAACATCTTGACACTCGATGAAGAATAACCGAGCTACGACACTAACATGAAGATATACGTCGACTCGAAGAAGAAGAACATTACGATGTCCTAGAGAGGTGACATCTTAATGACTCGCCGCCATGAGCAAGTAACTCATGATTGAATACGCTCACACAAGGGGTGTAGGGCTACATAGTAATTTTGCACAAGTAATGCAACACGTAGGATGATTAGTCGAGACAAGAACATCTTGACGTTCGTTGAAGATTGACCAAAGCTACGACATCAGCATGGAGAGATATGTCGACTTTGAAGATGAAGAACATTACGATGTCCTAGCGAAGTGACATCTTAATGACTCGGTGTCATGAACAAGTAATTCATGACCATTTGAGCTGGCAAGACTGAACTCGTCCGTCGATGAGTTTGTCTCCGACTCATTTCCCGAGAATGTGAGATTGAATCGGTCTCGTTGGTAGATTCATCCACAAAACAGTGAATGTGAACCGTTCGTAGGTAGGTTCCTTCACTAACACATGCCCCAATGTTGAACCGGCCCGGCGCTTCATGTTTGACATTGTGTGCAATTGTGTTTCCTAGGTTTATGAATCGGCTTAGTGCTTACGAATTCATGATCTAGAAGATCGGTGAGAAGAAATACGTGGGCCATATCCACTCTTCTCCCGATTCACCAACCTCAAGATCAACCGCTCGGTGCTTCGAGTTGTATTTTGTGTGATTGGTTGTTGACTAGTTAAGATTGAACCGGTCTGTTTGTAGGTTTATCTTCTAGATCAACGGAGGTCGAGTCGGCCTCGTATGTAGACTCACCTCAAGCCCCCTATGAAGAGATTAACCGGTCCGTTGGTAAGGTTACATCTCGAGGTGGCATGGATCGAACCGATCTGTTTGTAGGTTCGTCCCCATAGGATAAAACCGATCTGTTTGTAGGTTTTGTCTTCCCTAGATTGAACCGTCCGTTTGTAGGTTCATCTTCCGTAGACCCCTTTTTATAAACTTAGACGACCACTTGACCATCTCTTAACTATACTATTTGCTTCTCTCTTTCAAAGATCCAGAGGTGCCTCGAGGTTCGTAGCCTGGGGTAATTAACGGTGGGGGCTTGCGCCCACCGAATCTACAAGAACTCACAATCACTAAAAACCCCCGAATGTGCATCCAAATAATCTCTAAACGGCAGAACCGGCCGACACCCAGCAGATGCACGCTCGGGAGGGATCTCCGTGTCCTTCTTCCGCAACCCATCGCCCGGCGGCGGTGCGGAGCGCGCGAAAAAGGGTCGCACAGGATCTGGCACGCCCGGTGGGACCTAGATTCTCCTCTTATCTCTCGAAAGAGAGAGGCAAATAGAATAGTTAAGAGATACAAGTGGTCTTCTATGTGCTAAAATGACTAATAATTTTCAAGTGTTTTTGTTTTTGCAGAAATGGCATTCTTCGGAAACTTCAACCTTGCTCCCTACACCGTCACTCCTCGCAAAGAGCCCGGAGGGCAAATTATTCATGTTCTTCGGGACCATCCCGCAAGAACTCACCATCTACGGCCCGGCCTCCGGTGGCCGCCTTCACTCCGCGACCGTCCGGATCTCCATCCCGGACGAGGAGGAGAATCGATCACCCCGACTCCCAAGGGGATCTCCAACAACGTAATGGCCTCTCCTACTACCTCCCCAAAGAGGAGAAGGCGACCGTCCAAGAGGATGACCCAAAGCAAAGGCAGCCCAAACCGCCCGTAACTCTCAAGCGTCCAGAAGAGGGCCCCGGATGCATACCAAAACCACCGGTGGCTAGGCCGGCTATCCCGCCTCCAACAAATTCACGGCACTCCGAATAGTGGCCAAGAACTCGGCCACGGCCAACTCCGCCGCTGTGCATGGGAGGTGCCTAAGCCCACACCTCGCCCAACTCAAAGCCCGCCGCCGCCAGACAAGTCTCAAGCCCCCCCGAAGCCATTTACAAGGCTCACGGGGCCCTCAAACAGAGGAAGAGCGTCAGAGAACGCTAGGTCGAGACAACACGTCTCCCGCTCCGGTCAATCTCAAGACATGGCTCGCCGCAAGCCATTGTCTCCACTCCGCACCCGAAGAGGTTCACATCAAAGGCAACACCTAGCACCAAGCAGTGTGGGTCCCGAAGGGTTCCCACCAACAAAGCCCCAATCTCAAGCCCGGCCCAAGAAGGCGGCAAGTCTAACGCTCCGTTCGAGAGCGTATTAGCCCGCTAGGTCGAAGAGTGTATTCAGCCGATTAGGCTCGAGAATACCACTCAATAACCTGAAAATAACTGCCCCTGACCAAACAAAGAAGAAGAGAAGAACCGCTCGTTATGAAGAGCACTTCTCAGTCAACACCATCAGCATAAGCTACGACACTGATCCGGACACTGATGCTGAGGTGAATATGACCCAGGATGACCAGTCCCCGCCTAATCAAGCTCACGTCACCAATACCAACAAAAATAATGGTAGAAAAGGGAGACCTCCCAAGAGAGTCAACCCCGAGGGCAATAGCAGGGAAGGGGAAGACCACAACGAAAACCCTGATCTCTTCGACAACGAAGATGACGTTGAAACACGTCCCGAGATGCCTATCGATGAAATAGAAATATTAAAAGGCCACATCGAGGCACGGGACGAAGAGTCGATTAGGCAACGGAGCTAATCGCTACCATGCCGAAGCAAAATGAAGAATTGATTAAGGCGGTCAAATCATTGCAAGAATCACAAGACGCCAATTTCAAAGCCGGTAGTTCCCGTCAAGAAGGGGTCCACAAGAGTCAAAAGCAATCATAAGGGAAAACAACCCGTCGATTCTAAACCCCATCCACATAGAACCATAGATGTGGAGGCCGAACCAACGGAATATCCCGAAAGAGATTCAAGCCATGATTGCCAAAGAAATGCAAATATTTGGAGGTGGATACGCTATCCCTCCCGTTAAAAACTCGTGGACATCCATACCCCGCCATATATGACTTAGAAGAATATCCTAAAGGGTATGTGATCCCCCGCTTCAGACCTTCTCCGGGGAAGGCAACAAAGACCGAACCCCGAACAACACCGGCCCACTTTGTAGCCTCGTGCGGCAACACGGCGGCAATGATGCACCGTTGTTAAGACAATTCCCTCAAAGTTTGGTGGGAACCGCTTCCAATGGTATTATTCATTAGAAAACAACAAAGATCGGGACTGGGACGAGATGGCGGACTCGTTCAGTGGCACGATTTGTCATGGTATCCGACAAAATAAACATAGCCGATCCGGCAAGCACTAAACCCAAGAAAGGGGAGTCAATGACAGATTTTATCAATAGATGGCGGAACCTCGCATCAAATGCGACCGCACATTAATCGAAGACGAGGCCGTCAACCTAATCATGAAGAACATTGACGGTGGATGGGCATGCTTCTTGGTGTGACAAAGGTCAACACATTCAAAGACTTGCTCAGATCGGTATCCAACATGGAAAGAATGTCACCACACACCGTGCCGAACTTTATGAATAATAGGCCGCAACGAGGAGCCCGAGCGAAACCAAAGTGGCATTCACCTCGCTAAAAGATAAGATGGTTGCCAACGCAGACACCCAAGGCGGCAGCAAGTGGCACAAATGGCAACAATTATAACAAGGGACCCTGTGCCCAATCCGGGAGGGAGTTCACGGAGTTTTGAATCCCTCAAACAAAAGAAGACTAAACCGTACTCCTTCGAGAAAGATAAAGTTGCCCAAATCTTCGAGAGGGCACCGAAGAATGGTCTAACCCCGCCGCCCAAGAACGTCCGAAGATGCCGATAAATCTGACGAACCCAACTTTTGCCCATACCACGAATAATAGGGCACTCAATCGAAGATTGCCGGGTCTTCAAAGATTGGGTCGAGAAGGCGTATAAAAACGGTGAAATTACTTTACCTAAAGGGTTCTTGCAAAGCCCATCGCCCCATGAACAAAGCCAATACGATCTCTCATGAGGAAGAGAAAGTCCCGGCCAGCTAAGCGAAGATCAAGAGGAGCAATGGACTACGCACCTATCGAAGAAATCGATTAAAATGCTTAAAGCCCTTAAGAAAGAACCCGGCATGAAATGGAAAGACGACATCACGCCAGTGGTCCCACCAAAACCCAGGGTATACTATAAGGTGGACCAGAGCCAAGATCAGGTTCTTAAGAAGAAAAAGAAGCATAGAAGCAACAAGTCCAAAAAGAATAAAATTGAAGAGTACGAGCAGGGTAGTCCCGAGGCGATTACCCTTCAACACTTCATCTCCAAAGAAGACTGGGAGAAGTTAACCCTATGTCAAAAGGAAGAAAATATAAATGAAGAAATAAATAAAGAAGAAAGCGAAGAGATCTGGGGTGCTTCGTGCAATATGGTATATTCTTCTCACGACGAAGATATGCCAACATTAGAGGAGATGTTCTTCCCGAATGACGAAGGGAAGCAAGCACCTCTGGGACCAAAAATGAAGAATGTAAAGCCGTACTCCGGTCCGGGACTTATATACCCGAGAGACAGGCTCCCAAGGATTCCGATAAAGGAAAGGACAAGGTCCAGAATAAAGGTAAAGAGGTCGAGAATCCAAGCAAGAACCCGTAAAGACCCGGTCGACGGCGAAGAATATAATGTGTTGGCACATCCGCGTAAGATTCAGCGCTATTAAGCATATTTGACGCGTTGATGATGTCACAAGACCTAAGGGAGGTACTAATCCAGGCCTTACAAGATCCCGAGAAGTACAAGTCATACTTTATAGAGCAAAATATGCAGAAGCCCTATTCACCGCCAAGCGGGCCGCCCGCATAAATTTCACGACGATGACCTCTTAATAGGCACTGTCGACCATAACCGCCCGCTATACATCACCTAAACTCGCGGAGGGCAAAAGGTTGGTCGCATCCCTGGTTGACGCAGTGGTCTTCAATCAATATCATGCCGCTTAAAACTCGAAGACCATCACCTTAGACGTGAAGAACCTATCGATGAAAAGGTGATTATTCATGGCTTCAACCAAAACTCCCAAAAGGCCCCGGGAGCTATAACTCGAACCCGCAATGCGGAAGCCTAAGAGCGCCTACTAAATTCTATGTCATTGACGCCGAAACCTCTTATCGGGCGTTCATTGGTCGCCCGTGGCTTCACAAAGAATCGTGTCATACCCTCTACTCGCACCAATGCCTAAATACATTGAGAATGGTAAGCAAAAGAGAATTGACGGAGATGTCAAACCATTCGGGGTGCATGAGATTAAATTCAATGACGCCCGCATTTTCTCGCCTAAATCCGCCGTGGCGCCAAGCCGGCCAATAACAAAAGCAGGTCAGAAACCCTTCAATAAAGGCCCTAAATTTGATACCTCATCTGGAGAAGAAGAAGAGGTTAAATTCAATATTAAACCACGAGGTGCTCGAGCCCAAAGACCCGGAAGAAAATCGGGTGAGGAAGCAACCTTCCGCTTCAGGCAGGTGGCTACATATAAGGCCCAAATAAAACCGAACGAAATCAATGCAAGTGATTTCGAAGAGGAGGTCATTTTCAATTTTAAACCCGCCAACACCCTCAAATTCAGATCATAGAGGCAACTTCGGAGAAGACTCCGAAGATTCTAACAACTCGGGCGATATTACCTCGGAAGAAGAGTCCGCCATGATCGTCAACCCCGGGAAGAAGAATCGACGAAGAGATCATTTATCACATCCTCAAGAAGCCATACAAAGGGCCCGAAACAGATAATGAAAGTGAGGAGTCATATATGATCAACACGGGACCCGTAGCGGAAGGGATAACCCGGAAGCCAAGGCCTATAAATGAAGAACGCTCATGGCGGGAAAATTTCGAAGGACGCGTCCGGAATGCAATTGACGAAATAAGGCACCAGGTTGAAAATAATAGAAGAGAGGTGTCTGAACAATGGGAAGTGATGCAGGATATCAAGGTGCAACACAATGAAATCATGATAATGATTGAAAACCTGCAAACCGCGATCTATAACTCCGAGCTACTCAAGGAGGTGACGAGCGAACCCCGTTCCGGGAACCCCGAAAGGCAAGCACCCGATAGCGGCAAACGGGTAATTGTAATAGTAGATGAATCAAAGGGGGAAGAAATGAAAGCTAAGCAATTGACCGTCATGCAAACCCTCAAAGTCAAGAAGAGTAAACCATACTCTTTCTTAAAAAAAAAAACGGCTCGGATATTTGAGCAGGCCTTAAAAAGTGGGTTAACACTTCCCGTTTGTAAGCGACCCGCAGACATAGAGAGAGCCGGCGAAGGCGAATTCTGCCCTTATCATCGCATATTGGGCCATACTATTGAAGAGTGTTGGGTATTCAAGGACCTTATAGAAGAAGGGCATAGAAACGGGACGATCCAACTCCCGAAGAGTTTTCAACAAGACCCAGCTCCGCATAACCTGAATAACAAAGGCAAAGGGGTGGCTTATACGATCTCGCACACTCCCGTACCTAGTAAACCTAAGGTTGCGAGACGAAAGCCGATCAAAGAAATCTACCGCTCCAACTCAGTCATGAACATTGAGATAGAAGAAGAGATGGCAGCGCTAGAGATCACTGTGGTTCCCGAAAGGCATTTCAAAGACCTCATACCAAGGGAGGTGAACCACATCCAAACCCTAAAGACCTTTGTTGTGCTAAGCAAAGGTAGAGCGCATTAAAGGGAAAACTATCATCCACAAGGCTATAATTTTCTATCAGAGCGATTCAACCCAGTCTCTGAAGAATCCTGATCACAACACTTGGAAGAAGTGGGTGATAGAACAAGAGTCAGAGAATGCAACGAGCGATGACGCTGCATCTCATCCCTTTGGAAAGGAGCTATATAAATTGGCAAAAAGGGCGAAATGTCTGAGAGACATATCCAAGGCCGAGGCCAAGCGCTTTGATGAACTCTGGAATGGCGGCCAGAATAAAGTCCTGGGCCTGGATGGTAAAATAAAATACACCCGGGGATTAGGGTATGACTGCAATGACGCAGCATGTTTTGAAAGGCCTCTCAACGAGTACCGTATAGAAGAAAGCTGTTGCATGACTTCTGTTGAGATGCCAGATAATGAAACAGAAGAGGACAATACCCCGGTCCTGAAAAATGCTTTGAAACAGCTGGAAAAGGAACCTAACACGGTCGATGAGTTAGCTGAAATTAATCTAGGGACGGAAGAAGACCCACGACCAACTTTCATAAGCGCGTCGTTGCCAAAAGAGGTGGCTGACAGGTTGAAGATATTCCTTAAAAGCTACATGGACTGCTTCGCTTGGAGTTATAAAGAGATGCCGGATTAGATCCCAACGTGGCGGTCCATTACTTAAAAATTGATCCAACCTTCAAGCCGATTAAGCAAGCGCCGAGGCGAATGAGAATAGAACTCGAAGAGAAGGTCGTGGAAGAGACAAAGAAACTCATCGACGCCGGATTCATACGGGAAGAAGAGACGCCGAATGGGTGGCTAGCATTGTCCCGTTAAGAAAAAAAATGGGCAAATCCGCATTTGCGTGGACTTTCGGGACTTGAATAAGGCGTGCCCTAAAGATGATTTCCGCTCCCAAGAATCGAAATTATAATTGACCATACATCCTCCTATGAAGTCTTCTCCTTCATGGACGGTTATGCGGGCTATAATCAAATCAAGATGGCGCCGGAAGATGAGAGGCATACGGCATTCCGCACGCCGATTGGCATATATTGTTACAAAGTCATGCCGTTTGGGCTCAAAAATGCGGGAGCCACCTACCAACGGGCGATGACGAAAATATTCGACGATCTGATCCACAAGATAGTAGAGTGCTATGTGGACGACCTAGTCATCAAAGCCATGTCATATGAAGAACACCTCCAATACCTCGAGGTCGTTTTCAACCGCCTGAGAGAACATGCGCTCAAACTAAACCCGTTGAAATGCGCATTTATGGTATCATCTCGGTAAATTTCGGGGTTTGTGGTACGCCACGGGGCATTGAGATAGACCCGGTAAGATCAAAGCAATAACCGAACTATCCCCGCCAAAGAATTTAAAACAATTGCGATCTTTGCAAGGGCAATTGGCGTACATCAGGCGGTTCATAGCCAATCTATCGGGTAAAATCCAACCCTTCACCCGGCTGACTAAGAAGAATATCCCGTTTAAATGGGATGGCGAGTGCCGCCGAGCCTTTGAAGAAATCAAGGCATATCGCTCAACCCTCCAAAGTATTGGCGGCGCCCATACCCGGGAAGGAACTCATTCTATATACAACCGCCTTGGATGGATCCTTGGGAGCCCTATTGGCACAAGAAAACCAGGATGGTAATCAAAATGCGCTATATTACTTAAGTCGCATGATGGTAGGGGCGAACATGGGTATTCACCGATCGAGAAGCATTGCCTAGCCCTAATCTTCGCGGTGAAGAAATTGAGGCATTACATGCTAGCCCACAAAATCATATTAATATCCAAGGTGGACCCTCTCAAATATCTGATGACTCGGCCAATGCTGACGGGGAGGCTGGCCAAGTGGGCTATCATCCTCACTGAATTCGACATCACCTATACACCGCAAAAGGCGATCAAGGGGCAGGCGCTAGCAGATTTTCTGGCTGCACACCCGATTCAAGATGACTCCCCACTAAAATGTGATTTTCCCGACGAGGAAACTTTACATGTTGAAGAAGGAAGTCCTATATGGGAGATGTACTTTGATGGTGCTTCTTCAATCAAGCCGATCGCGGCCCGGAGTCCCAACCGTGCGAGCGGGCGCAGATTAGTCTTCGTAACCCGGAAGGCGGGATAATACGACATTCTCTCGGCTTTAACCGAACCATGTACAAATAATGAAGCGAGTATGAGGCACTCATCGCCGGACTAGAGCTATCACTCGGAACTGGAAATCAAGGCCGTACGCATATTTGGGGATTCACGCTGATTATAAATCAAATAATTGGCGAATACAAGGTCTTGAAGCCGGAACTAATACAATATCACCGAAAGGCCATGGAATTAATGAAGAAAATCCCGTACGTGTCCATCGAGAAGGTCACGAGGCCGTGAAATGGTGAAGCGATGCGTTGGCCAAACTCGCTAAAGAGTGGGTGAACCAACAGAGCGGAAATCCACATCATCGTCCGCAATAGAGACCATTATCATTGTGTCAAACAACGGAGATAAATGTGAATAATGAAAAACCGGGCTAGAAAAGATGGAATGCCAAGAAACAATGATAATCGAAGAAGACGATGATTGGAGACAACCGTTCATCGAATATTTCCGCATGGCACCCTCCCCAAGGATAAAAGGATGGCCGATCAAATAAGAAAGCGGGTACTACGGTATGCATATGTGGGCAATACGCTATACCGTAGGTCTTATGATCGAGTTGTGGCTAAGATGCGTATCGGGGCCGAAGCCGGCGGGTTATGAAAGAAGTTCATTCCGGACTATGCGAGCACATCACCGGGCCAAAAATGAAGCTAAAGATCAAGCGAATGGGTATTATTGGCCCACGATGGTGGCCGATTGTGAAAGCACGCGAAGAAGTGCCGCATGTGCCGGATACATGGCCCTTTTATACATCAAGCGCCAAACCCATTGCACCCCACGGTAGCATCCTGGCCATTTAATATGTGGGGGCACGATATAGTGGGGCCCATAGACCCTCCCTACGTCGAGAGGTCACCGGTTCATCCCGGCGCGACAGATTACTTTACAAAATGGGCCGAAGCCATCCCACTTAAAGAAGTTAAAGCATCCGATGTGGTTAAGTTCTTCAAGACGCACATCCTCTACCGATTCGGCACACCACAACGAATAATATCCGATAACGGAACGCCTTCAAGAGCTCCAAAGTCTATGCCCCGGCGGAGCAATTTAATATCGATTGGAGATTCTCGTCCATTTATAACCCGAGAGCCAACGCCCGGCCGAAGCCTTTAACAAAACCCCGATCAATATCATGAAAAAGACCGTAGACGGCAACCAACGAGACCGGGATAATCGTCTACGGGAGGCATTATGGGCTTATCGAACCACATACCGAACGCCTACGCAAGCTACCCCGTATTCTCTCGGCTTTTGGGGTTGAAGCCGTTCTCCCTCTTGAGGTGGAATTACCGTCATTGCGGGTGGCTATGCAAAATGATATGACCATGGACGAATGCCAACAACTTAGATTGGACGAGTTGGATGCCATGGACGAGAAGAGACCGATAGCCCACAGAACCTTGAAATATATCGTGCAAAAATGGCAAGGGCATATGATAAGATGGCGCGAGTCGGGCATTTCAACAAGGGGAGCTTGTTCTTGTCCTTAAGAGGCCGATCATTGTCGGCACATCGGCCCAAAATTCTCTCCGAATCGGGGAAGGGCCATATGTAATTGAGAAGGTATACGGGGGCGGCGCATACCAACTCATAGACCATGAAGGTGAAAGGCCCATGCCACCGATTAATGGGCGATATCGAAGAAGTACTACACCTAGCCCAGAGAGAGGGGCCAACCGAGTAATATCTATTGTAAATAAATAAGGAGGGAATAAGTGTTCGACTACACACACGTGCACGAAACACAAACCCATGTCTAACCTCCACTTTTGCATAAAATCCCAAAAAACCCTACTTGTGCATTTGTAAATAGAATGCATCCAAAAATCCAAAACCACACAAACACATTTAGCCCTATACAAAATAAAAAATAGAATAAGGGAATACAACGCCAAAACCACGCGAGAATGTAAGGCGAGAGCTTTGGTGTTTGGGCTCACAATACAAATACCACCGGGTTTGTCCATTTGATACGTAATAAACACAAAAATGGGCGGGGTTTGCGCTTTGTCCCTCAAACTATCTCGTTGCCCAATGACGAAAGTTGCTCATATTGGTCGCCCACGGCGCAAGCCAAGGGATAGGTCGAGCAAATTGGTGGCTAGTAAATAGTCGCTTCGAGGGCATATAAATAAATAACTCTCGTATTATTAGTAACATGTATCACTAATAACAAAAATTGCCCTCTTCTAATAAAATGAAAGGATATATAAATGTAAAACAATAAAAACCTATTTTCCTACTCATAAAAAAAAAAATAAAAATAAATAAAAAATAATAAAATCTTTTCAATAAGGGGTTGCCACCTTTGTCCCCGACACCATGAGTGTTATACAAAGCCAGGTTGGGTGCATTCATCCGTAAAAGCACCACACGCCCGAAGAAATGGTGTGTCATAATCCCACGACATATCATGGAGGGGTCGACTAAGGGTTTACGCTTGTACCCGACATTTCATGTTAAACAAAGCGCTCGCTTAAAGAAGTGACTCAGTCATGGAGAGTGACCTACCCGATGAAAGCTCTGTCTCGCAGGATGCGTGATGGATGTTTGAGGGTAGCTAAAATATAAAAAACCAGGTTGGGTACATTCATCCGCAAAAGTACCACACGCCCAAGGAGGTGATCGTTTCTAATCCCAAAATAGATCATGGAGGGGTCGATTAAGGGTTTATGCTTTTGCCCGACATTCGGTGTCAAATAAAGTAATTCGCTTAAAGAAGTGACTCGGGTCATGGAGAGCGGACCTACCCGATGAAAGCCCTCGTCTCGCAGGATGCGTGATGGATGTTTGAGGGTAGTACCCCCACAAAACAAATTGAGTGGAGATGAGTGAATGTGAGTTTCCACTTTAGCACGCAACGGTGCACAAATGAGGGGAGATGGGTGAGCTTCCACAAAATAAATGTCAATTAAATATATAAGGAGCATCCACAAAATGGTGTTATCAATTGCATCCATAATCCAATTGATACCGGTAAGTTTATCCATCGGTAATAAAGGGATAAACGGGTTTATTCTGTACCCGCCTAGAGGTCAATACGGACAGTTCGGTATCCGTAAAATACCACGGCTACTTGATTTTGTATTGCCATAAATAAAGAGAAATGATGTATAGAATCAATGTAATAGGATGTTGTAAGATTTTCCTTTTATTATTTTAGACGCCGCGAAAGAATGAAGCGCTTGTAATAGGCGCTTTTGCAAATAAGATTAGAGGTGCACAACATGAAATTAATGAAATATTTCCGCGCGGCTGCAGAGGAAGCGACGAAAGGATAATAATAAAGGCAAGCATCATCCACAACAAGAGATCAAAATGATAAATGTCAAACATCCTATATCAAGTATAAGCAAAAGAAAAGGGAAAAGAAGAAATGAAAAGTACAGTCTATGGGCCCAAAAAGCGGGACTCCAACTCTAATAGCACAGTACTAATAGTCTCTAAATGAGTATGGAGGGAGTGCCTATCCTCCTCCGAAGCTGCCTCGAAGTCCAAGAACTGAGTGAAGGCACTATCCCGGACGCTCGTGTGAATCTGCAGCTCTGGGAGACGTCCCGCTAGATGTCGAGAGAAGCCCTCCACCGATGATCTGTGGTCCTCTAGCTCCTGCACGAGCAGTCGAGCGGGCCCACCACTGACTCCCATGGAGCGGAGAGTGGCACAAGAAGAGAGTCGCCGAAGATAATGCGAGTCGAGCGCCTCCAAATGCCCGCGTAGCTCATGATCTCCAACTCGTGCCGATATACGAGAGAGCTCGCATCCCGGTAAGCCCCGAGCGCCTCCTCACACCTCCTAGAAATGAAAGTGCTCTCGAGACGAGGTGCAATGAGTAGAGCCGGCGCGATGGTATCCCGCATCGCCCCTATACCAATCAAAAGAGAAGCCGCCGGGCGAGAGTCCAAGATCTCGAAATCGAGCGGATAGCCTCCGAAGAAGGTATCCCGGAGTGCATCCGCCAGCGCGCCAAGGCGAGCTGCACATCCCTCGATGAAACATCTACAAGTAAAATAAATGGGTTAGACGAATTGTTATAACCAAAGAAGAAATAGAAGGAAGAAAAGGTCTAACCTATCGCCTCGTCGCCTGAGACAGGCGGGACTGAGTCAGGAATAGGGATGTCGGTCGCCTCAGGAGGACCCGCAGGTGTACCAGACCCGGCTACAAAATAAAATGAAGAAGCATAAGTACATGAAAAGTAAAATACGGGCAAATGATAAAGGAAATATAAGGTACCGGGAGAAGCATGAGGCTCGGCGAGACCCTCGCTAGCCGGAACCCCCGTCTCTGGGCTGTGGAAAAGCTGCTCCACCAGCCAACTCTCATCCAACTCTGAGTCGTAGTCGACTGCAACCCGCTCAGTCGAGACTCTGTCATCCGTGGCCATGAGAGGGCGCCGTCGAGAGATGAAGAAGTATGAGATGGACCTCCCTCGATCGCAGTGGCTCGTCGCTCGCGGCTCGACGCCCAATGGACTCCCCCTCGCTCTAAAGAAGCCTCCTCTCGATCGTACAAGAGTGAGCACCGGCCCCGAACCACATCGAATGAGTCACCATCTCCGGTGGCACCAATAAAATCGACGGTGAAGCGGGACCGTCATAAAAGAAAGGCTCCGAGCGATGAGGAGACGCCATGTCATCGGCCTCGTGGTCGTAAAATCTACATGTAAGAATGAAAATACTAGTGCATGCCGGCAACTAGGTATTAAATGAAGCACACGAACCTGCGACGACAAGGTCGGTGCAAAACCCCGAAATAGCAAGCACTCGCGGCGCGCTAATGAATCGCTACGATGTCGTCTCGGTAGCCTCCACGGGAGATGTCCCCATGAGCTGAAAAATAAACCTTAATCAGAAATGAAAATGAAGTGCGCCCGAATAAGGATAGGCGAGTCAGTAAAGAAAATCACCCGGAGTGGGAGAAGGAAAAGAAGACGGGGAAGGCGGCTGAGAGGCGCCGTCTCGATCTCTCCCCATGGTGGCTGGAGCCGGTGGCTCAACATGTGGCTGAGAATGAACGTCGACCACTCGTGGACGAGGGACCGAGAACCCGGGCTCCGCATGATCATATTCGTAAGCCAACTCTGAATCAAAAAAGAATTGGTTGAAATGAGACGAGGCTTATCAAAAGGGAAAGTAACCTAAAAGGAATAATGAAGTGTACCTGTAAGAGTAGTCCTAACAGGAGCACGAGAAAACCGGCTGTCTAAACCCTGGAAATCAATAGGCTCTACAGCGATGTCTGGGAAAAGAGAGCGGCCGTATGAGATATCGCCGCTAGAAAAGACATATCCGTCACGAGGGCAAGTGACACGTGCAACTACAGGAGGAGTGTATGATCGATAAGAGCGGATGGCATCATGATACCATCGCGATAACGTCTCGAGAAAGTGGGAACTCGAGAAGTGGGAACCATCGGCAACGAACACCGTACCTAGTCGGAAGAGGTGAGTGTAACACCACCCGACACCCTCCAAGTCACCCAAAAACTCGGGACGAAGAAGAGGCGCCGGGATATCCCGATCTAGCCCAAACCGATGTGCACACCGATGAGGTGAATAGGGCTCAATGAATATGTGATCACCCGATCTAAAAGGAAGGAAACACGGCGGATGCTAACAAGGTACTCCAAGTCGGCCGCCTATCCCGAATGCGGAAGGGTCGAAGAAGGAACCCTACTATCAACCACCGACCGCTCCACGATCCCGGCTATCCCGCGAGTCATCGATCTATCTCGAGCGAACCTCGATGATCGCGACTCCTATAAAATCGTATCCGGCATCCGTGGGAGTCAAAGAAGTGGCCGCACTCCGCTAAATCGCCCAAGAGGTAAATGGTCTCTCAATGAAGACGCCATACCGGGATCATAAGAACACGACCAATGCATATGAAGCCGCCCGCTAACCAAATGCCATGGAATCGCTCCCTACATCTCGAAGGACTACGAGATGATACTAGACCGCGGAGACCCCGTAAATGTTGGCACAATACAGTAATCGCTAAGGAAATCCTGCTGCCGCGCGCAATCAAACTCGCCATGACAAATACAGAAGGCCGGTGGTGTATCTCTGGGGAGCTGGGTAGTAGAAAGTAACAGATCCACCAGGAAATGAATGCGGTCAAATAAGTCTCCCGATCTATATCGTGAGAGCACAATGCATCCTGAGAAGGGGTAGGGCCGTCATAGTGAATCTCGAGCCGACCTGTACCAAAAGGATCTCGAATAGAGGCTAAGCCCTCGGGACGAGTATGAACTCGATCTGTGAAATAGGCAATCCAATGTCTGAAGGGGACTCCGGAGTGACCCCCTCTCAAATGGTGGTATACATCATACACCCTCTGTAAAGATGACGGGAATCGAGATGAATCTCTCAAGTCAGCAGGCGAGACTATGAACTCGTCGTAAAACCAGCCAAAGATCGGCAACCCTGTCAACTGCTGTATCTCCAGGAGGGTCGGAGTCAGCTCCCGGTCATCGATGAACAAAGTGTTGGTGGAATAGTTCCACCTCTCGCAAAAGGCCCACAGCCAGGGTGTGTCGATGTGATAGCGAAACATCGACAGAAAGATCGGGTCGTATATCCCAGGACGCTCAAGTATAGCCCTCTCCCGCATGAGTATATATCGAGTCCACTCCAGCTGGTAACCGTGGCACTCTAAAGGAGCCATGAAAGAAGCGGAAGACCACCGAGAGGCCTCCCCGTCAATAATCTCCTTGCCCAGGAGATGTGTCAAAGGAGCTGTAGAGGCAACGCCTAAAGGCTGAAGGGGCATGATGTCATGAGGCTGATCATCCCTGAAGAATAAACCGCCGCCTCGCGGGTAGACAGGAGTCGCTCGGATGGTCGAGACGAGAGGAGTCCAATCGCTAGGATCCTCGTAGAAAGAATGATAATGACTAAGGGGCGACGCGGAATGGCGTCATGAGATGAAACTACAATACCCGAAGAAAAGAAGACGTCATGAGAAATGAAGTGATGAATAATAAGGAATAATGCACCAAGACAAGCCTTTCGAGCGTTCAAGGCTCGTCTTGGTGGGTGGCTCTTTGTTTACCCTTGAAAAGTTTCAAGGATGAATGGATGAATAAATGAAATAAATTGATGATAAAATCATAAGAAAGGGGAAGAAGAGAGAGAGCGATGGAAAGGTGGCCCACCGATCGGAAAAGTCGCCGCATAACCCCGAACAAATCCATTAGTCCCACAAAGGAATGTCGAGCGCAAAGTGAAGAGTATAAATACCCCGCTATTCTCTATTCACTCAAAGATGTGTGACACCCAAGAAGATCGAGGGAGAGAGGAGACCTCTTGGGTGTCACCATGTGATTATACCTTTTCGACAAGTGGGACCCACATGGCGAGTCCCTTATGAGCACCTCCAATGATATGGACCTAGCCCATTTTGCTAAGAAAGCTAACCAACCCGAACGTAGGTTAAGCATTAATCCCACAATGGAATAATATGGCGAAAGACGAGGATATAAATACCCCACCACCTCCTATTCATTTGAGGTGGCTGACCCTCGAGAGATTTAGGAGAGAGAAAATCTCTTGATGGGTCAGCCATTTGATTACATCTTATCTGACAAGTGGGACCCACCTAGCAGTCCCTTGTAGATGAATCTAACAACATAGTCTATCTGATGAGTCACCATGTGACTATTTTCACTGACAAAGTGGACCCCACACCTCGGTGATCTATCAAGGAGTCGAATTGAACCCTAGAAATCGCCTTTGAAGCTAACCCTAGAAAGGAGCCGAAGCAAGATAATCCCTATACTACATGAAATGATGTCAATGCCAAGCTAGCATTTTGATGCAACTAGTCATGAGAAATTCTAAATGTGATTTTGCTTTCAAGGTCGACTGGTGCCAAAGTCTGCGAGCAACCACCTAACCATGCTTTGATTTGTGTCAACCATCGATAAGTAGTCAGTTCTTTGACCAAGTCACCCTCATGTTAAGGGATTGAAAGTCAATTTCACAAGACCGATCAAAGCCAAAGCGGGAGCAACCACCCGATCAAGTCTAGATTTGTATTAATTCGATAAGTAGTCGCATTTGATCAAATCAAGCCCTAATGGATATCAATATAAGTCTAATTGGTATTTAGTTAGGGTGGTTTCTGCAAGAGGGAGATAATTGCGCAGAGACACGAGCTACAATTGAGATCGTGGATTAATTCATAAGGAATAATAGGGTTTTATGAATAAAAGAATTTTTAATCCAGAGAAGGGAGGGTAAAAATGGAATTAAAAATTACAGGGATGATCATCATGAATTTAGGGATTTTTGGTGAAATTTTCATGATTTTTGGATAAGTGGAGCTATTAAAATAAATTCGGGGAAGATAAAGCAGTAATAAATGGATTGATCAAAGGCCGAGATTCAATCAAGGTTCATCCGGGTGCAACTGGGGACAGAGACACATCCGGGTACAACCGGGGATCCTAAGCACACCTACACCGAATCGAGAGAGAGAGGGTGTGACACGTGTCAAGCATCTCATGGGCCACCTCATGCCACGTGTCAAGCACCCCATGGTCCACTCACCACGTGGGCCCCACACCCCTGCTGCACCGACAAGTGGGCCCCACCTATGCCACGTGGCGTCACCATTGGTCCACATCGCAGACCACCTCATCCAAGAAGAAGACAAATGGCAAGCATGCTATAAGGCCACCTCAACAACCCATTGCCATGTGGCCTTCCCTCATCGGGGTCCACCTCACCACCGTGAATCTCACTATGCTATAAGGCGACCGACAAGTGGGCCCCACCGGATGCCACATGGCATGCACTCACCGGTGCCATGTCATCATACAAAGTGTGTACAAGGAGGGACACATGGCTCCTTATAATTGGTACAGTAGCAACACAAGGTGCCACATGGCACTATCTTACAGGCCACATCATACACAAAGTTATTAACACTAAGGGTTTGTTTAATAAGCAACCAACCAATCAGCAGAGCCACCTCACCTATTAACCCTAATCATTATACTAATCAACTCGCTAATTAGATATATAGGCGTATACTCACATGACCTTACTGTGTGGGACCTTATTGTCGTGTTTATGAATCGAGGCGCATAAGCCACTATGTGAACCAAACTCATTCAAATACAACTCGGAATTTAAATAAAGGATAAAGAAAGGAAAGGTGTACCTGGCTCATGCGCATTATCCCCCTGGCTGTGGACCCCACTCCGTTGCGGTTCACGTGCGCCAAGGCCAACCCCTCCAGAGGCGCCTCCTTCTTCTCTTCTTCCTCTGCGTCTCTTTCTTCCGCGCGATTGATCGAAAGGCGCCATGGATGAATAAGCTAGAGATGGCGCAATAATTCAAATTCCTTCAATATAAAGATGCAGAACATTGATTAAAGCATGGAAAAGCTATGAATTTTGGAGATTACGAAAAGAACAAGGAAAATTAGCCTAAAACAGCTTAGTAAGGTTGAAAATGGGATTGACCTTTGCAAGTTCACAAATGTGAAATTGATTATGCAAGTAGCCTCCTTTCACTAAGGCGACACTCTCCGTATGCAAAGATAACACCTTGTGAAGCTTTACAACAAGTATTCCACCAAGTCAATAACCTGAGGAAGAACAGTGAGCTCAAACTTGACAATGGAGTACACCAAGTAGTGCAAGAGATGACGATCAATTACCATGGAGCTAAGAGGAAGCTGAAAAAGCTTGCAATTGAATGAATTGGTGAAAGAGTGATAGCAATGGTGATTGAGTAGAAAATCGGGTTTAAATGGAGAAATAAGAAATTTAAACTGTGTAAAGGCTTTTATAGTATCCAGAGGGACCCTCTGGTGATTGCCAAGTATAGAGAAAGTTCTAGAATGATCTAGAAATGAGTAAAGGCCGGTTAAGTCAAGAGAGTGGCAAGAGGGTAAATATGAAAATGTGTGTAACTAACTCAAACGGCCTAGCTGCCAAAGGCCAACTCAATTGAGTGATTAGAAAGCACAGTAGCATCCCAACCATTGATCTAAGCCGAACCAAGGGTGAAGATTGAATTTAAACCGTGATCCAAGTGCTAATCCTCTAACCAATCACCATTTAGCAAATTTCATATCTCAGCCTATATAAACTGAATTGGAAAACACAGAAAGGGTAGAGGGCAGAAGCTAGAAGATCTTAATAGTTGAAAGAGAGAGTCAATTGATAACCAGCAAAGAAGAAGCAAGAAAAAGCAAGGAAAAGCAATTGGATTAATTGATAGTAGACTTAGTCTCTCAATTCAATTCACTTTGCAGCTTCTAGGAGATCCAATCATCATTTGCAAGCTTGATTAGGTACTGCTATCGAATTTATAGTGTAATTGAGAATGATTTTTGTGAATTGTGCAATAAGCTTAATTCTTGCATTAAGCAATCAATGGATTTGTGATTTTTCATTCAATTTCATTTCTTTATATTTGATTCCTGTCTCTTTTCACATTTGTTGCTTTTAAAACTCAGTTTTTAGATCAATTTCAAGAATTGCCAGAATGGCATATGAAATTAGTTATGAAACTTGAATAATTAAAGACTTAAGCTTCTAGTTTGAGTTTCATGTCACTGTTATATCTCATTTCTATTGTCTCGGTCACACAATTGAGATTGGTAGTAGAGTTAAGCAACTCTCCCATTCATCGCCGGAAATCCGATCCTATGTCACGTTGAATCAATAGCAGGATTCGTGTTATCCTCTTGATTCCATTGCTTGAGTGATTGATAAAGCACTTACAAGTAACTCAAGATGCAAGAAAAGCAACGCAACCGCAGCAACTCTGTATATCTTTTGAACGAACACGGCCGGTACCGCACCGAGTAACACTGAGGTGGATAGGGCTATACACAACGAATTCAGAAAAAATCAAACTTGCAAACATGATCAGGAAGCATAGACGATCAACAACAGGAAGTTAATTGCAAGAATTATTGACTAATTGAGTTGAATTTGCGATTAGAAACTCAATCGGTACCAAACCGAGATCGCATCGAAAATGGTACCTCTATACACGATGAATCACCGTATCGATCTTCAATCGATGTGACAGAGAGGTTCTTGGTAATGAGACGATGCTACTAGGTCCATCCGATCGGAATGAGCTCGGTCACCAGAACGACTTCAAAGTGCGAATCTCAATAGGGTGGTCAACAGAGCAGTCAAAGGGACAGACGCGCACGAGTATTAATGTATAAACACGAGTATTGACACACGCATGCAAATCTTGAGGAGATCGGACGAATAGAATAAAATGATGTTTTAAATTAAGATGCAGAATGAATCTGGGCCTTATATCTCGTATGGTTTAATCTTGAGGCAGATCTAGCGGCCCAGATAAGAACGGAGTTAAATGAAAGATGATCGCTAATCTGGATGTAAATCTGACGGCCCAGATTAGGCCCAATAATTAAATAATAACAGAATAGTAATAATATAGAATAAATGAATGATTTGAAAATGTTATTGAACTCCAAATTGACTCAAATTTGTTTCTAAAATTTTCTTATTTTTCATACTATTTTTCTATACAATAATATTCCAGTTTTAGAAATATAATCATGATAAAACAATTTAAAAGCAAAAATACATTACATATATTGATATAGTTGACCTAGCTTTGACTTGTCATTTTAAATACTATAAAAATTCCAAAAATACAAATAAAAATCACAAATAATAATTAGATATATTTTACTGATTTTTTTAGGTGATTTTCCATGAAATAATAATGGTGATAATAATATACCATAATAAATAATGAGATTAGCTATATTCTTTGATAAATATAAAAAAATATATAAAAAATATGAATAACAATAGATATTATATTGATATTTTTCTGTAAAAAGAATAATAAAAGTAAATAGCACAAAATATACAAAATATACTACTATGGTAATAAATAGTAAAAATACATTTTCTTTTATAATAAAAAAAAAATGATAATATAGTTTTATAATATGAATTGTATTTCTTTTGTTATTTCTATACAAATATACAATAAAAATACTTTGATGAATAAAATGAAATAAAAATAATAGTTGTAATAAAAGTATACTAAATTTCATCTCTTATAGCTATTTTTCAACTAATAATGGTAATAATAAAAATCTTATACTTTTCTATAGATAATAAATAGAAATAAAAAAATATGATAATGAATAGTATAATAAATAAGATAGAATATTGATAATGATTTCTTTTTAGCTATTATAGATCTTAAAAATGAAAATAAAAAAATAGTAATAATAAAAAATAATATAGTTAACCATCTTTTGATTTTGTAAATAATTCTTACATAATGAATGGTATTGCAATATAATAGAATATAATAACAAAATTCTATTACTTTAGCTATTATAAACATTTTGAAAATATAAATAAAAAATATAGTCATTTTATTTTCTATTATTTTTGTAAGTGATTCTCTACAAAGTAAATAGAGTTTAGAAATAATAAAAAAATATAATGATAATAATAAAATTTTACTATTTTAGCTATTATAAAAAATCCCAAAAATATAAATGAAGCCCTAATTAATAACTACCCCTTTTCCTATTATTTTTGTAAATAATTTTCTACATAGATAAATAGAGTTTAAAAATAAAAATAATAATAATAATAATAATAATAATAATAATAATAATAATAATAATAATAATAATAATAAGTAAATGCATCTTTATAATAAAAATAATAATGGAAGATATTATACAATAGACTTTGTGCACTTTAGAAATGAATAAATATGCTCACATAAGAAGTGTAGAGCCACATAAGAACATTTGCACACATGACATGACATTTAAAGTGATTAGTCAAGACAAGAACATCTTGACGTGGGATGATTAAGGCTTCAATAGCAATATGAGAAGATATGTCGAGACAAGAACATCTTGACACTTGATGAAGAACAACAAGATACGTCGAGACAGGAACATCTTGACGTGAGATGAATAAGGCTTTGATAGCAACATGAGTGAATATGTCGAGACAAGAACATCTTGACGCTCGTTGAAGAATAACCAGAGCTACGATACTAATATGGAGGTATATGTCGACTCTGAAGAAGAAGAACATTATGATGTCCTAGAGAGGTGACATCTTAATGACTCGCTGCCATGAGCAAGTAACTCATGATTGAATACGCTCACACAAGGGGTGTAGGGCTACATAGTAATTTTGCACAAGTAATGCAACACGTAGGATGATTAGTCGAGACAAGAACATCTCGACGCTCGTTGAAGATTGACCAAAGCTACGACATCAGCATGGAGAGATATGTCGACTTTGAAGATGAAGAACATTACGATGTCCTAGCGAAGTGACATCTTAATGACTCGGTGTCGTGAACAAGTAATTCATGACCATTTGAGCTGGCAAGACTGAACTCGTCCGTCGATGAGTTTGTCTCCTGACTCATTTCCCGAGACTGTGAGATTGAATCGGTCTCGTTGGTAGATTCATCCACAAAACGATGAATGTGAATGCGAACCATTCGTAGGTAGGTTCCTTCACTAACACATGCCTCAATGTTGAATCGGGCGGCCCGGCGCTTCATGTTTGACATTGTGTGCAATTGTGTTTCCTAGGTTTATGAATCGGCTTAGTGCTTCGAATTCATGATCTAGAAGATCGGTGAGAAGAAATACGTGGGCCACATCCACCTTCTCCCGATTCACCAACCTCAAGATCAACCGGCTCGGTGCTTCGAGTTGTATTTTGTGTGATTGGTTGTTGACTAGTTAAGATTGAACCGGTCTGTTTGTAGGTTTATCTTCTAGATCAACGGAGGTCGAGTCGATGTCGTATGTAGACTCACCTCAAGCCCCCTATGAAGAGATTAACCTGGTCTGTTGGTAAGGTTACATCTCGAGGTGGCATGGACCGAACCGATCCGTTTGTAGGTTCGTCCCCATAGGATAAAACCGTCTGTTTGTAGGTTTTGTCTTCCCTAGATTGAACCTGGTCTGTTTGTAGGTTCATCTTCCGTAGACCCCTTTTTATAAACCTAGACGACCACTTGACCATCTTTTAACTATACTATTTGCTTCTCTCTTTCAAAGATCCAGAGGTGCCTCGAGGTTCGTAGCCCGGGGTAATTAACGGTGGGGCTTGCGCCCACGGAATCTACAAGAACTCACAATCACTAAAAACCCCCGAATGTGCATCCAAATATCTCTAAACGGCAGAGCGGCGACACCCAGCAGATGCACGCTCGGGAGGGATCTCCGTGTCCTTCTTCCGCAACCCATCGCCCAGCGGCGGTGCGGAGCGCGCGAAAAAGGGTCGCACAAACCGTATTAATTTTTATGAAATTATATGTACTTATGCGGCCGAAAATTTTGAGAAACACAAACAACTTGTTTAAACAATAGTTTTTAATGCATCTTATTTATGTTTTACGCAAAATTAGCGTCATGAAATATTCATTCGAAGTTTTAAGAGGACATACTAATAATACGCGTAATCGGGAGTAATTTTATTCATTCGCTCGAAATTATGCGCAGATTTTGTTGCAAAAAATGTTGAAAATCTTAAACAACTTCACCAAACTTATATTTGTGCAAAATTAGCGTCGAGAGTACTCATATCTAAATTTTAACTGGACAATCATATAAAAGGCATAATCGGGAGTAACTATATTAATTTTCACGAAATTATAGATAGTTATGCGGCCAACAAATTTCAAAAACTCAAACAACTTGTTTAGACATCCGTTTTTAATGCATCTTATTTATGTTTTGTGCAAAATTTATGTCATACGATGTTCATATCGAAGTGTTAATGGGATAACCTATTAATAGGTATAATTAGTAGTAAATATATTAATTTTCATGAAATTATGTATAGTTATGAGCCAGAAAATGTTAAAAATCTTAAACAACTCGTTAAAAATGCTAGCTTTCTAATATATCTTTCTAATGTTTTATGAAAAATTAGTGTCGCGGGATATTCATAATGATGTGTTAACTGGACAATGTTATAATAGGCATAATTAGGTGTAATTTTATCAATTTTCATGAAATTATGTGTACTTATGCGGCCAAAAAATTTGAAACACGCGAACAACTTGTTTCAACTACGTATTCGATGCATCCCGCTTATTTCTCGTGTAAAATTAGTGTCGTAGAATTTACATATCGAAGTGTTACTTGGTAATATTTTAATGGGCATAATTAGGAGTAATTATGTTAATTTTTACGAAATTATATGTAGCTATGAGGCCAAAAATGTTGAAAAACATAACTTTCTTAAATAGCATATTTCAACGCATCTTATTTATGTTTTGAGGGAAAATAGTTCACTCATATATTCGTTTTCAAGTGCTAATTGAACAATATTATAATACGCGTAGTTACGAGTAATTAAATTAATTTACACCAAATTATGTGTAGTTATGAGGCCAAATTTCTTCATAAAGGCGAATAACTTGTTTAAACACGACTTTTGACGCATGTTACTTGCATTTTGTGCAATATTAGCGTCATAGAATATTCATATCGTAGTTCTAGTTGGACAATTTTGTAATATATGTAATTAGGAGTAACCGTATTAATTTTTATGAAATTATATGTACTTATGCGGCCGAAAATTTTGAGAAACACAAACAACTTGTTTAAAAAAGCAGTTTTTAATGCATCTTATTTATGTTTTACGCAAAATTAGCGTCATGAAATATTCATTCGAAGTTTTAAGAGGACATACTAATAATACGCGTAATCGGGAGAAATTTTATTCATTCGCTCGAAATTATGCGCAGTTTTGTTGCAAAAAATGTTGAAAATCTTAAACAACTTCACCAAACTTATATTTGTGCAAAATTAGCGTCGAGAGTACTCATATCTAAATTTTAACTGGACAATCATATAAAAGGCATAATCGGGAGTAACTATATTAATTTTCACGAAATTATAGATAGTTATGCGGCCAACAAATTTCAAAAACTCAAACAACTTGTTTAGACATCCGTTTTTAATGCATCTTATTTATGTTTTGTGCAAAATTTATGTCATACGATGTTCATATCGAAGTGTTAATGGGATAACTGTGCGACCCTTTTTCGCGCGCTCCGCATCGCCGCTGGGCGATGGGTTGCGGAAGAAGGACACGGAGATCCCTCCCGAGCGTGCATCTCGCTAAGTGCCGGCCGATTCTCGCCGTTTAGAGATATTTGGATGCACATTCGGGGTTTTTTAGTGATTGTGAGTTCTTGTAGATTCCGGTGGGCGCAAGCCCCCACCGTTAATTACCCCGGGCTACTAACCTCGAGGCACCTCTCGGATCTTTGAAAGAGAGAAGCAAATAGTATAGTTAAAAGATGGTCAAGTGGTCGTCTAGGTTCATAAAAAGGGGTCCATGGAAGACGAACCTACAAACAGATCGGTTCAATCTTTATTTAACCCTATGGAAGACGAACCTACAAACAGACGGTTCAATCTCTACTTAATTCTATGGAAGACAAACCTACAAACAGACGGTTTTGTCCTATGGAAGACGAACCTACAAACAGATCGGTTCGGTCTATGCCACCTCGAGATGTAACCCGACCTGGGTTAGTCTCTTCGAGGGGCTTGAGGTGAGTCTACATACGTAACGACTCGACCTCCGTTGATCTAGAAGATAAACCTACTACGAACGGTTCAATCTTAACTAGTCAACAACCAATCACACAAAATACAACTCGAAGCGCCGAGCGGTTGATCTTGAGGTTGGTGAATCGGGAGAAGGGTGGATATGGCCCACGTGTTTCTTCTCACCGATCTTCTAGATCATGAATTCGAAGCATTAAGCCGATTCATAAACCTAGGAAACACAATTACACACAATGTCAAACCCGAAGCGCGAGCCGTTCAACATTGAGGCATGTGTTAGTGAAGGAACCTACCTACGTAACGGTTCACATTCACTATTTTGTGGATGAATCTACTACGTAACGATTCAATCTCACAGTCTCGGAAATGAACCGGAGACGAACTTATCGACGGATGAGTTCATCTGCCGCTAGCTCAAATGGTCATGAATTACTTGTTCATGACACCGAGTCATTAAGATGTCGCTTCGCTCGGACATCGTAATGTTCTTCTTCTTCAAAGTCGACATATCTCTCCATGCTGATGTCGTAGCTTTGGTCATTCTTCAGCGAGCGTCAAGATGTTCTTGTCTCGACTAATCATTCTATATGTTGCATTACTTGTGCAAAATTACTATGTTGTCCTACACCCCTTGTGTGAGCGTATTCAATCATGAGTTACTTGCTCATGGCAGTGAGTCATTAAGATGTCACCTCTCTAGGACATCGTAATATTCTTCTTTCTCAGAGTCGACACACATCTCCATGTTAATATCGTAGCTCTGGTTATTCTTCATCAAACGTCAAGATGTTCCTGTCTCGACATATTTCCTCATGTTGCTATCAAAGCCTTAATCATCCTACGTCAAGATGTTCTTGTCTCAACGCATCTTTTCGTGTTGTCGTTGCAACCTTATTTATCCTCCGTCAAGATGTTCTCGTCTTGACTGATCGTTCTAAATGTTATATCATGTGTGCAAACATTCTCATGTGACTCTACATCCCTTGTGTGAGCATTTTTGTTCATCTCCAAAATGTACAAAGTCTATTATATAATATCTTCCATTATTATTTCTATTATAAAGATGTATTTATTTATTATTATTATTATTATTATTATTATTATTATCATTATTATAATTTTTATTTCTTAAACTCTATTTATCTATGTAGAAAAATTACTTTCAAAAAATAATAGGAAAAGGGGTTAGCTAATAACTAGAATTTTATTTATATTTTTTGGGGTTTTTATAATAGCTAAAATAGTAGAATCTTATTTTTATTATTTCTAAACTCTATTTATTTTGTAGGAAATCACTTACAAAAAATAATAGAAAATAAAATGGCTATTTTTTTTATTTGTATTTTTAAAATAGCCAAAGTAATAGGATTTTATTATTATATTCTATTATTCATTATGTAGGAATTATCAAAAGATGGCTAGCTATATTATTTTTTTATTATTATATTTTTTATTTTTAAGATCTATAATAGCTAAAAAGAAATCATTATCAATATTCTATCTTATTCATTATACTATTCATTATTATTATTTTTTTTATTATTTCTATTTATTATCCATATAAAAGCATAAGATTTTTTTTATTATTATTAGTTGAAAATAGCTATAAGAGATGAAATTCATTGTATTTTTATTACAACTATTATTTTGTTGCATTTTATTCATTAAAAGTATTTTTATTGTAGAAATGCAATTCATTTTATTATAAAACTATATTATTATATTTTATTATAAAAGAAAATATATTTGCTATCTGTTATCATAGTAGTATATATCTTTTGTATTTTTCTTTTATGCTATTTATTTTTATTATTCCTTTTACAGAAAAATATCAACATCATATCCATTATTATTTATTTCTATATATTTTTTTATTTATCAAAGAATATAGCTAATCTCATCAATTATTATGGTATATTACTATCATCATTATTATTTCATGAAAAATTACTTGAAAAATCAGTAAAATATATCTAGTTATTATTCATAATTTTTATTTGAATTTTTGGGATTTTTATAGTATTTAAAATGACAAGTCAAAGCTAGGTCAAATATATCAATATAGGTAATGTCTTTTGCTTTTAAATTGTTTTATCATGATTATATTTTTTAAACTGGAATATTATCATATAGAAAAATAGTATGAAATGTAAGGAAATTTTAGAAATAAATTTGAGTTAATTTGGAGTTCAGGAACATTTTCAAATGATTTATTTATTATTAAACTTTAGTTTTCTGTTATTAATTAATAAATTGGACTAACTTAACTGGGCCGGATTAATTTTCCTTTTAATTTCCGACAGTTGGGCCTACTTATATTTTCTTTTACTTCTCGATTGGGCCGGCCTCTTTCATTCAGCGATTTATTTAGGACGTTGGATTAGCTTCAAGATTCGTTCATGTGAGATGGATGGCCCAGATTGAATCCTTTTCCTCTTTTGAATCGCGATCTACATCCAGCGTTTGATTTCTTCAAGATGCGTTCTTGAGCATCAAACTTCGTGTTTGCGCGCTGAGGGTCGTGCTCACTCGTCCCTTTGACTGTCCCGTTGACCGCTTCACCAAGATTCACGCTGAAGGTCAAGTTTCGGCGACCGGAGCTCCGTCCCTCCGATCAGATGGGTTCAGTAGTATCGCCTCTTTGTCAGGAATACGTCCATGGCATCTGATTGAAGATCGGTGTGGTGCTTTAGTGTGTGTATGAGTACCGGTTTTGGTACAGTTCCAATTCGGTACCGGCTGAGTTTTCGATCGTAAATTCTATTCAATTGATCAATGAATCTCTCAATTGATCTCTTATTAATGATCGTCTATACCCTCTAACTATGTTTACAAGTTCAATTCCTTTTTAAAATCATCGTATAGGTCTAGATTGGCCTCAGTACTACTCGGTATGGTACTAATCGCGTTTATTCAAGAGATGCATACTGAATTACTTCCACTAGGTAACTTTCCTTGCACTTTGAGTTACTTGTAAGTGTTTTTACGATCACTCAAGCGGTGAAATCGGGAGGATAATATAAATCCTACTACCGATTTAATGTGGACTGATTCTGCGATAAATGGAAGAAACAGATAATCCTAATACCAACCTTATTATGCAATCAAACAAATAGAAAAGGGATGAAAGAAAGAAGAATATGAACACCTATATGGAACTTAAACCGAAAAGCTCAAATCTTTTAAAATTCATAACATATTTTGAAAAGAATGCTGGTAATCTATAAGATTCAAATGAAAAAACAGAAATTGAGAAATAGAAATACAAATATGGCATAAGAATCAGAGTTGTAGAATGAAAATTGAACTGAAAATAAAAGATTATCAAACTGTTCAATGCAAGAATCAAACTCATCACACAATTCCATAAAACCATTCCTGAATGCATTTTGAATTTTACAACAGTACCTACTTAACAAACTCGAATGAATCTTGTAGAAGCTGTGAATGAATCGAATTGAGAGACTAAGTCTACTATCAATTGATTCAATTCCCTTTTGTTTCTTCAACTTTGCTTTGCTCTCTCCTTTCTTTGCTGATGTATCTCTCCTTCTCTCTCAATTGTTAGAATTTTCGATCCCCTTCTTCATTCTCTGTAGAGGGTTTATATAGGCGTAATACAAGGTGTGAAGGAGGGTTTGTGTTTGTTCAATTCCTTGGATTGCTAATGTGGCATTCCATCTCACCCTTCATTTTACTAACCAGTGGCCAGGATTGGCTCTTTTTGTGCTTTTTGATGTTAAGTCCACGGATTGATGACTTGGCAATCGACAGGTATAACAGATTGTGGCGGGTTAGTTATTGTTTTCCTTGTATTCACCATCTTGCCATTTGTAACTGCCATTTGCACTCCTTTCAATTCTTCTAGAACCTTCTCTGATCCAATTAACATTCATCTAAATCAATTAATTGGGTCTATATATATCAGTTAGGTGCCACTAGCGTTTTCCTTTCTGATTTGCCTTAATCCACAGCCAAAGCATCCCTCTTCATCTCTTTGCTTATTTCTCTAATTACAAGCTCATTCATGCCCCTTTTAGTCTCAGATATCAATTTCACACCTTTTCTTGAGATCCTATACTGTTGAGATCGAGTATTAAAGATCTCTTCACTGACCCGAGTGGTGGACTGGTGTAGCACTAGGTTAGAGCTTCCCTCAAGTTAATCCAAGCTTCTGGATAGCATCGCAAAGGTTAGAATATTGTATAAGCACTGCCAATTTGATCTCTTATATTTGTATGAGTCGATTACAAGTTTCAATTTTACAAGCTATCTTCGACCGATTCTCCATATTTCCTTTGCAATTCGTTGAAATTTGTTGTTTATGTATCTTTAATCCGCCTTGTCTTGCCCATTCCAACCATATCCGGGGAATAAGAACACCTTCGAAGCATCACTCCATGGCGCCTTCTTTCGTGTCGCGGGGAAGAAAAGAGACGGAAGGGAAGAAGAAGGAAGTAGTCTCGATCGGGATGGTCTAGGCGCATGTGGGCCGCAACAAAGAAAGGGTCCACCGTCGAGAGGCGTTACACAAGAGCCAGGTATTCATCTCCCTTCTTTTCGTTTATTTAAATTTCAACTTTATTTGAATGGGCTTGGTTCATGCGCCTCTGCCTTATAATGCTTACAACCTGGCCCCACTTGTCAGGATTTAACTTTGCTGTTTAGCTAAGATTTAGGGATTAATCATCATTTAGCCTTAATTAAGGCCCACATGTCAGTCATACAGGGTTTAAACTAATGACTTACACATAGCTAATTGGGGTGATGTGTCACCAATCATGTTGTGACACATGTCAAATGAACTTGACTGTGTGGGAATTAATCTGCTGATTGTGCTATACCACGTGTACCGCCATGTGGCAAGGTTGCTGAGATGGCCCTATCACCAGCTGCCACGTGGCATATCGGTGGGGCCCACTTCTTGGCTGACTTCACTGGTGTGGGGCCCACATGTGCTGAGGTGGCCCAATGGATGTGTGCCACGTGGCACATGTATGCTGACTTGGCTTATCCTGGTGCTGCCACGTGGCACACCCTCTCTCCTCTGTTATTTTATATATTCTGTGTTCTCTCGTACCCAGTTTGCACCCAAAGAGGCCTTTGTCCCCAAGTTGCACCCAGAGTCATTTTGATCAAATCTCAGCCCTTGATTAATCCATTTAATCTGCTTTTATCCTCTCTGAATTTATTTTAATAGCTCCACTTATCCAAAAATCATGAAAATTTCACCAAAAATCCCTAAATTCATGATGATCATCCCTGTAATTTTTAATTCCATTTTTACCCCTCCTTCTCTGAATTAAAAATTCTTTTATCAAATAAACCCTATTATTTCTTCAGAATTAATCCCAGATTTCATTTGTAGCTCAGTGTCTCTGCCAATTATCTCTCCCTTGCAGAAACCACCCTAACTAAATACCAATTAGACTTATATTGATATTCATTAGGGTTTGATCTGATCAACAGTTGATTACATGTCAACAGTTGATACAAATCTAGACTTGATCGGATGGTTGCCCCGACTTTGGCACTGATCGGTCTTGTGAAATTGACTTTCAATCCCTTAACATGAGGGTGACTTGGTCGAGAACTGACTACTTATCAAGTAATTGACACAAATCAAAGCATGGTTAGGTGGTTGCTTGCGGCTTTGGCACCGGGTCGCCTTGAAAGCAAAATCACATTTTGAATTTCTCATGATTAGTTGCATCAAAATGCTAGCTTGGCATTGACATCATTTCATTGTTGCATAGGGATTATACTGCTTCAGTTCTTAGGGTTTGCTCCGAGAGTAGATTCTTAGGGTTCAATTCTGACTCCCTTGATAGGTCACTGAGGTGTGGGGTCCACCTGCCAGTGAAAAATGATTAGATGGATGACCCTCAGAGATCTCTCTCTCCCGAATCTCCCCGAGGGTCATCCATCTCGAATGAATAGGAGATGACATGGGGTATTTATATCCTTGCTCGCACTTAGGATTTCCTTGTGGGATTAATGTTTAACCCTTACTCGGATTGATTAGACTTATCGGATAGGCTAGGTTCATCTTTGTCAAGCTGCTCGCATTGATGTCATGTGGGTCCCACTTGTCGAAAAATGTGATCGGATGGTCGACCCATCAAGAGATTTTCTCTCCGAAATCTCCCGATGGTCACCACCTCGAATGAGTAGGAGGTGGTGGAGTATTTATATCCTTGTCTCTCACCCTGACATTTCCTTGTGGGATTAATCGATTTGTTCCGGGGTTAAGCAGCGATCTTTTCTGATCAGTGGGCCTTCTCTCTTCCCCTTTCTCTTTCCTCCTTCTTATGTTTTATTATTAATCATTGATTTTATTTTCATTTATTCGGCTACTCATCCTTGGAATTTTCAAGGGTAAACAAAGAGCCACCCACCAAGACGAGCCTTGAACGCTCGAAAGGCTTGTCTTGGTGCATTGTTCCTTATCATTTATCTCTTCATTTCTCATGACATTTTCTCTCCTTCGGGTGTTGTAGTTCCTTCTCATGGCGCCATTCCGCGTCGCCCTTTGAGTCACTACCATTCTTTTTACGAGGATCCTAGTGATTGGACTCCTTTCGTCTCATCCATCCGAGCGACTCCTGTCTACCCGCGAGGCGGCGGTTTATTCTTTAGAGATGATCAGCCTCATGACATCATGCCCCTTCAGCCCTTAGGCGTTGCCTCTACAGCCCCTTTGACACATCTCCTGGGCAAGGAGATCATTGACGGGGAGGCCTCTCGGTGGACTTCCGCTTCTTTTATGGCTCCTTTAGAGTGCCACGGTTACCAGCTGGAGTGGACTCGATATATACTCATGCGGGAGAGGGCTATACTTGAGCGTACTGGGATATATGACTCGATCTTTCTGTCGATGTTTCGCTACCACATCGACACACCCTGGCTGTGGGCCTTTTGTGAGAGGTGGAACTATTCCACCAATACCCTATTCATTGATGACAGGGAGTTGACTCCGACTCTTTTGGAGATACAGCAGTTGACAGGGTTGCTGATCTTTGGCCGGTTTTACGACGAGTTCATAGTCTCACCGCCGACTTGAGAGATTCATCTCGATTCCCGTCATCTTTACGGGGGTGTATGATATATACTACCACTTGAGAGGAGGTCACTCGGAGTCCCCTTCAGACATTGGATTGCCTATTTCACAGATCGAGTTCATACTCGTCCCGAGGGCTTAGCCTCTATTCGGGATCCTTTTGGTACAGGTCGGCTCGAGATTCACTATGATGGCCCTATCCCTTCTCAGGATACATTGTGCTCTCACGATATAGATCGGGAGACTTATCTGACCGCATTCATTTCTTGGTGGATATGTTACTTTTTACTACCCAGCTCCCCAGCATACACCATCCGACCTTCTGTATTTGTCATGGCGAGTTTGATTGCACGCGGCAGCAGGATTTCTTTAGCGGTGCCTATATTGGCCAACATTTACAGGGGTCTTCGCGGTCTGGTATCATCTCGTAGTCCTTCGAGATGTAGGGAGCTGATTCCATGGCATTTGGTTAGCGGCTGGCTTCATATGCATTGGTCAGGTTCTTATGATCCTGGTATGGCTGCTTCATTGAGAGACCATTTACCTCTGTTGAGTGATTTAGCCGGAGTACAGCCCTCTTCTTTGACTCCACATGCTAGGATGCTAGATACGATTTTATAGGAGTCGTGATCATCCGAGGTTTGCTCGGGATGGGATCGACGACTCGCGGGATAGCCAGGACCGTGGAGAGATCAGTGATTGATAGCAGGGTTCCCTCTTCTGACCCTTCCAGCATTCGGGATAGACTGACTGACTTGGAGTACCTTGTTAGCATCCGCCAGGGTTTCCTTCCTTTTAGATCGGGTGATCACATATTCATTGAGCCCTATTCACCTCATCGGTGTGCACATCGTTTGGGCTAGATCGGGATATCCCGGCGCCTCTTCTCCGTCCCGAGTTTTGGCGGTGATTCGGAGGGTGTCGGGTGGTGTTACACTCACCTCTTCCGACTAGGTACGGGTGTTCGTTGCCGAGATGGTTTCCACTTCCCGAGTTCCCACTTTCTCGAGACGTTATCAGCAGTGGTACCATGATGCCATCCGCTCTTATCAGTCATACACTCCTCCTGTAGTCGCACGTATCACTTGTCCTCGCGACGGACATGTATCTTCTAGCGGCGATATCTCATACGGCCGCTCTCTTTTTCCAGACATCACTGTAGAGCCTATTGATTTTCAGGGTTTAGACAGCCGGTTTTCTCGTGCTCCTGTTAGGACTACTCTTACAGGTACACTTCATCATTCTTTTTAGGTTATTTCCCTTTTGATAAGCCTCGTCTCATCTCAATCAATTCTCTTTTGATTCAGAGTTGGCTTACGAGTATGATCATGCGGAGCCCGGGTTCTCGGTCCCTCGTCCACGAGTAGTCGGCGTTCATTCTCAGCCACATGTTGAGCCACCGGCTCCAGCCACCATGGGGAGAGATCGAGACGGCGCCTCTCAGCCCCCTTCCCCGTCTTCTTTTCCTTCTCCCACTCCGGGTAATTTTCTTTACTGACTCGCCTATCCTTATTCGGGCGCACTTCATTTTCATTTCTGATTAAGGTTTATTTTCCAGCTCGTGGGACATCTCCTCTAGAGGCAGTCCGAGATGACGTCATAGCAGATTCATTGACGCCGGCGAGCTCTGCCCTTTCAGGATTTTGTACCGACCTTGCCGTCGCAGGTTCGTGTGCAGCATTTAACACTTAATTGCCAATATGCATCAATATTTTCATTCTTACATGTAGATTTTACAGGCCCTGAGGCCAATGACATGGCATCTCCTCATCGCTCGGAGTCTTTCTTCTACGACGGTCCTGCTTCACCGTCGATTTTACTAGTACCCACTGGGGATGGTGACTCCTTTGATGTGGTTCTGGGGCCCGTGCTCACTCTTGTACGATCGAGAGGAGGCTTCTTTAGAGCGGGGAGTCCATTGGTGTCGAGCCGCGCAGCGACGAGCCGCTCTTGATCGAGGGAGGGCCATCTCATGCCTCTTCATCTCCCGATGGCGAGCCTCTCATGACTATAGATGGCGGAGTTTCATCAGATGCTCGGGTGGAGGACTCGACTGAGAGGGCTACAGTCGACTATGACTCGGAGCTGGATGAGAGCTGGCTAGTGGAGCAGCTATTCCACAGCCCAGAGACAGAGATTCCAGCTGGCGAGGGTTTCACAGAGCCTCATGCCTCTTCGGTATCTTATATTCCTTTTATTATTCACCCGTATTTTACTCTTCATGTACTTATGTTCTTCATTTTATTTTGTAGCCGGGTCTGGTACACCTGTGGGTCCTCCTGAGGCGACCGACATCCCTATTCCTGATTCAGTCCCGCCTGTCTCAGGCGACGAGGCGATAGGTTAGATCTTCTCTTCCTTCTATTTCTTCTTTGGTTATAACAATTTGTCTAACCCATTTATTTTACTTGCAGATGTTACATCGAGGGATGTGCAGCTCGCCTTGGCCGCGCTGGCGGATGCACTTCGAGACACCTTCTTCGGGGGCTATCCGCTAGATTTTGAGATCCTGGACTCTCTGCCCGATGGCTTCTCCTTCGACTGGTATAGGCTGATGCGGGATACCATCGCACCAGCTCTACTCATTGCACCTCGTCTCGAGAGTACCTTCATTTCTAGGAGGTGTGAGGATCTGCTCAGGGCTTATCAGGACGCGAGCTCTCTCGTATATCAGCACGAGTTGGAGATCCATGAGCTGCGCAGGCACTTAGAGGCTGCTCGACTCCGTTATCTTCAGCGGCTCTCCTCTTGTGCCACTCTCCGTTCCATGGGAGTCAGTGGTGGGCCTGCTCGACTGCTCGTGCAGGAGCTAGAGGACCACAGATCATCAGTAGAGGGCTTCTCCCGACATCTAGCGGGACGTCTCCCAGAGCTGCAGATTCACACGAGTGCTCGGGATAGTGCCTTCGCTCAGTTCTTGGACTTCGAGGCGACTTCGGAGGAGGACAGGCACTCCCTCCACGCTTATCCGGAGACCATTAGTACTTGTGCTATTAGAGTTGGAGTCCCGCTTTTAGGCCCATAGGCGCACTTTTCATTTCTTCTTTTCTCCTTTTCTTTTACTATACTTGATATAGGATGTCTTGACATTTATCATTTTGATCTCTTGTTGTGGATGATGCTTGCCTCTATTATTATCCTTTCATCGCTTCCTCTGCAGCGCGAGGAAATATTTCATTCATTTATGCTGTGCACCTCCAATTTTATTTGCAAAAGCGCCCTATTACAACTGCTTCATTCTTTCGCAGCGTCTAAACATAAAGGAAAATCTTACAACATCCTATTACATTCATTCTATACATCATTTCTCTTTATTTATGGCAATACAAAACTCAAATAACCGTGGTATTTTACGGATACCGAACCTGTCTGTATTGACCTCTAGGCCGGGTACAGAATAAACCCGTTTATCCCTTTATTACTGATGGATAAACTTACCAGTATCAATTGGATTATGGATGCAATTGATAACACCATTTTGTGGATGTTCCTTGTATATTTAATTGACATTTATTTTGTGGAAGCTCACCCACTCTCCCCTCATTTGTGCACCGTTGCGTGCTAAAGTAGAAACTCACATTCACTCATCTCCACTCAATTTGTTTTGTGGGGTACTACCCTCAAACATCCATCACGCATCCCCTGCGAGACGAAGCTTTCATCGGGTAGGTCCGCTCTCCATGACCTCGAGTCACTTCTTTAAGCGAATTACTTTATTTGACACTGAATGTCGGGCAAAAGCATAAACCCTTAGTCTGACCCCTCCATGATCTATTTTGGGATTAGAAACAGATCACCTCCTTGGGCGTGTGGTACTTTTGCGGATGAATGTACCCAACCTGGTTTTTTATATTTTGGCTACCCTCAAACATCCATCACGCATCCCTGCGAGACAGGCTTTCATCGGGTAGGTCCGCTCTCCATGACCTGAGTCACTTCTTTAAGCGAGCCGCTTTGTTTAACATGAAATGTCGGGTACAAGCGTAAACCCTTGGTCTGACCCCTCCATGATATGTCGTGGGATTATGACACATCATTTCTTCGGGCGTGTGGTGCTTTTACGGATGAATGCACCCAACCTGGCTTTGTATAACACTCATGGTGTCGGGGACAAAGGTGGCAACCCCTTATTGAAAAGATTTTATCATTTTTATTTATCATCATTTTTATTCATAAGTAGGGAAAATAGGTTTTTATTGTTTTACTTATATATCCTTTCGTTTTATTAGAAGAAGGCAGATTTTTGGTTATTAGTGATACATGTTACTAATAATACGAGAGTTATTCATTTATATGCCTGTGCGACCCTTTTTCGCGCGCTCCGCACCGCCGCTGGGCGATGGGTTGCGGAAGAAGGACACGGAGATCCCTCCCGAGCGTGCATCTGCTGGGTGTCGGCCGATTCTGCCGTTTAGAGAGATTTGGATGCACATTCAGGGGGTTTTTAGTGATTGTGAGTTCTTGTAGATTCCGGTGGGCGCAAGCCCCCACCGTTAATTACCCTGGGCTACGAACCTCGAGGCACCTCTGGATCTTTGAAAGAGAGAAGCAAATAGTATAGTTAAAAGATGGTCAAGTGGTCGTCTAATTTCATAAAAAGGGGTCTACGGAAGATGAACCTACAAACAGATCGGTTCAATCTATGGAAGACAAACCTACAAACAGATCGGTTTTGTCCTATGGAAGACGAACCTACAAACAGATCGGTTCAGTCTATGCCACCTCGAGATGTAACCTTACCTACAGACCAGGTTAATCTCTTTAGAGGGCTTGAGGTGAGTCTACATACGGATCGACTCGACCTCCGTTGATCTAGAAGATAAACCTACAAACAGATCGGTTCAATCTTAACTAGTCAACAACCAATCACACAAAATACAACTCGAAGCACCGGCGGTTGATCTTGAGGTTGGTGAATCGGGAGAAGGGTGGATATGGCCCACGTGTTTCTTCTCTTTGATCTTCTAGATCATGAATTCGAAGCACTAAGCCGATTCATAAACCTAGGAAACACAATTGCACACAATGTCAAACCTGAAGCGCTGGGCCAGTTCAACATTGAGGCATGTGTTAGTGAAGGAACCTACCTACAGAACGGTTCACATTCACTGTTTTGTGGATGAATCTACCTACAGAACGATTCAATCTCACAGTCTCGGGAAATGAACTAGGAGACGAACTTATCGACGGATGAGTTCAGTCTTGCTAGCTCAAATGATCATGAATTACTTGTTCATGACACCGAGTTATTAAGATGTCGCTTCGCTCGGACATCTTAATGTTCTTCTTCTTCAAAGTCGACATATCTCTCCATGCTGATGTCGTAGCTTTGGTCATTCTTCAGCGAGCGTCGAGATGTTCTTGTCTCGACTAATCATTCTATATGTTGCATTACTTGTGCAAAATTACTATATTGCCCTACACCCCTTGTGTGAGCGTATTCAATCATGAATTACTTGCTCATGGTAGTGAGTCATTAAGATATCACCTATCTAGGACATCGTAATGTTCTTCCTCCTCAGAGTCGACATGTATCTCCATGCTGATGTCGCAACTCTGGTTATTCTTCATTAAGCGTCAAGATGTTCTTGTCTCGACATATCTCCTCATGTTGCTATCGAAGCCTTAATCATTCTACGTCAAGATGTTCTTGTCTCAACGTATCTTATTATTCTTCATCAAGTGTCGAGATGTTCTTGTCTCGACGTATCTTCTCATGTTGCTATCAAAGCCTTAATCTTCTCACGTCAAGATGTTCTTGTCTCAACGTATCTTCTTCATATTGCTATCAAAGCCTTAATCTTCTCACGTAAAGATGTTCTTGTCTCAACGTATCTTCTTCATATTGCTATCAAAGCCTTAATCATCCTACGTCGAGATGTTCCTGTCTCAACGCATCTTTCGTGTTGTCATTGCAACCTTATTTATCCTCTGTCAAGATGTTCTCGTCTTGACTAATCATTCTAAATGTCATATCATGTGTGCAAATATTCTTACGTGGCTCTACACTCCTTATGTGAGCATATTTATTCATTTCTAAAATGCACAAAGTCTATTATATAATATCTTCCATTATCATTCTTTATTATAAAGATGCACTTATTTATTATTATTATTATTGTTATTATTATTATTATTATTATTATTATTATTATTATTTTTATTTTTAAACTCTATTTATCTATGTAGAAAATTATTTACAAAAATAATAGGAAAAAGGGGTTAGCTATTTAACTAGATTTTCATTTATATTTTTGGGATTTTTATAATAGCTAAAATAGTAGAATTTTTATTTTTATTATTTCCAAACTCTATAATAGAAAATAAAATGGCTCTCTTTTTTTTATTTGTATTTTTAAAATGTTTATAATAGCCAAAGTAATAGAATTTTATTATTATATTCTATTATATTGAAACACTATTCATTATGTAGGAATTATTTACAAAATCAAAAGATAGCTATATTATTTTTATTATTATTGTTTTTTTTATTTATATTTTTTTATTATTATATTTTTTTTATTATTATTATTATATTTTTTTTTATAGCTAAAAGGAAATCATTATTAATATTCTATTCTATTTATTATACTATTCATTATATCTATTTTTATTATTTCTATTTATTATCTATAGAAAAGTATAAAATTTTATTATTAGTTGAAAATAACCATAAGAGATGAAATTCATTATGTTTTTTATTACAACTATTATTTTTATTACATTTTATTCATCAAAAGTATATTTTTTTTTATTGTATATATTTGTATAAAAATAAAAGAAATACAATTCATATTATAAAACTATATTATCATTCTTTATTATAAAAAAAAATGTATTTTACTATTCATTACCATGGTAGTATATTTTTTGTATATTTTGTGCTATTTATTTCTATTATTCTTTTCTACAGAAAATATCAATATAATATTTATTTTTTATTTATCAAAGAATATAGCTAACCTCATTATTTATTATAGTATATTACTATCATCATTATTATTTCATGGAAAATCACTTGAAAAATCACTAAAATATATCTAGTTATTATTTATGATTTTTATTTGTATTTTTGGAATTTTTATAGTATTTAAAATGGCAAGTCAAAGCTAGGTCAAATATACCAATATATGTAATGTATTTTGCTTTTAAATTGTTTTATCATGATTATATTTTTAAAACTGGAATATTATTGTATAGAAAAAATAGTATGAAAAATAAGGAAACTTTAGAAACAAATTTGAGTCAATTTGGAGTTCAGGAGCATTTTCAAATCATTTATTTACTATTTAATTTTAATATTCTGTTATTAACTTAATGGGTTTTAATTGGAATGGGCCGATTTTATTTTACTCTTTATTTTCCACGAATGGGCCCAATGTATAACTGGAACATACTCCTTTTATTATTATTTTCCTTTTCGTTTTGTTGGGCTCGATACGTCATTTGGTAGGCCTCCTTCTATTATTACCTTTAGATAATATAGACCACAAGATCGACTTTAAGATTAGTGCCTATCATGATTAGAGAAATTTGGGCTTTTTTATCAAACGTATTCTTCTGAGCTCCGTTCGATTGCTATTAGATCTGTGTAGATGTGTTAAGATCTGTGCCAAGTGCTTCTCCATTGTCTCCTTCAGACAACCTTCAAGATTCGTGCTCAAGTGGCATTCCGGCGATCGGGACCTCTGATCGGAGATCAGCCCATGTTGTTAGCGTCGTCTAATAATGGTGAACACGGTGATACCTCTGCTGCGTTCATCAATAGAGTGGATCATCGGCCAGGTCAGCACCGCTTTCGGTGTCTATTGCAGTTTTGGTACCGATCAAAGTGTACCATTGTTTGAGCACAATTACTCACCGATTCTTGTTAGTTTATCTGTGTCGACTATCACTGCTATGCCTGTGTCTGAAATTTAGCTTTACTGGAACTCATTCATGATTTATTCTTTCAAATGGCAGTCGGTACTGTTGTTGTAAAACAATCTCATCACATCCGGTATTGAATTGAGCCCTTTTGGCCTATTCAACATCTTTGATTAGTGTTTCTCGGAGCCTAAAGGCACGCCGACTTTAGTCGGGGCCGGTGGCTCAGCCGAGATCTTCAACAACATCGATCAATTTGTCTCTTAAAAATAAACGATGTATTGGCTTCATTGAAATCGGTATGCTTACTATTAAAATCTCATAAATTGAGACATTCCTCTCAATCATGATCACTCAATCGAATAAGGAGATGATCAACTCTTAATTCTTGGTTATTAGTCAACATAGAGAAAGAAAGGAAGTAAAAGACAGAATTAAAAAAAAATTTGAAGCAACAACTGATGTTATGAGATTCCTTTGCATTGACGGTTGATCCGGGCCTAAAGGCACACCAAACACTGCTTGTGTTTGGGCCGATGGCTTCTGTTGGATATCAACTCTAAAGTGATTTTGTTTTTAATTGAAGTTTTTAAAGAAAAGAGGGGGAAATAGATGTACAAGAAAGAAACTTGGAAAAGAAATGACAAGAACAAGGAATAGCTACTAAAATTACCTTTGTCAAAATAAATTGAATGCCTTGGATCAAATTGCATCTTAATTTCTAAGAGATGAAACGAAAAGGAAAAGGATGCTGATCTTACTTGAATGTTATACTAATATTTTCCTTCTAGGATGGTATCACCTCCTCTAATTCTATTCTCACTCACACTACTGATGACTAGGGTGTGTGTGTGCGCTTCTCCTTCAGAAAATGCCGGCCCGAAAGAAATAGAATCAATGGTTCTTGTTAATAGGAAGATGTGTGCTGCCTTGATCACTTTTCTCTCCAGGGGTGTGTCCTTGCCTCTCCACTTCTACTAGGATATATATAGGTGATTAATTGAATCTCAACTGCCCAATTGTGTTTCCTCCCACACAATTTTGTGCTTTCTTGAGTCCATGGATTGATAACATGGCACAATCTCAGCCCCTCTTCCACTAATCCAATGGTGCAGATCGATTCTAGTTGTGTTTGTTGAGATTAAATCCTTTGGCTTGGATTGCCAGCATGGCAACTGTTGCAACAGAATCGGTTACACTCACTCAAAAATCACACAATTGCCATTTGTGCCCCCATTTGATCTCATGCGCCTCCAGAAGCTTCTAGAATATTCTAGTCACCCAAACATCCTTGCCACACTCCTCCTATGTAGCTTGAACCTCTTTAGACTCCAATTAGGCACCCAAACTCACTTTCTTTGAATTAAATCCGATTTGACACATGAAGTGTAATTCACTAATTACTTCATCAATTTCCCTAATTCTAATCTTGTAGAGCACCACATTAGCCCCAGGAATCGATCTGCCTCATTTGTTCAGTTGTTTCTGTGTCTCAGAACTTAATTTGAGCAACTCATTTTCTGATACAATGGGTGGGTTGGTGGTGCACTATGTAGGATGCTTCTAGGAGCTGATCAGGGGTTCCAGTTGGCGTCGTGTGAGTTCAAAGAGGCTCCATGATCAATCAATTGAAGCTTTCAAATTTGGATTGCCATCGCCATGCCTTGACCGAGCAATTTCTATCTTCCATGCGAGTGATGTACAATAAACCATACTGAAAATAAACTATACTAACATGTTCTCCTCACCAAGGGCTTTCCAACGGCGTATAATTTGTAAATTTTCGTTGAGTATTCCATTTTTTCACTCATGAAGCTTTGCTTGTTAAAATCGGGTCAGCGGAGGAGTTCTCAACCGAAGAGGAAGATGAACTCTCTGTGGGCCCCCTTTGTCGCGAAAGAGATAAGAGAGGGAGATGATGTGGTGCGGGTGGACTAGGTGCACGTGAACCGGCCCCACGTGTCATGTTTAATGAGATACAACAATGGTGTGCGCAGGAGTTTACATAATTTTTACTCTTTCAAAAATTCTCTCCAGCGCCATTTAGGTGTCTTCAATGTTTGGCAGCCCCATCTTGCACCCGAGATAGCCCTTTCGGCTCCAAGTTGCACCCATAAAAGCCCTTGATCAAATCCACGACCCTTGGATTGATCTAATTTTCTTTCTTCAATTGATTTTAATAGATCCCTTCATCCAAAAATCATGAAATTTTCACCAAAATTCTCTAAAATCATGATGATCATCTCTGTATTTTTAATTCCATTTTTACCCCTGTCTGCTTGTGCTAAAAATTCCATGATCAATAAAACCCTATTTTCTTCTTATAAAATCCCTATTTATCGGTTGTAGATCAGTGTCTCGCAAATAAATTCTCCTTGCAGAAACCACCCTAACTAAATATCAATTAGACTTATATTGATATTCATTAGGGTTTGATTTGATCAAATGCGACTACTTATCGACAATTAATACAAATCTAGACTTGATCGAGTGGTTGCTCCCGGCTTTGGCACTGATCGGTCTTGTGAAATTAACTTTCAATCCCTTAACATGAGGGTAATTTGGTCATAGAGTGACTACTTATCGACAATTGACACAAATTAAAGCATGGTTAGGTGGTTGCTCACGACTTTGGCACCGAGTCGACTTGAAAGCAAAAATCACATTGGGATTTCTCATGATTGGTTGTATCAAAATGCTGGCTTGGCATTGATACTATTCCATGTAGTACAGGGATTGTACTGCTTCAGCTCATAGGGTTTGATCTTGGCTTTCTCTCTTGTATTTCTTCCTTCAACCTTTCAGGGGTAAACAAAGAGCCACCCACCAAAGCGGGTCCTGAAGAATTTGGCAAATTGAAGGGCCTGCTTTGGTGCACATATTCGACACACCTCTCTCCTTCTTAGGGTTCAGGCTAGACTTCGATAGATTTTCCTTTAATCAGATTCTTCTCATGAGCGCAACATGGTAGGGCCTGTCCTCTCAGCCTCTCGCTCGTGGGATAGTGGTGCACGTACTCAGCCACCTGCCGAGCCACCTGCTTCAGCCACTATGGGGGTAGGTAAAGATAGCATCTCTCGGCTACCTTATTCGCCTTCTTTCTCTTTCTTTCACTGTTGGGGATGCTGATCGCCTGCTTTGCTATTTTCTCATCTCTTCTTTCGCAGTATGGGAGATTTTCATAAGCTCTTTACATTTTACACTCTCAATCTTAGTTGCAAAAGTGCCTAATACAGCTGCTTTTATTTTCACATAGCATCTAAGTACAAAAATAGAAAAAGGAAAACTTTACAGCACCCTATTGCACTTATTCTATACATAGCTTCTCTTTATTTATTACAATACGGAACTAAAGTAAGTGGTATTTTACGGATACCGAACACTGTCTGTATTGACCTCTCTAGGCGGGTCTGAGAATAAACCCGTTTATCCCTTTATTACTGATGGATAAACTTACCAGTATCAATTGGATTATGGATGCAATTGATAACACCATTTTATGGATGCTCCTTGTATATCTAGTTGACATTTATTTTGTGGAAGCTCACCCACTCTCCCCTCATTTGTGTACCGTTGCGTGCAGAAGTGGAAACTCACATTCACTCATCTCCACTCAATTTGTTTTGTGGGGGTACTACCCTCAAACATCCATCACGCATCCCTGCGAGACAGGCTCTCATCGGGTAGGTCCGCTTTCCATGACCTGAGTCACTTCTTTAAGCGAATTACTTTATTTGAAACTGAATGTCGGGCAAAAGCATAAACCCTTAGTCTGACCCCTCCATGACCTATTTTGGGATTAGAAACAGATCACCTCCTTGGGCGTGTGGTACTTTTGCGGATGAATGTACCCAACCTGGTTTTTTATATTTTGGCTACCCTCAAACATCCATCACGCATCCTGCGAGACGGGCTTTCATCGGGTAGGTCCGCTCTCCATGACACGAGTCACTTCTTTAAGCGAGCGCTTTGTTTAACATGAAATGTCGGGTACAAGCATAAACCCTTAGTCTGACCCCTCCATGATCTATTTTGGGATTAGAAACAGACCACCTCCTTGGGCGTGTGGTACTTTTGCGGATGAATGTACCCAACCTGTTTTTTTTTATATTTTAGCTACCCTCAAACATCCATCACGCATCCCCGCGAGACAAGCTTTCATCGGGTAGGTCCGCTCTCCATGACCGAGTCACTTCTTTAAGCGAGCGCTTTGTTTAACATGAAATGTCGGGTACAAGCGTAAACCCTTAATCGACCCCTCCATGATATGCCGTGGGATTATGACACACCATTTCTTCGGGCGTGTGGTGCTTTTACGGATGAATGCACCCAACCTAGCTTTGTATAACACTCATGGTGTCGGGGACAAAGGTGGCAACCCCTTATTAAAAAGATCCTATTATATATTTTTTTGTAAGGAAAATAGGTTTTTATTGTTTTACATATATATCCTTTATTTTATTAGAAGAAGGCAGATTTTTGGTTATTAGTGATACATGTTACTAATAATACGAGAGTTATTTATTCATATGCCCTCGGAAGCGACTATATACTAGCCACCAATTTGCTCGACTTATCCTTTGGCTTGCGCATGGCGACCAATATGAGCAACTTTCGTCATTGGGCAACGAGATAGTTTGAGGGACAAAGCGCAAACCCCGCCCATTTTTGTGTTTATTCTGTATCAAATGGACAAACCCAGTGGTATTTGTATTGTGAGCCCAAACACCAAGGCTCTCGCCTTACATTCTCGCGTGGTTTTGGCGTTGAATTCTCTTATTCTATATTTTTTTATTTTTATAGGGCTACATGTGTTTGTGTGGTTTTGGATTTTTTTTGGATGCATTCTATTTACAGATGCATAAGTAGGGTTTTTGGGATTTTTATGCAAAAGTGGAGGTTAGACATGGGTTTGTGTTTCGTGCGCGTGTGTGTAAGCGAACACTTATTCCCTCCTTATTTATTTACAATAGATACTACTCGGTTGGCCCCGCTCCGGGCTATGTGTAGTACTTCTTTAGATATCGCCCATTAATCGGTGGCATGGGCCTTTCACCTTCATGGTCTATGAGTTGGTATGCGCCGCCCCCGTATACCTTCTCAATTACATATGGCCCTTCCCAGTTCGGGGAGAATTTCGGGCCGATGTGCCGGCCAATAATCGGCCTCTTAAGGACAAGAACAAGCTCCCCTTGTTGAAATGCCACGACTCGCGCCATTTTGTCATATGCCCTTGCCATTTTTGCCTGATATATTTCGAGATTCTGTTGGGCTATCAGTCTCTTCTCGTCCATGGCATCCAACTCGTCCAGTCTAAGTTGTTGGCATTCGTCCATAGTCATATCATTTTGCATAGCCACCCGCAATGAAGGTAATTCCACCTCAAGAGGGAGAACGGCTTCAACCCCAAAAGCCAAAGAATACGGGGTAGCTTGCGTGGGCGTTCGGTATGTGGTTCGATAAGCCCATAATGCCTCCTGTAGACGATTATCCCAGTCTCGTTGGTTGCGAGTCCACGGTCTTTTTCATAATATTGATCGGGGTTTTGTTAAAGGCTTCAGACCGGGCAGCCGTTGGCTCTCGGGTTATAAATGGACGAGAATCTCCAATCAATATTAAATTGCTCGCCAGGGCATAGACTTTGGAGCTCTTGAAGGCCGTCCGTTATCGGATATTATCCGTTGCGGTGTACCGAATCGGTAGAGGATGTGCGTCTTGAAGAACTTAATCACATCGGACGCTTTAACTTCTTTGAGTGGGATGGCTTCACCCATTTTGTAAAGTAATCTGTCGCCGCCGGGATAAGCGGTGACCTCTCGACGTAGGAGGGTCTATGGGTCCCACTATGTCCGTGCCCCACATATTAAATGGCCAGGGATGCTACCGTGGGGTGTAACGGGTTTGGCGCTTGATGTATAAAAGGGCCATGTATACGGCACATGCGGCACTTCTTTGCGTGCTCTTCACAATCGCCACCATTGTGGGCCAATAATACCCCATTCGCTTGATCTTTAGCTTCATTTTTGGCCCGGATCGATGCGCTCCACATAGCCGGAATGAACTTCTTTCATAACTCGCTTCGGCCAGGCCACGATACGCATCTTAGCCACAATGATCATAAGACCTACGGTATAGCGTATTGCCCACATACGCATACCGTAGTACCCGCTTTCTTATTTGATCGGCCATCCTTTTATCTTTGGGAAGGGTACCATGCGGAAATATTCGATGAACGGTTGTCTCCAATCGTCGTCTTCTTCAGTTATCATTGTTTCTTGGCATTCCATCTTTTCTAGCCCAGTATTTTCATTATTCACATTATCTATCGTCTGACACAATGATAATGGCCTTCTATTGCGGACGATGATGTGAATTTCCGGCTCTGTTGGTTCACCCAGCTCCTTGGCGAGTTTGGCCAACGCATCCGCCTCACCGTTCACGGCCCTCGTGACCTTCTCGATGGACACATACGGGATTTTCTTCATTAATTCCATGGCCTTTTGGTGATATTGTATTAGTTAGGCTTCAAGACCTTGTATTCGCCAATTATTTGATTTATTATCATTTGTGAATCCCCAAAGATGCGCACGACCTTGATCTCCAGCTCCAGTGATGGCTCTAGTCCGGCGATGAGTGCCTCATACTCTGCTTCATTATTTGTGCATGGTTCGGTTAAAGCCAGAGAATGTCGTATTATCCCGCCTTCCGGGGTTACGAAGACTAGTCCTGCGCCAGCTCGCACAGTTGGGACTCCCGGGCCCGCGATCGGCTTGATCGACGAGGCGCCATCAAAGTACATCTCCCATATAGGACCTCCTTCTTCAACATGTAGAGTTTCCTCGTCGGGAAAGTCACATTTTAATGGGGAGTCATCTTGAATTGGGTGTGCAGCCAGGAAATCCGCCAGCGCCTGCCCCTTTATCGCCTTTTGCGGTGTATAGGTGATGTCGAACTCGGTAAGAATAATAGCCCACTTGGCCAGCCTCCCCGTCAACATTGGCCGAGTCATCAGGTATTTAAGAGGGTCCACCTTGGATATTAAAATGATTTTATGGGCTAGCATGTAGTGCCTCAATTTCTTCACCGCGAAGATTAGGGCCAGACAGTGCTTCTCGATCGGTGAATACCCGTGTTCTGCCCCTACCATCATGCGACTTAAGTAATATAGCGCATTTTGATTACCATCCTGGTTTTCTTGGGCCAATAGGGCTCCCAAGGATCCATCTAGGGCGGTCGTATACAGGATGAGCTCCTTCCCGGGTATGGGCGCCGCCAATACTGGAGGGTTGAGCAGATATGCCTTGATTTCTTCAAAGGCTCGCTGGCACTCGCCATCCCACTTAAACGGGATATTCTTCTTAGTCGGTAGGGTGAAGGGTTGGATTTTACCCGATAAGTTGGCTATGAACCGCCTAATGTACGCCAATTGCCCTTGCAAGGATCGCAATTGTTTTAAATTCTTTGGCGGGGATAATTCTGTTATTGCTTTGATCTTGCCCGGGTCTATTTCAATTCCCCTGTGACGTACCACAAACCCCAGAAATTTACCGGATGATACCATGAATGCGCATTTCAACGGGTTTAATTTGAGCGCATGTTCTCTCAGGCGGTTGAAAACGACCTCAAGATATTGGAGGTGTTCTTCATATGACATGGCTTTGATGACCAGATCATCCACATAGCACTCAACTATCTTGTGGATTAGATCGTCGAATATTTTCGTCATCGCCCGTTGGTAGGTGGCACCTGCATTTTTCAGCCCAAACGGCATGACTTTGTAACAATATATGCCAATCGGCGTGCGGAATGCCGTGTGCCTCTCATCTTCTGGCGCCATTTTAATTTGATTATAACCCGCATAACCGTCCATGAAGGAGAAGACTTCATAGGATGATGTATGGTCAATTATGATTTCGGTCACTGGGAGCGGGAAATCATCTTTAGGGCATGCCTTGTTTAAGTCCCGAAAGTCCACACAAATGCGGATCTGCCCATTTTTCTTTTTAACCGGGACAATGCTAGCCACCCATTCCGGCGTCTCTTCTTCCCGTATGAAGACTGCGTCGATGAGTTTCTTCGTTTCCTCCACGACCTTTTCTTCGAGTTCTATTCTCATCCGCCTCGGCGCTTGTTTAATTGGCTTGAAGGTTGGATCAATTTTAAGTAATGAACCGCTACGTTGGGATCTAATCCGGGCATTTCTTTATAACTCCAAGCGAAGCAGTCCATGTAGCTTTTAAGGAATGTCTTCAACCTGTCAGCCACCTCTTCCGGTAACGACGCGCTTATGAAAGTTGGTCGTGGGTCTTCGTCCGTCCCCAGATTGATTTCAGCTAACTCATCGACCGTATTAGGTTCCTTTTCTAACTGCTTCAAAGCATTTTTCAGGACTGGGGTATTGTCCTCTTCTGTTTCATTATCCGGCATTTCAACAGAAGTCATGCAACAGCTTTCCCCCATACGGCGCTCGTGGAAGGATCCCTCAAAACATGTTGCGTCGTCGCAGTCATACCCTAACCCTCGGGTGTATCTTATTTTACCATCTAGGCCCAGAACCTTATTCTGGCCGCCATTCCAGAGTTCATCAAAGCGCTTGGCCTCGGCCTTGGATATGTCTCTCAGACATTTTGCCCTTTTTGCCAGCTTATACAGCTCCTTTCCAAAGGGATGAGATGCAGCGTCATCGCCCGTTGCATTCTCCGATTCTTGTTCTATCACCCACTTCTTCCAAGCGTTGTGATCAGGGTTCTTCAGAGACTGGGTTGAATCGCTCTGATAGAAAATTATAGCCTTGTGGATGATAGTTTTCCCTTTGATGCGCTCTACCTTTGCCGGCACAACAAAGGTCTTTAGGGTTTGGATGTGGTTCACTTCCCTTGGCATGAGGTCTTTAAAATGCCTTTCGGGAACCGCAGTGATCTCTAGCGCTGCCATCTCCTCTTCTATTTCAATGTTCATGACCGAGTTGGAGCGATAGATTTCTTTGATCGGCTTACGTCTTGCAACCTTAGGTTTGCTAGGTACAGGAGTGTGCGAGATCGTATAAGCAACCCCTTTGCCTTTGTTATTCGAGTTGTGCGGAGCTGGGTCTTGTTGAAAGCTTTTCGGGAGTTGGATCGTCCCGTTTTTGTGCCCTTCTTCTATGAGGTCTTTGAATACCCAACATTCTTCAATTGTATGACCCAATATGCGATGATAAGGGCAGAATTCGCCTTCGCCGGCTCTCTCTATGTCTGCGGGTCTTTTACAGACGGGAAGTGTCAATCCGCTCTTTAAGGCTTGCTCAAATATCCGAGCTGTTTTATTTTTCAGGAAAGAGTATGGTTTACTCTTCTTGACCTTGAGGGTTTGCATGACGGTCGACTGCTTAGCTCTCGTTTCTTCCCCTTTTGATTCATCTACTATTACAATTACCCGCTTGCCGCTATCGGGTGCTTGCCTTTCGGGGGTTCCGGAACGGGGTTCGCTCGTCACTTCTTTGAGTAGCTCGGAGTTATAGATCGCGGTTTGCAGGTTTTCAATCATTATCATGATTTCATTGTGTTGCACTTTAATATCCTGCATCACTTCCCATTGTTCAGACACCTCCCTCCTATTATTTTCAACTTGGTGCCTTATTTCGTCAATCGCATTCCAGACGCGACCTTCGAAATTTTCCCGCCATGAGCGTTCTTCATTTATAGGCCTCGGCCTAACCGGGTTATCCCTTCCGCTACCGGGTCCCGTGTTGATCATATATGACTCCTCACTTTCATTATCTGTTTCGGGCCCTTTGTATGGCTTTTTGAGGATGTGATAGATGATCTCTTCGTCAGATTCTTCTTCCCAGGGTTGACGATCGTGGCCAGATTCTTCTCCCGAGGTGATGTCGCCCGAGTCATCAGAATCTTCGGAGTCTTCTCCTGAAGTTGTTCCTGTGATCTGAATTTGAGGGGTGTTGGTAGGTTTAAAGTTGAAAATGACCTCCTCCTCAGAATCACTTGACTTGATTTCGCTCGGCTTTATTTGGGCCTTATACGTAGCCACCTGTTTGAAGCGGAAGGTTGCTTCCTCACCCGACTTTCTTCCGGGTCTTTGGGCTCGAGCGCCTCGGGGTTTAATATTAAATTTGACCTCTTCTTCTTCTCCGGATGAGGTATCAAATTTAGGGCCTTTGTTAAAAGGTTTCGAATTTGTTTTTTTTGTTGTTGGTCGACTCGGTGCCACAATGTGATTTAAAGAAAATGTACGGGCGTCATTGAATTTAATCTCATGCACCCCGAATGGCTTGACATCTCCATCAATTCTCTTTTGCTTACCATTCTCAATATATTTCAGGCATTGGTGCAGAGTAGAAGGTATGACCGATTACTATGAAGCCACGGGCGACCCAAAGAACGCCCGGTAAGAGGTTTCAGCGTCAATGACATAGAATTTAGTAGGCGCTTTTAGACTTCCGCATTGCGGGTTCAGAGTTATAGCTCCCAGGGCCTTTTGGGAGTTTTGATTGAAGCCATGAATGATCACCTTTTCGTCGATAGGTTCTTCACGTCTAAGGTGATGGTCTTCGAGTTTTAAGCGGCATGATATTGATTGAAGACCCTGCGTCAACCGGGATGCGACCAACCTTTTGCCCTCCACAGTTTCCGTAATGTACAACGGGCGGTTGTGGTCGACGGTGCCTATTAGGAGGTCATCGTCCGTGAAATTTATACAGGCGGCCCAATTGGCGGTGAATAGGGCTTCTTGCATATTTTGCTCTATGAAGTATGACTTGTACTTCTCGGGATCTTGTAAGGCCTGGATTAGTACCTCCCTTAGGTCTTGTGACATCATCAACGCGTCAAATATGCTTAATAGCGCTGGAATCTTACGCAGATGTGCCAACACGTTGTATTCTTCGCCCGTCGACCGGGTCTTTTCTGGATTCTTGCTTAGGTTCTCAGCCTCTTTACCTTTATTCAGGGCCTTGTCTTTTCCCTTATCGGACTCTTTGGGAGCTTGTCTCTCGGGTATGTATGTCCCGGACCGGAGCACAGCTTTACATTCTTCATTTTTGGTCCCAGAGATGCTTGCTTCCCCTTCGTCATTTAGGAAGAACATCTCCTCTAATGTTGGCATATCTTCATCGTGAGAAGAATATACCATGTTGCACGAAGCACCCCAGATTTCTTCGCTTTCTTCTTTATTTATTTCTTCATCTGCGTCTTCCTTCTTTTGACCTAGGGTTAACTTCTCCCAGTCTTCTTTAGAGATGAAGTGTTGGAGGGTAATCGCCTCGGATCGCCCCCCTGCTCGTATTCTTCAATTTTGTTCTTTTTGGACTTCTTGTTTCTATGCTTCTTTCTCTTCTTAAGAACTGGTCTTGGCTCTGGTCCACCTTATAATATACCCTGGGTTTCGGCGGGACCACTGGCGTGATGTCGTCTTTCCATTTCATGCCGGGTTCTTTCTTAAGAGCTTTAAGCATTTTAATCGACTTCTTCGATAAGTGCGTAGTCCATTGCTCTTCCTGGTCTTCACTTAATTGGTCCGGGATCTTCTCTTCCTCGTGAGAGATCATATTGGCCTGTTCATGGGCCGATGGGCTTTGCAAGAACCCTTTGGGTAAAGTAATTTCACCATTTTTGTACGCCTTCTCGACCCAATCTTTGAAGACCCAGCAATCTTCAATTGAGTGCCCTAGTACTCTATGGTATGGGCAGAAGTTGGGTTCGTCTGATTTATCGGCATCTTCCGGGCGTTTACTGGCCGGCAGGGTTAGACCATTCTTCAGGGCCCCTCTGAAGATTTGGGCAACTTTATCTTTTCTGAAGGAGTACGGTTTAGATTTCTTTTGTTTGAGGGACTCAAAACTCCGCGAACTCCCTCCTGGATTGGGCCTGGGTCCCTTGTTGTAATTATTGCCATTTGTGCCACTGCTGCCGCTTTGAGTATCTGCGTTAGCGACCATCTTATCCTTTAACGAGGTGAATGCCACTTTAGTCTCGGCTCGGGCTCCTCGTTGCGGCCTATTATTCATGAAGTTCGGCACGGTATGCGGTGACATTCTTTCCATGTTGGATACCGACCTGAGCAAGTCTTTGAATGTGTTGACCTTCGTCACACCAAGAAGCATGCCCATCCACCCGTCAATGTTTTTCATGATTAGGTTGACGGCCTCATCTTCAGTTAATGTGCGGTCGCATTTAATGCTAAGGTTCCGCCATCTATTGATAAAATCTGTCATTGACTCCCCTTTCTTGGGTTTAGTACTTGCCAGATCGGCTATGTTTATCTTGTCAGACACCATGACAAAACGTGCCCTGAACGAGTCTGCCATCTCGTCCCAGGTCCTGATGCTGTTGTTTTCCAGTGAATAATACCATTGGAAGGCGGTTCCCACCAAGCTTTGAGGGAATTGTCTCAACAACAGTGCATCATTGCCGCCCGTGTTGCCGCACGAGGCTACAAAGTGGGCCAGGTGTTGTTCGGGGTTCAGGTCTTTATTACCTTCCCCTGAGAAGGTCCTGAAGCGGGGAATCACATACCCTTTAGGATATTCTTCTAAATCGTATATGGCGGGGTATGGATGTCCACAGTTTTTAACGGGAGGGATAGCGTATCCACCTCCAGCTATTTGCATTTGCTGGGCAATCATGGCTTGAATCTCCTTCCGGGATATTCCCGTTGGTTCAGCCTCCACTTCTATTATTCTATGTGGATGGGGTTTAGAATCGACAGGTTGTTTTCCCTTATGATTGCTTTTGGTACTGTGGACCCCTTCTTGACGGGAGCTACCAGCTTTGAAATTGGCGTCTTGTGACTCTTGCAAGGATTTGACCGCCTTAATCAGTTCTTCGTTTTGCTTCAGCATGGTAGCGATTAGCTCCCGTTGCCTAATCAGCTCTTCATCCCGTGCCTCGATGTGGCCTTTCAATATTTCTATTTCATCGATAGGCATCTCGGGACGTGTTTCAACGTCATCTTCGTTATCGAAGAAGTCAGGGTTTTCGTTGTGATCTTCCCCTTCCCTGCTATTGCCTTCGGGGTTGACTCTCTTGGGAGGTCTCCCTTTCCTACCATTATTTTTGTTGGTATTGGTGACGTGAGCTTGATTAGGCGGGGACTGGTCATCCCGGGTCATATTCACCTCAAAGCATCGTTGTCCGGATCAGTATCGTAACTTATGCTGATAGTGTTGACTGAGAAGTGCTCTTCATAGCGAGCAGTTCTTCTCTTCTTCTTTGTTTGGTCAGGGGCAGTTATTTTCAGGTTATTGAGTGGTATTCTCGAGCCTAACCGGCTGAACACACTCTTCTGACCTAGGCGGCTGAATACGCTCTCGGACGGAGCATTAGACTTGCCGGCCTTGCTGGGCTGGGCTTGAGATTGGGGCTTTGTTGGCTGGGAACCCTTCGGGACCCACACCTGCTGGGTGCTAGGTGTTGCCTTTGGTGTAAACCTCCTTGGGTTCGGAGTGGAGGCAATGGCTTGCGGCTGAGCCATGCCTTGAAATTGGTCGGGGCAGGAGACGTATCGTCTCGACCTAGCGTTTCTAACGCTCTTCCTCTGTTTGAGGGCCCTGTGAGCCTTATAGATGGCTTCTGCAGGGGTTCGAGATTTGTCCTGGTGGCGCTGAGGCCTTTGAGTTGGGCGAGGTGTGGGCTTAGGCACCTCCCACGCCTGGCGGAGTTGGCCCGTGGCCGAGTTCTTGGCCACTATGCGGAGAGCTGTAAATTTGTTGGAGACCGGGATAGCTGGCCTAGCCACCAGCTGATTCTGGTATGCATCCAGGGCCCTCTTCCTGGACGCTTGAGAGTTGTGGGTAGTTTGGGCTGCGGCCGTTGGGGCTGTCCTCTTGGACGGTCGCCTTCTCCTCTTTGGGGAGGTAGTAGGAGAGGCCATGACGTTATTTGAGATCCCCTTGGGAGTTAGGGCGATCGAGTCCTCCTCCTTGTCCGGGATGGAGATCCGGACGGTTGCGGGAGTGATCGTGGCCACTGGAGCTGGGCCATAGATGGTAAGTTCTTGCGGGATGGTCCCGAAGAACATGAACAATTTGCCCTCTGGGCTCTTTGCAGGAGTGACAGTGTAGGGAGCAAGGTTGAAGTTTCCAAAGAATGCCATTTCCTGCAAAAACAAAAACACTTGAAAATTATTAGTCATTTTAGCACATAGAAGACCACTTGTATCTCTTAACTATTCCATTTGCCTCTCTCTTTCAGAGATAAGAGGAGAATCTAGGTCCCACCGGGCATGCCAGATCCTGTGCGACCCTTTTTCGCGCGCTCCGCACCGCCGCTGGGCGATGGGTTGCGGAAGAAGGACACGGAGATCCCTCCCGAGCGTGCATCTGCTGGGTGTCGGCCGATTCTGCCGTTTAGAGAGATTTGGATGCACATTCAGGGGGTTTTTAGTGATTGTGAGTTCTTGTAGATTCCGGTGGGCGCAAGCCCCCACCGTTAATTACCCTGGGCTACGAACCTCGAGGCACCTCTGGATCTTTGAAAGAGAGAAGCAAATAGTATAGTTAAAAGATGGTCAAGTGGTCGTCTAATTTCATAAAAAGGGGTCTACGGAAGATGAACCTACAAACAGATCGGTTCAATCTATGGAAGACAAACCTACAAACAGATCGGTTTTGTCCTATGGAAGACGAACCTACAAACAGATCGGTTCAGTCTATGCCACCTCGAGATGTAACCTTACCTACAGACCAGGTTAATCTCTTTAGAGGGGCTTGAGGTGAGTCTACATACAGATCGACTCGACCTCCGTTGATCTAGAAGATAAACCTACAAACAGATCGGTTCAATCTTAACTAGTCAACAACCAATCACACAAAATACAACTCGAAGCACTGAGCCGGTTGATCTTGAGGTTGGTGAATCAGGAGAAGGGTGGATATGGCCCACGTGTTTCTTCTCACCGATCTTCTAGATCATGAATTCGAAGCACTAAGCCGATTCATAAACCTAGGAAACACAATTGCACACAATGTCAAACCCGAAGCGCCTGGGCCGTTCAACATTGAGGCATGTGTTAGTGAAGGAACCTACCTAGAACGGTTCACATTCATCGTTTTGTGGATGAATCTACCTACGAACGATTCAATCTCACAGTCTCGGGAAATGAACTAGGAGACGAACTTATCGACGGATGAGTTCAGTCTTGCTAGCTCAAATGATCATGAATTACTTGTTCATGACACCGAGTTATTAAGATGTCGCTTCGCTCGGACATCTTAATGTTCTTCTTCTTCAAAGTCGACATATCTCTCCATGCGATGTCGTAGCTTTGGTCATTCTTCGACGAGCGTCGAGATGTTCTTGTCTCGACTAATCATTCTATATGTTGCATTACTTGTGCAAAATTACTATATTGCCCTACACCCCTTGTGTGAGCGTATTCAATCATGAATTACTTGCTCATGGTAGTGAGTCATTAAGATATCACCTATCTAGGACATCGTAATGTTCTTCCTCCTCAGAGTCGACATGTATCTCCATGCTGATGTCGCAACTCTGGTTATTCTTCATTAAGCGTCAAGATGTTCTTGTCTCGACATATCTCCTCATGTTGCTATCGAAGCCTTAATCATTCTACGTTAAGATGTTCTTGTCTCAACGTATCTTATTATTCTTCATCAAGTGTCGAGATGTTCTTGTCTCGACGTATCTTCTCATGTTGCTATCAAAGCCTTAATCTTCTCACGTCAAGATGTTCTTGTCTCAACGTATCTTCTTCATATTGCTATCAAAGCCTTAATCTTCTCACGTAAAGATGTTCTTGTCTCAACGTATCTTCTTCATATTGCTATCGAAGCCTTAATCATCCTACGTCAAGATGTTCCTGTCTCAACGCATCTTTTCGTGTTGTCATTGCAACCTTATTTATCCTTCGTCAAGATGTTCTCGTCTTGACTAACCATTCTAAATGCCATATCATGTGTGCAAATATTCTTACGTGGCTCTACACTCCTTATGTGAGCATATTTATTCATTTCTAAAATGCACAAAGTCTATTATATAATATCTTCCATTATCATTCTTTATTATAAAGATGCACTTATTTATTATTATTATTATTGTTATTATTATTATTATTATTATTATTATTATTATTATTTTTATTTTTAAACTCTATTTATCTATGTAGAAAATTATTTACAAAAATAATAGGAAAAAGGGGTTAGCTATTTAACTAGATTTTCATTTATATTTTTGGGATTTTTATAATAGCTAAAATAGTAGAATTTTTATTTTTATTATTTCCAAACTCTATAATAGAAAATAAAATGGCTCTCTTTTTTTTTTTTTATTTGTATTTTTAAAATGTTTATAATAGCCAAAGTAATAGAATTTTATTATTATATTCTATTATATTGAAACACTATTCATTATGTAGGAATTATTTACAAAATCAAAAGATAGCTATATTATTTTTATTATTATTGTTTTTTTTATTTATATTTTTTTATTATTATATTTTTTTATTATTATTATTATATTTTTTTTATAGCTAAAAGGAAATCATTATTAATATTCTATTCTATTTATTATACTATTCATTATATCTATTTTTATTATTTCTATTTATTATCTATAGAAAAGTATAAAATTTTATTATTAGTTGAAAATAACCATAAGAGATGAAATTCATTATGTTTTTTATTACAACTATTATTTTTATTACATTTTATTCATCAAAAGTATATTTTTTTTTTATTGTATATATTTGTATAAAAATAAAAGAAATACAATTCATATTATAAAACTATATTATCATTCTTTATTATAAAAAAAAATGTATTTTACTATTCATTACCATGGTAGTATATTTTTTGTATATTTTGTGCTATTTATTTCTATTATTCTTTTCTACAGAAAATATCAATATAATATTTATTTTTTATTTATCAAAGAATATAGCTAACCTCATTATTTATTATAGTATATTACTATCATCATTATTATTTCATGGAAAATCACTTGAAAAATCACTAAAATATATCTAGTTATTATTTATGATTTTTATTTGTATTTTTGGAATTTTTATAGTATTTAAAATGGCAAGTCAAAGCTAGGTCAAATATACCAATATATGTAATGTATTTTGCTTTTAAATTGTTTTATCATGATTATATTTTTAAAACTGGAATATTATTGTATAGAAAAAATAGTATGAAAAATAAGGAAACTTTAGAAACAAATTTGAGTCAATTTGGAGTTCAGGAGCATTTTCAAATCATTTATTTACTATTTAATTTTAATATTCTGTTATTAACTTAATGGGTTTTAATTGGAATGGGCCGATTTTATTTTACTCTTTATTTTCCACGAATGGGCCCAATGTATAACTGGAACATACTCCTTTTATTATTATTTTCCTTTTCGTTTCTATTGGGCTCAATACGTCACTGGGCCGGCCTCCTTCTATTATTACCTTTCCGATAATATAGACCACAAGATCGACTTTAAGATTAGTGCCTATCATGATTAGAGGCTGGGCTTTTTTATCAAACGTATTCTTCTGAGCTCCGTTCGATTGCTATTAGATCTGTGTAGATGTGTTAAGATCTGTGCCAAGTGCTTCTCCATTGTCTCCTTCAGACAACCTTCAAGATTCGTGCTCAAGTGGCATTCCGGCGATCGGGACTCTCGATCGGAGATCGGCCCATGTTGTTAGCGTCGTCTAATAATGGTGAACACGGTGATACCTCTCGTTGCGTTCATCAATAGAGTGGATCATCGGCCAGTCGCACCGCTTTCGGTGTCTATTGCAGTTTCGGTACCGATCAAAGTGTACCATTGTTTGAGCACAATTACTCACCGATTCTTGTTAGTTTATCTGTGTCGACTATCACTGCTATGCCTGTGTCTGAAATTTAGCTTTACTGGAACTCATTCATGATTTATTCTTTCAAATGGCAGTCGGTACTGTTGTTGTAAAACAATCTCATCGCATCCGGTATTGAATTGAGCCCTTTTGGCCTATTCAACATCTTTGATTAGTGTTTCTCAGGCCTAAAGGCACGCCTGACTTTAGTCAGGGCCAGTGGCTCACTGAGATCTTCAACAACATCGATCAATTTGTCTCTTAAAAATAAACGATGTATTGGCTTCATTGAAATCAGTATGCTTACTATTAAAATCTCATAAATTGAGACATTCCTCTCAATCATGATCACTCAATCAGAATAAGGGAGATGATCAACTCTTAATTCTTGGTTATTAGTCAACATAGAGAAAGAAAGGAAGTAAAAGACAGAATTAAAAAAAAAAAGGTGAAGCAACAACTGATGTTATGAGATTCCTTTGCATTGACAGTTGATCCAGGCCTAAAGGCACACCAAACACACTGTGTTTGGGCCAGTGGCTCGCTGGATATCAACTCTAAAGCTGATTTTGTTTTTAATTGAAGTTTTTTAAAGAAAAGAGGGGGAAATAGATGTACAAGAAAGAAACTTGGAAAAGAAATGACAAGAACAAGGAATAGCTACTAAAATTACCTTTGTCAAAATAAATTGAATGCCTTGGATCAAATTGCATCTTAATTTCTAAGAGATGAAACGAAAAGGAAAAGGATGCTGATCTTACTTGAATGTTATACTAATATTTTCCTTCTAGGATGGTATCACCTCCTCTAATTCTATTCTCACTCACACTACTGATGACTAGGGTGTGTGTGTGCGCTTCTCCTTCGAAAATGCCTACTAGAAAGAAATAGAATCAATGGTTCTTGTTAATAGGAAGATGTGTGTTTGCCTTGATCACTTTTCTCTCCGGGGTGTGTCCTTGCCTCTCCACTTCTACTAGGATATATATAGGTGATTAATTGAATCTCAACTGCCCAATTGTGTTTCCTCCCACACAATTTTGTGCTTTCTTGAGTCCATGGATTGATAACATGGCACAATCTCAGCCCCTCTTCCACTAATCCAATGGTGCAGATCGATTCTAGTTGTGTTTGTTGAGATTAAATCCTTTGGCTTGGATTGCCAGCATGGCAACTGTTGCAACAGAATCGGTTACACTCACTCAAAAATCACACAATTGCCATTTGTGCCCCCATTTGATCTCATGCGCCTCCAGAAGCTTCTAGAATATTCTAGTCACCCAAACATCCTTGCCACACTCCTCCTATGTAGCTTGAACCTCTTTAGACTCCAATTAGGCACCCAAACTCACTTTCTTTGAATTAAACCCGATTTGACACATGAAGTGTAATTCACTAATTACTTCATCAATTTCCCTAATTCTAATCTTGTAGAGCACCACATTAGCCCCAGGAATCGATCTGCCTCATTTGTTCAGTTGTTTCTGTGTCTCAGAACTTAATTTGAGCAACTCATTTTCTGATACAATGGGTGGGTTGGTGGTGCACTATGTAGGATGCTTCTAGGAGCTGATCAGGGGTTCCAGTTGGCGTCGTGTGAGTTCAAAGAGGCTCCATGATCAATCAATTGAAGCTTTCAAACGCTGGATTGCCATCGCCATGCCTTGACCGAGCAATTTCTATCTTCCATGCGAGTGATGTACAATAAACCATACTGAAAATAAACTATACTAACATGTTCTCCTCACCAAGGGCTTTCCAACGGCGTATAATTTGTAAATTTTCGTTGAGTATTCCATTTTTTCACTCATGAAGCTTTGCTTCTGTTAAAATCGGGTCAGCGGAGGAGTTCTCAACCGAAGAGGAAGATGAACTCTCTGTGGGCCCCCTTTGTCAGCGAAAGAGATAAGAGAGGGAGATGATGTGGTGCGGGTGGACTAGGTGCACGTGAACCGGCCCCACGTGTCATGTTTAATGAGATACAACAATGGTGCGCCGAGTTTACATAATTTTTACTCTTTCAAAAATTCTCTTCAGCGCCATTTAGGTGTCTTCAATGTTTGGCAGCCCCATCTTGCACCCAGATAGCCCTTTCAGCTCCAAGTTGCACCCATAAAAGCCCTTGATCAAATCCTGACCCTTGGATTGATCTAATTTTCTTTCTTCAATTGATTTTAATAGATCCCTTCATCCAAAAATCATGAAATTTTCACCAAAATTCTCTAAAATCATGATGATCATCTCTGTATTTTTTAATTCCATTTTTACCCCTGTCTGCTTGTGCTAAAAATTCCATGATCAATAAAACCCTATTTTCTTCTTATAAAATCCCTATTTATCAGTTGTAGATCAGTGTCTCTGCCAAATAAATTCTCCTTGCAGAAACCACCCTAACTAAATATCAATTAGACTTATATTGATATTCATTAGGGTTTGATTTGATCAAATGCTGACTACTTATCAGCAATTAATACAAATCTAGACTTGATCGTGTGGTTGCTCCCGCTTTGCTTTGATCGGTCTTGTGAAATTAACTTTCAATCCCTTAACATGAGGGTAATTTGGTCATAGAGTGACTACTTATCAAGCAATTGACACAAATTAAAGCATGGTTAGGTGGTTGCTCACAGACTTTGGCACCAGTCACTTGAAAGCAAAAATCACATTGGGATTTCTCATGATTGGTTGTATCAAAATACTGGCTTGGCATTGATACTATTCCATGTAGTACAGGGATTGTACTGCTTCAGCTCATAGGGTTTGATCTTGGCTTTCTCTCTTGTATTTCTTCCTTCAACCTTTCAGGGGTAAACAATGCCCTCGGAAGCGACTATTTACTAGCCACCAATTTGCTCGACCTATCCGTTGGCTTGCGCCGCGGGCGACCAATATGAGCAACTTTCGTCATTGGGCAACAGATAGTTTGAGGGACAAACTGCAAACCCTACCCATTTTTGTGTTTATTCTGTATCAAATGGACAAACCCAGTGGTATTTGTATTGTGAGCCCAAACACCAAGGCTCTCGCCTTACATTCTCGCGTGGTTTTGGCGTTGAATTCTCTTGTTCTATATTTTTTTATTTTTATAGGGCTGCATGTGTTTGTGTGGTTTTGGATTTTTGGATGCATTCTATTTATAGATGCACAAGTAGGGTTTTTGGGATTTTTATGCAAAAGTGGAGGTTAGACATGGGTTTGTGTTTCGTGCACGTGTGTGTAAGCGAACACTTATTCCCTCCTTATTTATTTACAATAGATACTACTCGGTTGGCCCCGCTCTGGGCTAGGTGTAGTACTTCTTCAGATATCGCCCATTAATCGGTGGCATGGGCCTTTCACCTTCATGGTCTATGAGTTGGTATGCGCCGCCCCCGTATACCTTCTCAATTACGTATGGCCCTTCCCAATTCGGGGAGAATTTTGGGCCGATGTGCCGGCCAATAATCGGCCTCTTAAGGACAAGAACAAGCTCCCCTTGTTGAAATGCCCTGACTCACGCCATTTTGTCATATGCCCTTGCCATTTTTGCCTGATATATCTCGAGGTTCTGCTGGGCTATTAGTCTTTTCTCGTCCATGGCATCCAATTCGTCCAATCTAAGTTGTTGGCATTCATCCATGGTCATATCATTTTGCATAGCCACCCGCAATGACGGTAGTTCCACCTCAAGAGGGAGAACGGCTTCAACCCCAAAAGCCAAAGAATACGGGGTAGCTTGCGTAGGCGTTCGGTATGTGGTTCGATAGGCCCATAATGCCTCCCGTAGACGATTATCCCGCCTCGTTGGTTGCCGTCCACAGTCTTCTTCATGATATTGATTAGGGTTTTGTTAAAGGCTTCGGCCAGGCCGTTGGCTCTCGGATTATAAATGGACGAGAATCTCCAATCAATATTAAATTGCTCCGCCAGGGCATAGACTTTGGAGCTCTTGAAGGCCGTTCCATTATCAGATATTATCCGTTGCGGTGTGCCGAATCGGTAGAGGATGTGCGTCTTGAAGAACTTAACCACATCGGATGCTTTAACTTCTTTGAGTGGGACGGCTTCGGCCCATTTCGTAAAGTAATATGTTGCCGCCAGGATGAACCGGTGACCTCTCGACGTAGGAGGGTCTATGGGCCCCACTATATCTGTGCCCCACATATTAAATGGCCAGGATGCTACCGTGGGGTGCAACGGGTTTGGCGCTTGATGTATAAAAGGGCCGTGTATCTGGCACATGCGGCACTTCTTTGCGTGCTCTTCACAATCAGCCACCATTGTGGGCCAATAATATCCCATTCGCTTGATCTTTAGCTTCATTTTTGGCCCAGACTGATGCGCTCCGCATAGTCCGGAATGAACTTCTTTCATAACCTGCTCGGCTTCAGGCCCTGATACACATCTTAGCCACAACTGATTATAAGACCTCCGGTATAGTGTATTGCCCACATACGCATACCGTAGTACCCGCTTTCTTATTTGATCGGCCATCCTTTTATCTTTGGGAAGGGTACCATGCCGGAAATATTCGATGAACAGTTGTCTCCAATCATCATCTTCTTCGGTTATCATTGTTTCTTGGCATTCTACTTTTTCTAGCCCAGTACCTTCATTATTCACATCATCTATTATTTGACACAATGATAATGGCCTCCTATTGCGGACGATGATATGGATTTCCGGCTCTGTTGGTTCACCCAGCTCTTTGGCGAGTTTGGCCAACGCATCTGCTTCACCGTTCACAGGCCGCGTGACCTTCTCAATGGATACGTACGGGATTTTCTTCATTAATTCCATGGCCTTCTGGTGATACTGTATTAGCTCCGGCTTTAGGACCTTATATTCGCCAATTATTTGATTTATTATCAACTGTGAATCCCCAAAGATGCGCACAGCTTTGATCTTTAGCTCCAGTGATAGCTCTAGTCCGGCGATAAGTGCCTCATACTCTGCTTCATTATTTGTACATGGTTCGGTTAAAGCCAGAGAATGTCGTATTATCCCGCCTTCCGGGGTTACGAAGACTAGTCCTGCGCCAGCTCGCACAGTTGGGACTCCCGGGCCCGTGATTGGCTTGATTGAAGAAGCACCATCAAAGTACAACTCCCATATAGGGTTTCCTTCTTCAACATGTAGAGTTTCCTCATCGGGAAAATCACATTTTAATGGAGAGTCGTCTTGAATCGGATGTGCGGCCAAGAAATCCGCTAACGCCTGCCCCTTGATCGCCTTTTGCGGTGTGTATGTGATGTCAAACTCGGTAAGAATGATAGCCCACTTGGCCAGCCTCCCCGTCAGCATTGGCCGAGTCATCAGATATTTGAGAGGGTCTACCTTGGATATTAAAATGATTTTATGGGCTAGCATGTAGTGCCTCAATTTCTTCACCGCGAAGATTAGGGCTAAACAATGCTTCTCGATCGGTGAATACCCATGTTCTGCCCCTACCATCATGCGACTTAAGTAATATAGCGCATTTTGATTACCATCTTGGTTTTCTTGTGCCAATAGGGCTCCCAAGGATCCATCCAGGGCGGTTGTATATAGAATGAGTTCCTTCCGGGTATAGGCGCCGCCAATACTGGAGGGTTGAGCAGATATGCCTTGATTTCTTCAAAGGCTCGCTGGCACTCGCCATCCCATTTAAACGGGATATTCTTCTTAGTTAGCCGGGTGAAGGGTTGGATTTTACCCGATAGATTGGCTATGAACCGCCTGTGATGTACGCCAATTGCCCTTGCAAAGATCGCAATTGTTTTAAATTCTTTGGCGGGGATAGTTCGTTATTGCTTTGATCTTGCCCGGGTCTATCTCAATTCCCCTATGGCGTACTACAAATCCCAGAAATTTACCGGATGATACCATGAATGCGCATTTCAACGGGTTTAATTTGAGCGCATGTTCTCTCAGGCGGTTGAAAACGACCTCAAGATATTGGAGGTGTTCTTCATATGACATGGCCTTGATGACTAGGTCGTCCACATAGCATTCTACTATCTTGTGGATCAGATCGTCGAATATCTTCGTCATCGCCCGTTGATAGGTGGCACCCGCATTTTTGAGTCCAAACGGCATGACTTTGTAACAATAGATGCCAATCGGCGTGCGGAAGGCTGTGTGCCTTTCATCTTCTGGCGCCATTTTGATTTGATTATAGCCCGCATAACCGTCCATGAAGGAGAAGACTTCATAAGATGATGTGTGATCAATTATGATTTCGGTTACCGGGAGCGGGAAATCATCTTTAGGGCACGCCTTGTTTAAGTCTCGAAAATCCACACAAATGCGGATTTGCCCATTTTTCTTTTTAACCGGGACAATGCTAGCCACCCATTCCGGCGTCTCTTCTTCCCGTATGAAGCCTGCGTCGATGAGTTTCTTCGTTTCCTCCACGACCTTTTCTTCGAGTTCTATTCTCATCCGCCTCGGCGCTTGTTTAATCGGCTTGAAGGTTGGATCAATTTTTAAGTAATGGACCGCTACGTTGGGATCTAATCCAGGCATTTCTTTATAACTCCAAGCGAAGCAGTCCATGTAGCTTTTAAGGAATGTCTTCAACCTGTCAGCCACCTCTTCCGTAACGACGCGCTTATGAAAGTTGGTCGTGGGTCTTCTTCCGTCCCGCATTGATTTCACTAACTCATCGACCGTATTAGGTTCCTTTTCTAGCTGTTTCAGAGCATTTTTCAGGACCGGGGTACTATCCTCTTATGTTTCATTATCCGGCATTTCAACAGAAGTCATGCAACAGCTTTCTTCCATACGGTACCCGTTCAGAGACCCCTCAAGACATGCTCGCGTCATCGCAGTTATACCCTAACCCCCGGGTGTATTTTATTTTACCATCCAGGCCCAGGACCTTATTCTGGCCGCCATTCCAGAGTTCATCGAAGCGCTTGGCCTCGGCCTTGGATATATCTCTCAGACATTTCGCCCTTTTTGCAGCTTTATACACTCCTTTCCAAAGGGATGAGATGCGGCGTCATCGCTCGTTGCATTCTCCAACTCTTGTTCTATCACCCACTTCTTCCAAGTGTTGTGATCGGGTTCTTCGAGACCGGGTTGAATCGCTCTCGATAGAAAATGATAGCCTTGTGGATGATAGTTTTCCCTTTGATGCGCTCTACCTTTGCCGGCACAACAAAGGTCTTTAGGGTTTGGATGTGGTTCACTTCCCTTGGCATGAGGTCTTTAAAGTGCCTTTCGGGAACCACAGTAATCTCTAGCGCTGCCATCTCCTCTTCTATTTCGATGTTCATGACTGAGTTGGAGCGGTAGATTTCTTTGATCGGCTTACGTCTTGCAACCTTAGGTTTGCTAGGTACAGGAGTGTGCGAGATCGTATAAGCAACCCCTTTGCCTTTGTTATTCGAGTTGTGCGGAGCTGGGTCTTGTTGAAAGCTTTTCGGGAGTTGAATTGTCCCGTTTCTGTGCCCTTCTTCTATGAGGTCTTTGAATACCCAACATTCTTCAATTGTATGGCCCAGTATGCGATGATAAGGGCAGAATTCGCCTTCGCCGCCTCTCTCTATGTCGCGGGTCTTTTGCGGACGGGAAGTGTCAATCCGCTCTTTAAGGCTTGCTCAAATATCCGAGTCGTTTTATTTTTCAGAAAGAGTATGGTTTACTCTTCTTGACCTTGAGGGTTTGCATGACGGTCGACCGCTTAGCTCTCGTTTCTTCCCCTTTTGATTCATCTACTATTACAATTACCCGCTTGCCGCTATCGGGTGCTTGCCTTTCGGGGTCCGGAACGGGTTCGCTCGTCACTTCTTTGAGTAGCTCGGAGTTGTAGATCGCGGTTTGCGGTGTTTTCAATCATTATCATGATTTCATTGTGTTGCACTTTAATATCCTGCATCACTTCCCATTGTTCAGACACCTCCCTCCTATTATTTTCAACTTGGTGCCTTATTTCGTCAATCGCATTCCAGACGCGACCTTCGAAATTTTCCCGCCATGAGCGTTCTTCATTTATAGGCCTCGGCCTAACCGGGTTATCCCTTCCGCTACCGGGTCCCGTGTTGATCATATATGACTCCTCGCTTTCATTATCTGTTTCGGGCCCTTTATATGGCTTCTTGAGGATGTGATAGATGATCTCTTCGTCAGATTCCTCTTCCCAGGGTTGACGATCATGGCCAGATTCTTCTCCCGAGGTGGTATCGCCCGAGTTGTTGGAATCTTCAGAGTCTTCTCCTGAAGTTGCTTCTGTGATCTGAATTTGAGGGGTGTTGGTAGGTTTAAAGTTGAAAATGACCTCCTCCTCAGAATCACTTGACTTGATTTCGCTCGGCTTTATTTGGGCTTTATATGTAGCCACCTGTTTGAGGCGGAAAGTTGCTTCCTCACCCGACTTTCTTCCGGGTCTTTGGGCTTGAGCACCTCGGGGTTTAATGTTGAATTTAACCTCTTCTTCTTCTCCAGATGAGGTATCAAATTTAGGGCCTTTATTGAAGGGTTTCTGACCTGCTTTTGTTATAGGCCGGCTTGGCGCCACGGCGGATTTAGGCAGAAAATATTGGGCGTCATTGAATTTAATCTCATGCACCCCGAATGGTTTGACATCTCCGTCAATTCTCTTTTGTTTACCATTCTCAATATATTTTAGACATTGGTGCAGAGTAGAGGTATGACCCGATTCTTTGTGAAGCCACGGCGACCCAAAGAACGCCCGATAAGAGGTTTCGGCGTCAATAACATAGAATTTAGTAGGCGCTTTCGGGCTTCCGCATTGCAGGTTCAAAGTTATAGCTCCCAGGGCCTTTTGGGAGTTTTGGTTGAAGCCATGAATAATCACCTTTTCATCAGATAAGTTCTTCACGTCCAAGGTGATGGTCTTCAGAGTTTTAAGCGGCATGATATTGATCGAGGATCCCGCGTCGACCAGGATGCGACCAACCTTTTGCCCTCCACAGTTTCCGGTGATGTATAGCGGGCGGTTGTGATCAACGGTGCCTATTAGGAGGTCATCGTCCGTGAAATTTATACAGGCGGCCCGCTTGGCGGTGAATAGGGCTTCTTGCATATTTTGCTCGATGAAATATGACTTGTACTTCTCGGGATCTTGCAAGGCTTGGATTAATACCTCCCTTAGGTCTTGTGACATCATCAATGCGTCGAATATGCTTAATAATGCTGGGATTTTACGCAGATGTGCCAATACATTGTATTCTTCGCCCGTCGACCGGGTCTTTTCTGGGTTCTTGCTTAGGTTCTCAGCCTCTTTACCTTTATTCTGGGCCTTGTCCTTTCCTTATCGGAATCCTTGGGAGCTTGTCTCTCAGGTATGTAAGTCCCGGACCGGAGCACGGCTTTACATTCTTCGTTCTTGGTCCCAGAGGTGCTTGCTTCTCCTTCATCATTTAGGAAGAACATCTCCTCTAATGTTGGCATATCTTCGTCGTGAGAAGAATATACCATGTTGCACGAAGCACCCCAGATCTCTTCGCTTTCTTCTTTATTTATTTCTTCATTTACATCTTCTTTCTTTTGGCCTAGGGTTAGCTTCTCCCAGTCTTCTTTGGAGATGAAGTGTTGAAGGGTAATCGCCTCGGGACTGCCCTGCTCGCATTCTTCAATTTTATTCTTTCTGGACTTGTTTCTTCTATGCTTCTTTCTCTTCTTAAGAACCTGGTCTTGGCTCTGGTCTACCTTATAATATACCCTGGGCTTTGGTGGGACCACTGGTGTGATGTCGTCTTTCCATTTCATGCCGGGTTCTTTCTTAAGAGCTTTAAGCATTTTAATCGATTTCTTCGATAAGTGCGTAGTCCATTGCTCTTCTTGGTCTTCGCTTAATCGGCCCGGATCTTTTCTTCCTCGTGAGAGATCATATATTGGCTGTTCATGGGCCGATGGGCTTTGCAAGAACCCTTTAGGTAAAGTAATTTCACCATTTTTGTATGCCTTCTCGACCCAATCTTTGAAGACCCAAAGCAATCTTCAATTGAGTGCCCTAGTACTCGTGGTATGGGCGAAGTTGGGTTCGTCCGATTTATCGGCATCTTCCCGGCATCGCTTCTTGGCGGCGGGGTTAGACCGTTCTTCGGTGCCCCCTCGAAGATTTGGGTAACTTTATCTCTCCTGAAGGAGTACGGTTTAGATTTCTTTTGTTTGAGGGACTCAAAACTCCGCGAACTCCCTCCCGGATTGGGCCTGGGTCCCTTGTTGTAATTATTGCCATTTGTGCCACTGCTGCCGCTTTGAGTATCTGCGTTAACGACCATTTTATCCTTTAACGAGGTGAATGCCACCTTGGTCTCAGCTCGGGCTCCTCGTTGCGGCCTATTATTCATGAAGTTCGGCACGGTATGTGGTGACATTCTTTCCATATTAGATACCGATCTGAGCAAGTCTTTGAATGTGTTGACCTTTGTCACACCAAGAAGCATGCCCATCCACCCGTCAATGTTTTTCATGATAAGGTTGACGGCCTCATCTTCAGTTAATGTGCGGTCGCATTTGATGCTGAGGTTCCGCCATCTATTGATAAAATCTGTCATTGACTCCCCTTTCTTGGGTTTAGTGCTCGCCAGATCGGCTATGTTTATTTCGTCAGACACCATGACAAATCGTGCCCTGAACGAGTCTGCCATCTCGTCCCAGGTCCTGATGCTGTTGTTCTCTAATGAATAATACCATTGAAAGGCGGTTCCCACCAAGCTCTGAGGGAATTGTCTTAATAACAGCGCGTCATTGCCGCCGTGTTGCCGCACGAGGCTACAAAGTGGGCCAGGTGTTGTTCGGGGTTTAGGTCTTTATTGCCTTCCCGGAGAAGGTCCCTGAAGCGGGGATCACATACCCTTTAGGATATTCTTCCAAGTCGTATATGGCGGGGTATGGATGTCCACGATTTTTAACGGGAGGGATAGCGTATCCACCTCCGGCCTATTTGCATTTTTGGGCAATCATGGCTTGAATCTCCTTAGGGATATTCCCGTTGGTTCGACCCTCCACTTCTATGGTTCTATGTGGATGGGGTTTAGAATTAACGAGGTTGCTTTCCCTTATGATTGCTTTTGGTACTTGTGGACCCCTTCTTGACGGGAACTACCAGCTTTGAAATTGGCGTCTTGTGATTCTTGTAATGACTTGACCGCCTTAATTAGTTCTTCGTTTTGTTTCAGCATGGTAGCGATTAGCTCTCGTTGCCTAATCAGCTCTTCGTCCCGTGCCTCGATGTGGCCTTTTAATATTTCTATCTCATCGATGGGTACTTCGGGACGTGTTTCGACGTCATCTTCATTGTCGAAGAAATCAGGATTTTCGTTGTGGTCTTCCCCTTCTCTGCTATTGCCCTCGGGGTTGACTCTCTTGGGAGGTCTCCCTTTTCTACCATTATTTTTGTTGGTATTGGTGACGTGAGCTTGATTAGGCGGGGACTGATCATCCTGGGTCATATTCACCTCAAAGATCGTGATCCGGATCGTATCGTAGCTTATACTGATGGTGTTGACCGAGAAGTGCTCTTCATAGTGAGCGATTCTTCTCTTCTTCTTCGTTTGGTCAGGGGCAGTTATTTTCAAGTTATTGAGTGGTATTCTCGAGCCTAACCGGCTGAATACACTCTTCTGGCCTAGGCGGCTGAATACACTCTCGGGCGGAGCGTTCGAGTTGCCGGCCTTGCTGGGTTGGGCTTGAAACTGGGATTTTGTTGGCTGGGGACCCTTCGGGACCCACACCTGCTGGGTGCTAGGTGTTGCCTTTGATGTAAACCTCTTCGGGTGCGGAGTGGAGACAATGGCTTGCGGCCGAGCCATGTCTTGAGATTGACCGGAGTGGGAGACGTATTGTCTCGACCTAGCGTTTCTCACGCTCTTCCTCTGTTTGAGGGCCCTGTGAGCCTTGTAGATGACTTCTGCAGGGGCTTGAGACTTGTCTTGGCGGCGCTGAGGCCTTTGAGTTGGGCGAGGTGTGGGCTTAGGCACCTCCCATGCCTGGCGGAGCTGGCCTGTGGCCGAATTCTTGGCCACTATTCGGAGAGCTGTGAATTTATTGGAGACTGGGATAGCTGGCCTAGCCACCAGCTGATTCTGGTATGCATCCATGGCCCTCTTCCTGGACGCTTGAGAGTTGCGGATAGTTTGGGCTGCGGCCGTCGGGGCTGTCCTCTTGGACGGTCGCCTTCTCCTCTTTGGGGAGGTAGTAGGAGAGGCCATGACGTTATTTGAGATCCCCTTGGGAGTCAGGGTGATCAATTCTTCCTCCTCGTCCGGAATGGAGATCTGGACGGTTGCGGGAGTGAAGGCGGCCACTGGAGCTGGGCCGTAGACAGTCAGTTCTTGTGGGATGGTCCCAAAGAACATGAACAGTTTGCCCTCTGGGTTCTTTGCAGGCATGACGGTGTAGGGAGCGAGGTTGAAGTTTCCAAAGTATGCCATTTCCTGCAAAAACAAAAACACTTGAAAATTATTAGTCATTTTAGCACATAGAAGACCACTTGTATCTCTTAACTATTCTATTTGCCTCTCTCTTTCAGAGATAAGAGGAGAATCTAGGTCCCACCGGCGTGCCAGATCCTGTGCGACCCTTTTTCGCGCGCTCCGCATCGCCGCTGGGCGATGGGTTGCGGAAGAAGGACACGGAGATCCCTCCCGAGCGTGCATCTGCTAAGTGCCGGCCGATTCTGCCGTTTAGAGATATTTGGATGCACATTCAGGGGGTTTTTTAGTGATTGTGAGTTCTTGTAGATTCCGGTGGGCGCAAGCCCCCACCGTTAATTACCCTGGGCTACTAACCTCGAGGCACCTCTGGATCTTTGAAAGAGAGAAGCAAATAGTATAGTTAAAAGATGGTCAAGTGGTCGTCTAGGTTCATAAAAAGGGGTCCATGGAAGACGAACCTACAAACAGATCGGTTCAATCTTTATTTAACCCTATGGAAGACGAACCTACAAACAGATCGGTTCAATCTATACTTCAATCTATGGAAGACAAACCTACAAACGGATCGGTTTTGTCCTATGGAAGACGAACCTACAAACGGATCGGTTCGATCTATGCCACCTCGAGATGTAACCTTACTACGACCGGGTTAGTCTCTTCGAGAGGGCTTGAGGTGAGTCTACATACGAACGACTCGACCTCCGTTGATCTAGAAGATAAACCTACTACGAACGGTTCAATCTTAACTAGTCAACAACCAATCACACAAAATACAACTCGAAGCGAGCGGTTGATCTTGAGGTTGGTGAATCGGGAGAAGGGTGGATATGGCCCACGTGTTTCTTCTCACCGATCTTCTAGATCATGAATTCGAAGCATTAAGCCGATTCATAAACCTAGGAAACACAATTACACACAATGTCAAACCTGAAGGCGAGCCGTTCAACATTGAGGCATGTGTTAGTGAAGGAACCTACCTACAGAACGGTTCACATTCACTATTTTGTGGATGAATCTACTACAGAACGATTCAATCTCACAGTCTCGGGAAATGAACCAGGAGACAAACTTATCGACGGATGAGTTCAGTCTTGCTAGCTCAAATGGTCATGAATTACTTGTTCATGACACCGAGTCATTAAGATGTCGCTTCGCTCGGACATCGTAATGTTCTTCTTCTTCAAAGTCGACATATCTCTCCATGCTGATGTCGTAGCTTTGGTCATTCTTCAGCGAGCGTCAAGATGTTCTTGTCTCGACTAATCATTCTATATGTTGCATTACTTGTGCAAAATTACTATGTTGCCCTACACCCCCTTGTGTGAGCGTATTCAATCATGAGTTACTTGCTCATGGCGGTGAGTCATTAAGATGTCACCTCTCTAGGACATCGTAATGTTCTTCTTTCTCGAGTCGACACACATCTCCATGTTAATATCGTAGCTACGGTTATTCTTCATCAAACGTCAAGATGTTCTGTCTCGACATATTTCCTCATGTTGCTATCAAAGCCTTAATCATCCTACGTCAAGATGTTCTTGTCTCAACGCATCTTTTCGTGTTGTCGTTCATCCTTATTTATCTCGACATATCCTCAAGATGTTCTCGTCTTCGTGATGATCGTTCTAAATGTTATATCATGTGTGCAAACATTCTCATGTGACTCTACATCCCTTGTGTGAGCTTTTTGTTCATCTCAAAATGTACAAAGTCTATTATATAATATCTTCCATTATTATTTCTATTATAAAGATGTATTTATTTATTATTATTATTATTATTATTATTATTATTATTATTATTATTATTTTTTATTTCTTAAACTCTATTTATCTATGTAGAAAATTATTTAAAAAATAATAGGAAAAGGGGTTAGCTAATAACTAGAATTTTATTTATATTTTTTGGGGTTTTTATAATAGCTAAAATAGTAGAATCTTATTTTTATTATTTCTAAACTCTATTTATTTTGTAGGAAATCACTTACAAAAAATAATAGAAAATAAAATGGCTATGTTTTTTATTTATATTTTCAAAATTTTTAAAATAGCCAAAGTAATAGGATTTTATTATTATATTTATTATATTCTATTATTCATTATGTAGGAATTATCAAAAGATGGCTAGCTATATTATTTTTTTATTATTATATTTTTTATTTTTAAGATCTATAATAGCTAAAAAGAAATCATTATCAATATTCTATCTTATTTATTATACTATTCATTATTATTATTATTTTTTATTATTTCTATTTATTATCTATATAAAATATAAGATTTTTTTATTATTATTAGTTGAAAATAGCTATAAGAGATGAAATTCATTATATTTTTATTACAACTATTATTTTATTGCATTTTATTCATTAAAAGTATTTTTATTGTATATTTGTATAGAAATAACAAAAGAAATGCAATTCATTTTATTATAAAACTATATTATTATATTTTATTATAAAAGAAAATATATTTGCTATCTATTATCATAGTAGTATATATTTTTTTGTATTTTTCTTTTATACTATTTATTTTTATTATTCCTTTTACAGAAAAAAAATATCAACATCATATCCATTATTATTTATTTCTATATATTTTTTTTATTTATCAAAGAATATAGCTAATCTCATCAATTATTATGGTATATTACTATCATCATTATTATTTCATGAAAAATTACTTGAAAAATCAGTAAAATATATCTAGTTATTATTCATAATTTTTATTTGAATTTTTGGGATTTTTATAGTATTTAAAATGACAAGTCAAAGCTAGGTCAAATATATCAATATAGGTAATGTCTTTTGCTTTTAAATTGTTTTATCATGATTATATTTTTAAACTGGAATATTATCATATAGAAAAATAGTATGAAATGTAAGGAAATTTTAGAAATAAATTTGAGTTAATTTGGAGTTAGGAACATTTTCAAATGATTTATTTATTATTAAACTTTAGTTTTTTATGTTATTAATTAATAAATTGGACTAACTTAAGCTGGGCCGGATTAATTTTCCTTTTAATTTCCGACAGTTGGGCCTACTTATATTTTCTTTTACTTCTCGATTGGGCGGCCTCTTTCATTCGGCGATTTATTTAGGACGTTGGATTAGCTTCAAGATTCGTTCATGTGAGATGGATGGCCCAGATTGAATCCTTTTCCTCTTTTGAATCGCGATCTACATCCGGCGTTTGATTTCTTCAAGATGCGTTCTTGAGCATCAAACTTCGTGTTTTGCGCGGCGAGGGTCGTGCTCACTCGTCCCTTTGGTATCCGTTGACCGCTTCACCAAGATTCACGGCGAAGAATTTGTTTCGGCGACGGAGCTCGTCCCTCCGTCGGATGGGTTCGGTAGTATCGCCTCTTTGTCGGGAATACGTCCATGGCATCGATTGAAGATCGGTGCGGTGCTTTAGTGTGTGTATGAGTACGGTTTTGGTACGGTTCGATTGATCTACGGTGAGTTTTCGATCGTAAATTCTATTCAATTGATCAATGAATCTCTCAATTGATCTCTTATTAATGATCGTCTATACCCTCTAACTATGTTTACAAGTTCAATTCCTTTTTAAAATCATCGTATAGGTCTAGATTGGCCTCAGTACTACTCGGTATGGTACTAATCGCGTTTATTCAAGAGATGCATCTTGAATTACTTCCACTAGGTAACTTTCCTTGCACTTTGAGTTACTTGTAAGTGTTTTTACGATCACTCAAGCGGTGAAATCGGGAGGATAATATAAATCCTACTACGATTTAATGTGGTGATTCTGCGATAAATGGAAGAAACGAGATAATCCTAATACCAACCTTATTATGCAATCAAACAAATAGAAAAGGGATGAAAGAAAGAAGAATATGAACACATATGGAACTTAAGCAGAAAAGCTCAAATCTTTTAAAATTCATAACATATTTTGAAAAGAATCTTGGTAATCTATAAGATTCAAATGAAAAAACAGAAATTGAGAAATAGAAATACAAATATGGCATAAGAATCAGAGTTGTAGAATGAAAATTGAACTGAAAATAAAAGATTATCAAACTGTTCAATGCAAGAACCAAACTCATCACACAATTCCATAAAACCATTCCTGAATGCATTTTGAATTTTACAACAGTACCTACTTAACAAACTCGAATGAATCTTGTAGAAGCTGTGAATGAATCGAATTGAGAGACTAAGTCTACTATCAATTGATTCAATTCCCTTTTGTTTCTTCAACTTTGCTTTGCTCTCTCCTTTCTTTGCTGATGTATCTCTCCTTCTCTCTCAATTGTTAGAATTTTCGATCCCCTTCTTCATTCTCTGTAGAGGGTTTATATAGGCCAGAATACAAGGTGTGAAGGAGGGTTTGTGTTTGTTCAATTCCTTGGATTGCTAATGTGGCATTCCATCTCACCCTTCATTTTACAAACCAGTGGCCAGGATTGGCTCTCTTTGTGCTTTTTGATGTTAAGTCCACGGATTGATGACTTGGCAATCGACAGGTATAACAGATTGTGGCGGGTTAGTTATTGTTTTCCTTGTATTCACCATCTTGCCATTTGTAACTGCCATTTGCACTCCTTTCAATTCTTCTAGAACCTTCTCGATCCAATTAACATTCATCTAAATCAATTAATTGGGTCTATATATATCAATTAGGTGCCACTAGCGTTTTCCTTTCGATTTGCCTTAATCCTGACCAAAGCATCCTCTTCATCTCTTTGCTTATTTCTCTAATTACAAGCTCATTCATGCCCCTTTTAGTCTCGGATATCAATTTCACACCTTTTCTTGAGATCTATCTTGTTGAGATCGAGTATTAAAGATCTCTTCACCGACCGAGTGGTGGGTGGTGTAGCACTAGGTTAGAGCTTCCTCAAGTTAATCCAAGCTTACGGATAGCATCGCAAAGGTTAGAATATTGTATAAGCAACGCCAATTTGATCTCTTATATTTGTATGAGTCGATTACAAGTTTCAATTTTACAAGCTATCTTCGTAGATTCTCCATATTTCCTTTGCAATTCGTTGAAATTTGTTGTTTATGTATCTTTAATCCGCCTTGTCTTGCCCATTCCAACCATATCCGGGGAATAAGAACACCTTGAAGCATCACTCCATGGCGCCTTCTTTTGTGTCGCGGGGAAGAAAGAGACGGAAGGGAAGGGAAGAAGAAGGAAGTAGTCTCGATCGGGATGGTCTAGGCGCATGTGGGCGCAACGACAAAGGGTCCCCGTCGAGAGGCGTTACACAAGAGCCAGGTATTCATCTCCTTCTTTCTTTGTTTATTTAAATTTCAACTTTATTTGAATGGGCTTGGTTCATGCGCCTCTGCCTTATAATGCTTACAACTGGCCCGGCTTGTCGGGATTTAACTTTCTTTGTTTAGCTAAGATTTAGGGATTAATCATCATTTAGCCTTAATTAAGGCCCACATGTCGATCATACGGGGTTTAAACTAATGACTTACACATAGCTAATTGGGGTGATGTGTCACCAATCATGTTGTGACACATGTCAAATGAACTTATTTGTGTGGGAATTAATCTGGCGATTGTGCTATACCACGTGTCTTGCCATGTGGCAAGGTTCTTTGAGATGGCCCTATCACCGGTGCCACGTGGCATATCGGTGGGGCCCACTTCTTGGCGACTTCTTTGGTGTGGGGCCCGCGTGTCTTTGAGGTGGCCCGATGGATGTGTGCCACGTGGCACATGTATCTTGACTTGGCTTATCTGGTGCTTTGCCACGTGGCACACCCTCTCTCCTCTGTTATTTTATATATTCTGTGTTCTCTCGTACCCAGTTTGCACCCAAAGAGGCCTCTGTCCCCAAGTTGCACCCAGAGTCATTTTGATCAAATCTCAGCCCTTGATTAATCCATTTAATCTGCTTTTATCTCTCTCGAATTTATTTTAATAGCTCCACTTATCCAAAAATCATGAAAATTTCACCAAAAATCCCTAAATTCATGATGATCATCCCTGTAATTTTTAATTCCATTTTTACCCCTCCTTCTCTGAATTAAAAATTCTTTTATCAAATAAACCCTATTATTTCTTCGAATTAATCACGATTTCATTTGTAGCTCGATGTCTCGCCAATTATCTCTCTCTTGCAGAAACCACCCTAACTAAATACCAATTAGACTTATATTGATATTCATTAGGGTTTGATCGATCACAGTTGATTATATGTCAACGAGTTGATACAAATCTAGACTTGATCAGATGGTTGCTCCCGGCTTTGGCTTTGATCGGTCTTGTGAAATTGACTTTCAATCCCTTAACATGAGGGTGACTTGGTCAAAGAAGCGACTACTTATCGGTAATTGACACAAATCAAAGCATGGTTAGGTGGTTGCTTGCGACTTTGGCACCGGAGTCGGCCTTGAAAGCAAAATCACATTTGGAATTTCTCATGATTAGTTGCATCAAAATGCTAGCTTGGCATTGACATCATTTCATTGTTGCATAGGGATTATCGCTTTGAGTTCTTAGGGTTTGCTCGAGAGTAGATTCTTAGGGTTCAATTCGACTCCTTGATAGGTCGAGGTGTGGGGTCCACTGCCGGTGAAAAATGATTAGATGGATGACCCTCTAGAGATCTCTCTCCTGAATCTCACGAGGGTCATCCATCTCGAATGAATAGGAGATGACAGGGGTATTTATATCCTTGCTACGCACTTAGGATTTCCTTGTGGGATTAATGTTTAACCCTTACTCCGGATTGATTAGACTTATCAGATAGGCTAGGTTCATGCTGTCAAGCTGCTCGCAAGTGACTGTCATGTGGGTCCCACTTGTCGAAAAAATGTGATCGGATGGCGACCCATCGGGAGATTTTCTCTCTACGAAATCTCGATGGTCGGTCGCCCACCTCGAATGAATAGTAGGAGGTGGTGGAGTATTTATATCCTTGTCTCTCACCCTGACATTTCCTTGTGGGATTAATCGATTTGTTTCGGGGTTAAGCAGCGATCTTTTCTGATCAGTGGGCCTTCTCTCTTCCCCTTTCTCTTTCCTCCTTCTTATGTTTTATTATTAATCATTGATTTTATTTTTATTTATTCGGCTACTCATCCTTGGAATTTTCAAGGGTAAACAATAACCTATTAATAGGTATAATTAGTAGTAAATATATTAATTTTCATGAAATTATGTATAGTTATGAGCCAGAAAATGTTAAAAATCTTAAACAACTCGTTAAAACAAAGAGTTTCTAATATATCTTTCTAATGTTTTATGAAAAATTAGTGTCGCGGGATATTCATAATGAAGTGTTAAGCTGGACAATGTTATAATAGGCATAATTAGGTGTAATTTTATCAATTTTCATGAAATTATGTGTACTTATGCGGCCAAAAAATTTGAAACACGCGAACAACTTGTTTCAACTACATGTATTCGATGCATCTGCTTATTTCTCGTGTAAAATTAGTGTCGTAGAATTTACATATCGAAGTGTTACTTGGTAATATTTTAATGGGCATAATTAGGAGTAATTATGTTAATTTTTACGAAATTATATGTAGCTATGAGGCCAAAAATGTTGAAAAACATAACTTTCTTAAATAGCATATTTCAACGCATCTTATTTATGTTTTGAGGGAAAATAGTTCACTCATATATTCGTTTTCAAGTGCTAATTGAACAATATTATAATACGCGTAGTTACGAGTAATTAAATTAATTTACACCAAATTATGTGTAGTTATGAGGCCAAATTTCTTCATAAAGGCGAATAACTTGTTTAAACAAGCGACTTTTGACGCATGTTACTTGCATTTTGTGCAATATTAGCGTCATAGAATATTCATATCGTAGTTCTAGTTGGACAATTTTGTAATATATGTAATTAGGAGTAACCGTATTAATTTTTATGAAATTATATGTACTTATGCGGCCGAAAATTTTGAGAAACACAAACAACTTGTTTAAACAATGATTTTTAATGCATCTTATTTATGTTTTACGCAAAATTAGCGTCATGAAATATTCATTCGAAGTTTTAAGAGGACATACTAATAATACGCGTAATCGGGAGTAATTTTATTCATTCGCTCGAAATTATGCGCGATTTTGTTGCAAAAAATGTTGAAAATCTTAAACAACTTCACCAAACTTATATTTGTGCAAAATTAGCGTCGAGAGTACTCATATCTAAATTTTAGCTGGACAATCATATAAAAGGCATAATCAGGAGTAACTATATTAATTTTCACGAAATTATAGATAGTTATGCGGCCAACAAATTTCAAAAACTCAAACAACTTGTTTAGACATCCGTTTTTAATGCATCTTATTTATGTTTTGTGCAAAATTTATGTCATACGATGTTCATATCGAAGTGTTAATGGGATAACCTATTAATAGGTATAATTAGTAGTAAATATATTAATTTTCATGAAATTATGTATAGTTATGAGCCGAGAAAATGTTAAAAATCTTAAACAACTCGTTAAAACGAGTTTCTAATATATCTTTCTAATGTTTTATGAAAAATTAGTGTCGCGGGATATTCATAATGAAGTGTTAAGCTGGACAATGTTATAATAGGCATAATTAGGTATAATTTTATCAATTTTCATGAAATTATGTGTACTTATGCGGCCAAAAAATTTGAAACACGCGAACAACTTGTTTCAACATATTTGTATTCGATGCATCCACGCTTATTTCTCGTGTAAAATTAGTGTCGTAGAATTTACATATCGAAGTGTTACTTGGTAATATTTTAATGGGCATAATTAGGAGTAATTATGTTAATTTTTACGAAATTATATGTAGCTATGAGGCCAAAAATGTTGAAAAACATAACTTTCTTAAATAGCATATTTCAACGCATCTTATTTATGTTTTGAGGAAAATAGTTCACTCATATACTCGTTTTCAAGTGCTAATTGAACAATATTATAATACGCGTAGTTACGAGTAATTAAATTAATTTACACCAAATTATGTGTAGTTATGAGGCCAAATTTCTTCATAAAGGCGAATAACTTGTTTAAACAGACGACTTTTGACGCATGTTACTTGCATTTTGTGCAATATTAGCGTCATAGAATATTCATATTGTAGTTCTAGTTGGACAATTTTGTAATATGTGTAATTAGGAGTAAGCTGTATTAATTTTTATGAAATTATATGTACTTATGCGGCCGAAAATTTTGAGAAACACAAACAACTTGTTTAAACAAAGAGTTTTTAATGCATCTTATATATGTTTTACGCAAAATTAGCGTCATGAAATATTCATTCGAAGTTTTAAGAGGACATACTAATAATACGTGTAATCGGGAGTAATTTTATTCATTCGCTCGAAATTATGCGCAGTTTTGTTGCAAAAAAATGTTGAAAATCTTAAACAACTTCATCAAACTTATATTTGTGCAAAATTAGCGTCAGAGAGTACTCATATCTAAATTTTAACTAGACAATCATATAAAAGGCATAATCAGGAGTAACTATATTAATTTTCACGAAATTATAGATAGTTATGCGGCCAACAAATTTCAAAAACTCAAACAACTTGTTTAGACATCCGTTTTTAATGCATCTTATTTATGTTTTGTGCAAAATTTATGTCATACAATGTTCATATCGAAGTGTTAATGGGATAACCTATTAATAGGTATAATTAGTAGTAAATATATTAATTTTCATGAAATTATGTATAGTTATGAGCAAGAAAATGTTAAAAATCTTAAACAACTCGTTAAAACAGTTAGTTTCTAATATATCTTTCTAATGTTTTATGAAAAATTAGTGTCGCGGGATATTCATAATGAAGTGTTAACTGGACAATGTTATAATAGGCATAATTAGGTGTAATTTTATCAATTTTCATGAAATTATGTGTACTTATGCGGCCAAAAAATTTGAAACACGCGAACAACTTGTTTCAACGGTACGTATTCGATGCATCCTACTTATTTCTCGTTTAAAATTAGTGTCGTAGAATTTACATATCGAAGTGTTACTTGGTAATATTTTAATGGGCATAATTAGGAGTAATTATGTTAATTTTTACGAAATTATATGTAGCTATGAGGCCAAAAATGTTGAAAAACATAACTTTCTTAAATAGCATATTTCAACGCATCTTATTTATGTTTTGAGGGAAAATAGTTCACTCATATACTCGTTTTCAAGTGCTAATTGAACAATATTATAATACGCGTAGTTACGAGTAATTAAATTAATTTACACCAAATTATGTGTAGTTATGAGGCCAAATTTCTTCATAAAGGCGAATAACTTGTTTAAACAAAGACTTTTGACGCATGTTACTTGCATTTTGTGCAATATTAGCGTCATAGAATATTCATATCATAGTTCTAGTTGGACAATTTTGTAATATGTGTAATTAGGAGTAAGCGTATTAATTTTTATGAAATTATATGTACTTATGCGGCGAAAATTTTGAGAAACACAAACAACTTGTTTAAAAATAGAGTTTTTAATGCATCTTATATATGTTTTACGCAAAATTAGCGTCATGAAATATTCATTCGAAGTTTTAAGAGGACATACTAATAATACGCGTAATCGGGAGTAATTTTATTAATTCGCTCGAAATTATGCGCGATTTTGTTGCAAAAAATATTGAAAATCTTAAACAACTTCATCAAACTTATATTTGTGCAAAATTAGCGTCGGAGAGTACTCATATCTAAATTTTAAGCTGGACAATCATATAAAAGGCATAATCAGGAGTAACTATATTAATTTTCATGAAATTATAGATAGTTATGCGGCCAACAAATTTCAAAAACTCAAACAACTTGTTTAGACATCCGTTTTTAATGCATCTTATTTATGTTTTGTGCAAAATTTATGTCATACGATGTTCATATCGAAGTGTTAATGGGATAACCTATTAATAGGTATAATTAGTAGTAAATATATTAATTTTCATGAAATTATGTATAGTTATGAGCCAGAAAATTTTAAAAATCTTAAACAACTCGTTAAAACAACAGTTTCTAATATATCTTTCTAATGTTTTATGAAAAATTAGTGTCGCGGGATATTCATAATGAAGTGTTAAGCTGGACAATGTTATAATAGGCATAATTAGGTGTAATTTTATCAATTTTCATGAAATTATGTGTACTTATGCGGCCAAAAAATTTGAAACACGCGAACAACTTGTTTCAATAATTTGTATTCGATGCATCCTACTTATTTCTCGTGTAAAATTAGTGTCGTAGAATTTACATATCGAAGTGTTACTTGGTAATATTTTAATGGGCATAATTAGGAGTAATTATGTTAATTTTTATGAAATTATATGTAGCTATGGGGCCAAAAATGTTGAAAAACATAACTTTCTTAATATAGCATATTTCAACGCATCTTATTTATGTTTTGAGGAAAAATAGTTCACTAATATATTCGTTTTCAAGTGCTAATTGAACAATATTATAATACGCGTAGTTACGAGTAATTAAATTAATTTACACCAAATTATGTGTTGTTATGATGCCAAATTTCTTCATAAAGGCGAATAACTTGTTTAAACAATGACTTTTGACGCATGTTACTTGCATTTTGTGCAATATTAGCGTCATAGAATATTCATATCGTAGTTCTAGTTGGACAATTTTGTAATATGTGTAATTAGGAGTAAGCTTGTATTAATTTTTATGAAATTATATGTACTTATGCGGCCGAAAATTTTGAGAAACACAAACAACTTGTTTAAAATGAGTTTTTAATGCATCTTATATATGTTTTATGCAAAATTAGCGTCATGAAATATTCATTCGAAGTTTTAAGAGGACATACTAATAATACGCGTAATCAGGAGTAATTTTATTAATTCGCTCAAAATTATGCGCAGTTTTGTAGCAAAAAATGTTGAAAATCTTATACAACTTCATCAAACTTATATTTGTGCAAAATTAGCGTCAGAGAGTACTCATATCTAAATTTTAACTGGACAATCATATAAAAGGCATAATCAGGAGTAACTATATTAATTTTCATAAAATTATAGATAGTTATGCGGCCAACAAATTTTAAAAACTCAAACAACTTGTTTAGACATCCGTTTTTAATGCATCTTATTTATGTTTTGTGCAAAATTTATGTCATACGATGTTCATATCGAAGTGTTAATTGGATAACCTATTAATAGGTATAGTTAGTAGTCAATATATTAATTTTCATAAAATTATGTATAGTTATGAGTCAGAAAATGTTAAAAATCTTAAACAACTTGTTAAAACAGCAGTTTCTAATATATCTTTCTAATGTTTTATGAAAAATTAGTGTCGCAGGATATTCATAATGAAGAGTTAACTGGACAATGTTATAATAGGCATAATTAGGTGTAATTTTATCAATTTGCATGAAATTATGTGTACTTGTGCGACCCTTTTTCGCGCGCTCCGCACCGCCTGTAGGTTGTTGTTGGCGATGGGATGCGGAAGAAGGACACGAAGATCCCTCCTAAGCATGCATTTATTTAATGCCGGTTGATTCTACCGTTTAGACCAATTTGAATGCACATTTAGGGGTTTTTTTAGTGACCCGACGCCCTCGTTACCGCCAAAAACATGTCTGGGAGCGCAAAACTTGAAAACGGTTCCCGACGCCCTCGCTACCGCCGAAAACGAGTACGGGGACGCAAACCATGAAAACGGGACCCGACGCCCACGAAACCGCCGAAAACGAGTTCGGAAGCGCAAAACATGAAAACGGGACCCGACGCCCTCCGTACCGCCAAAAATGTGTCCTGGAGCGCAAAATTTGAAAACGAGACCCTACGCCCCCGCTACCGCCGAAAACGTGTCCGGGAGCGGAAAACATGAAAATAGGACCCGACTATCTCGGAACCGCCGAAAATGAGTCCGGCAGCGCAAAGCAAGAAAATGAGTCTCGACGCCCTCGGAACCGCCGAAAACATGTACGAGAGCGCAAAACAAGAAAACGGGAACCGACGCCCTCAAAATCGCCGAAAACGAGTCTGAGAGCGCAAAACATGAAAACGGTACCCGACGCCCTCGGAACCGCCCTCTGTACCGCCGAAACGAGTTCGGAAGCGCAAAAAATTTAAACTAGACCCGACGCCCTCGCTACCGCCGAAAACGTTTTCGGGAGCGCAAAACATGAAAACGGGACACGACTCCCTCGGAACCGCCGAAAATGAGTCCGGAAGAACAAAACATGAAAACGGGACCCGTCGCCCTCCGCACCGCTGAAAATGAGTCCAGGAGCGCAAAACATGAAAACGAGATCCGACGCCCACCGCACCGCCGATAACGTGTCCCGGAGAGCAAAACATGAAAACGGGACCCGACGCCCTCGCTACCGTCGAAAACGAGTACGGGGACGCCAAACATGAAAACGGGACCCGACGCCCTCGGAACCGCCGAAAATGAGTATGAGGACGCAAAACATGAAAACGGGACCCGACGTAGTCGGTACCGCCGAAAAACTAGTCCGGGAGCGCAAAACATGGAAACGGAACCCGACGCCCTCGGAACAGCCGAAAACGAGTCTTAGAGCGCAAAACATGAAAACGGGACACTGACGCCCTCCGCACCGCCTAAAACGTTTCCGGGAGAGCAAAATATTAAAACGGGACCCGACTCCCTCGGAACCGCCGAAAACAAGTTCGGGAGCACAAAGCATGAAAACGGGACCCGACGCCCTCAGAACCACCGAAAACATGTCCGGGAGCTTAAAACATTCAAACGGGACCCGACACCGTCGGTACCGCCGAAAAAGAGTATGGGGACGCAAAACATGAAAACCTGACCCAACGCCCTCAAAATCGTCGAAAACGAGTCCGGGAGCACAAAACAAGAAAACGGGACCTGACGCCCTCCATACCTCTGAAACGTGTCCGGGAGCGCAAAACTTGAAAACAAGACCTGTCGCCCTTGCTACGGCCAAAAACGTATCAAGGAGAGCAAAGCCTGAAAATAGGACCCGACGCCCTCGGAACCGCGAAAAACGAGTCCGGGAACGCAAAACATGAAAACGGGACCCGACGCCCTCCGCACCGCCGAAAACGTGTCTGTGAGTGCAAAACATGAAAATAGTACCCGACGTCATCGATACCGTCAAAAATGAGTTCGGGCGCGCAAAACATGAAAACGGGACCTAATGCCCTCGCTACTGCCTAATACGAGTACGAGGACCCAAAACAAGAAAAAGGGACTCGACGCCCTCGGAACCGCGGAAAACGAGTCTGGGAGCGCAAAACATGAAAACAGGACCCGACGTCCTCCGCACCGCCGAAAACATGTCCGTGAGTGCAAAAAATGAAAAAGAGACCCGACTCCCTCGGAACCGTCGAAAACGAGTCCGGGAGCCCAATGCATGAAAACGGGACCCGACGCCCTCGGAACCGCCGAAAACATGTCCGGTAGCTTAAAACATTCAAATGGGACCCGACAACGCCGGTAACACCGAAAACGTGTATGGGGACGCAAAACATGAAAACCGGACCCAACGCCCCCAAAATCGTCGAAAACGATTCCGGGAGCACAAAACAAGAAAACGGGACCTGACGCCCTCCGTATCGCCGAAACGTGTCCGGGACCGCAAATCTTGAAAATGGGACTCGTCGCCCTTGCTACGGCCAAAAACGTATCCAGGAGAGCAAAGCATGAAAACAGGACCCGACGCCCTCGGAACCGCGAAAAACTAGTCCGGGAGCGCAAAACATGAAAACGGGACCCGACGCCCTTCGCACCGCCGAAAACGTGTCAGTGAGTGCAAAACATGAAAACGGGACTCGACGCCCTCAGGACCGCCGAAAATGAGTCCGGGAGCGTAAAACATGAAAACGGGACCCAACGCCCTCGGAAATGCCGAAAATGATTCCGGAAGCGAAACATGAAAACGGAACCCGACGCCGTCCATACCGCCGAAAACATGTCTGGGAGCGCAATACATGAAAACGAGACCTCACGGCTTCGCTACCGTCGAAAACGAGTACGGGACGCAAAACATGTAAACGGGACCCGACGCCCTCCGAACAGCCGAAAATGAGTCCGGGAGCGCAAAACATGAAAAAGGGACAGGACGCCCTCGGAATTGCCGAAAATGAGTCCGGGAGCGCAAAACATGAAAACGGGACCAGACGCCCTTCGCACCGCTGAAAACGTGTCCGGAAGCGAAAAACATGAAAACGGGACCTGATGCCCTTCGCACCACTAAAAACGAGTACAGGAACGCCAATAATGAAAACGGGACCAGACATTGAATGCAGAGAATGAACTTCTAGCTGGCAAGTTCGTCAAACCTTTCTCAAACTATGACTTTAGCCCGGATGTTCGGACTCACTAGCGAGAAATACCCGCTATTCCACCTCCTCTGGTAGATATGATGTATACTCTGCTAGGTGTTAAGTAAAGAAAAGAAGGATAAGAGTACGTACGGTGGGGGAGGTTACGGAGAAGAAGGGCGAGTAAAAGCTTCCTCGGAGCGCCGAAACGAGTGCAGAAGCGCAAAACCCAAAAACGGGACCGACGCCCTCCCGTGCCGTCGAAAACGAGTATGGGGACGCAAAACATGAAAACCGGACGCAACGCCTTCAAAATCGTCGAAAACGATTCGGGGAGAACAAAACAAGAAAACGGGACCCGACGCCCTCCGTGCGTCGAAACGTGTCCGGGACCGCACATCTTGAAAACGGGACCGTCGCCCTTGCTACGCCGAAAACGTATCCGGGAGAGCAAAGCATGAAAACGGGACCGACGCCCTCGAACCGCGGAAAACGAGTGCGGGAGCGCAAAACATGAAAACGGGACCCGACGCCCTTGCTACGCCGAAAACGTGTCCGTGAGTGCAAAACATGAAAACGGGACCGACGCCCTCGGGACCGTCGAAACGAGTCCGGGAGCGCAAAACATGAAAACGACACCGACGCCCTCGAAACGCCGAAAATGATTCGGGAGCGAAATATGAAAACGGAACCCGACGCCCTCCATACCGCCGAAAACGTGTCCGGGAGCGCAAAACATGAAAACGAGACATGACGGCTTCGCTACCGTCGAAAACGAGTACGGGACGCAAAACATGTAAACGGGACCCGACGCCCTCGGAACTGCCGAAAATGAGTCCGGAAGCGAAAAATATGAAAACGGGACCCCACGCCCTTCGCACCACCGAAAACGAGTACGGGGACGCAAAGAATGAAAACGGGACCTGACGCCCTCAGAACCGCCGAAAACGAGTCTGGAAGCGCAAAACCAAAAAACGGGATCCGACGCCTGCGTACCGCCGAAAACGTGTCCGGGAGCTTAAAACATTCGAACGGGACCCGACGCCGCCGTGCGCCGAAACGAGTATGGGGACGCAAAACATGAAAACCGGACCCAACGCCCTCAAAATCATCGAAAACGATTCGGGAACACAAAACAAGAAAACAAGACCCGACGCCCTCGTACCGCCGAAACGTGTCGGGGGCGCAAATCTTGAAAACGGGACCGTCGCCCTTGCTACGGCCGAAAACGTATCCGGGAGAGCAAAGCATGAAAACGGGACCGACGCCCCGGAACGCGAAAAACGATTCGGGAGCGCAAAACATGAAAACGGGACCGGCGCCCTCGCACCGCAGAAAACGTGCCCGTGAGTGCAAGACATGAAAACGGGACTCGACGCCCTCGGGACCGCCGAAAATGAGTCGGGGAGCGCAAAACATGAAAACGGGACCCGACGCCCTCGGAAATGCCGAAAACGATTCCGGGAGCGAAACATGAAAACGAAACCCGACGCCCTCCATACCGCCGAAAACGTGTCTGGGAGCGCAATACATGAAAACGAGACCTCACGGCTTCGCTACCGCCGAAAATGAGTACGGGACGCAAAACATGTAAACGGGACCCGACGCCCTCCGACACGTACGAAAATGAGTCGGGAGCGCAAAACATGAAAACGGGACGACACGCCCTCGGAACCACCGAAACGAGTGCGGGAGCGCAAATCTTGAAAACGGGACCGACGCCCTTCGGCCGCGAAAACGTGTCCGGGAGTGCAAAACATGAAAACGGTACCGACGCCCTTCGCACCGCCGAAAACGTGTATGGGGACGCAAAGAATGAAAACGAGACTTAACGCCCTTGGAGCCGCCGAAACGAGTCCGAGCGCAGAAACAAAAATACGGGACCCGACGCCCGCGTACACCGCGAAAACGTGTCGGGAGCGCAAAACTTGAAAACGGGACCCGACGCCCTCGCTACCGCCGAAAAAGAGTCTTGGAGCGCAAAACATGAAAACGGGAAACGACGTCCTCGACCGTCAAAAATTAGTTCGGCCGCGCAAAACATGAGAACGGGACCCGACACACCCACACCACCGAAAACAAGTCCGTGAACGCAAAACATGAAAACGAGAGCGGACGCCGTCGGAACCGTTGAAAATGAGTTCGGGCGTGCAAAACATGAAAACGGGACCAAACACCCACGGATCTGCCGAAAACAAGTCAGGGAGCGCAAAATATGAACACAGGACCCGACGCCCTCCATACCGATAAAATGTGTCCTGGAGCGCAAAACTTGAAAACGGGACCCGACGCCCTCGCTACCGCCGAAAAACGTGTTCGAGAGCGCAAAACACGAAAACAGGACCGGACGCCTTTGCAAACGCCTAAAATGTGTACAAGACGCAAAACATGTAAACGGGATCGGACGCCCTCGGAACCGCCGAAAACGAGTCCGGGAGCGCAAAACACGAAAATTGGACCCGACGCCCTTCGCACCATCGAAAATGTGTCGAGGAGTGCAAAACATGAAAACGGGACCCGACGCCGTCGATACCGTCAAAAATGAGTTCGGGCGCATAAAACATGAAAACGGGACCCGACGCACTCGTAATCTCCGAAAACGTGTCCGGGAGCGCAAAACATGAAAACGGGACCTGACGCTCTCCATACCGTCGAAAACGTGTCCGGGAGCGCAAAACATGAAAATGGGACCCGACGCCCTCGCTACCGCCAAAAACGAGTACGGTGATGCAAAACATGAAAATGGGAACCCGACACCTCGAACCGCCGAAAATGAGTCCGGGAGGGCAAAACATTAAAACGGGACCCGACGCCCTCGGAACCGCCGAAAACGAGTCTAGGAGCGCAAAACATGAAAAGGGACCTGACGCCCTCCGCACCGCCGATAACGTGTCCGGGAACGCAAAATATGAAAACGGGACCTGACGCCCTCGGAACCGCCGAAAAGAGTGTGGGAGCGCAAAACATGAAAATGGGATCCGACGCCCTCCGCACCGCCGATAACGTGCCAGGGAGCGCAAAACATGAAAACAGGACCCGATGCCCTCCGCACCGTCGATAATGTGTCCCGAAGCGCAAAACTTGAAAACGGGAGTGGACGCCCACGGTACCGCCGAAAACGAGTTTGGGAGCGCAAAACATGAAAACGGGACCCGACGCCCATGGAACCACCGAAAACGTTTCCGGGAGCGCAAAGCATGTAAATTGGACTCGACGCCCTCGGAACCGCCGAAACATGTTCGGGAGCGCAAAACATGAAAACAGGACCCGACGCCGTAGGTACCGTCGAAAACGATTACGGGGACGTAAAACATGATATCGGGTCCCGACGCCTTCGAAACCTCCGAAAATGAGTCTGGGAGCGCAAAACATGAAAACGGGTGCGCAAAACATGAAAATAGGACCCGACGCCCTCGCTACTGCCGTAAAGGTGTCCGGGAACATAAGACATGAAGACGGGACCCGACGCCCTCCGCACCGCCGAAAAAGTGTACGGGAGCGCAAAACATTAAAACGGGACCCGACGCCATCGTTATCGTCCAAAATGAGTTCGGGCGCGCAAATCATCAAAACGGTTCTCGACGCCCTCGGTACCGCCGAAAACGAGTTTTAGAGCACAAAACATATAAACGGGACCCGACGCCCTCGGTATCGCCCAAAACAAGTTAGGGAGTGCAAAACATTAAAACGGGACATGACGCCCATGGTACCGTCGAAAATGAGTTCGGGCGCGCTAAACAAGAAAACGAGACCTGACGCCCTCCATACCGCCGAAAACGTGTCCGGGAGCGCAAAACATGAAAATGGGACTCGACGCCCTCGCTACCATCGAAAATGAGTACGAGGACGAAAAACATGAAAACGGGACCCGACGCCATCGGAACCATCGAAAACGAGTACGGGAGTGAAAAACATTAAAACGGAACCCGATGCTCTCGGTACCGTCCAAAATGAGTTATGATGGCGATCAAGTCATGACAGGTTTACATGTGAACAATCATGATCAAGGAAGCAAGTTCTGGACTAGTTCTAAGTTTAAAGAACCAGGCCCAAGTCATATTTACAATTAATTTACGAAACCGCAGCTCTCTGGACAGATTCGTACAGGGCCAGTATTTTGGGCATAACTCTGTCATAAAGGCTCGGATTTGGGTGATTCAAATTTTTATGATCAGATGATGAAATGGACTATCTTTTTTCTGTTTTGAGTTTCTCCAGATTCCAGAGTATTCTTGGTCACAACCTCGTGTCAAGTGAGCGTGGTCACTGAGGAGCCAGCCAGCATTTAGTTTCTTAGAACTTATCTTTTGAGTCTCTCTATGTTTTAATTATATTTTGGAATTAGCAGTAGTAGTTAATGTTGTTTTTATTGTGTTTTGATATTTGCAAAATGTAGTTAAGGAATTATTAATTAGTAGAAAGTTTCTAGAGTTGAGTTGTATGGCTATATCAAGCCTAATTTCTGAATGTAAACTCACTTGTTGAATTATTATGAAAAAGTTTATCTTGAGTTGAGTTTATCTCCTCTTTTATCCTGCTGTGAGTTGAGAGTATCCTCCAGTTGTGATTTTATCATTGAACGTGTGTGTGTCCTTAGACGATTCATAGCTCGAACGCTTATCGGTTGGTATCGAGCAAGAAAGCGAAGGATGGTGCGACGTAGTGCTCGTGTCAATCCTCCCGACGGCAACCAGCAAGCCGATCGAGATATTGAGTTGAACGAGTTGAGGCAAGCATGTGCAATAACTCCAAGAGTGTCTAGCGCACGTGGAGGCCGGCTGGGGAACAACCACGATGATTCCTATCGTGGCTCAGATGGAGAAACTTATGGTGACGATGATGCGGAGTTCAACCCCTTCCACGACAACCACACATTGGTGTCTAGTGATGAAGAGGCTCTCCATCAAAATCACACCCGAAGGAACCAGCAATTTCGACGGGCTTTTGATCTAAAAGCGGATATTCCGGTGTACGAAGAGCGCATACAACCCGATGAGTTCATAGATTGGCTTCAATACGGTTGAACGTGTCTTTGAGTACCAAGATGTCCCCCGAGGAAGAGAAAGTGAAGATTGTTGCCATCAAATTGAAGAAGCATGCATCTATTTGGTGGGAGCGGTTGAAAATGAAGCGAGCCGTGAGGGTAAGCAAAAAATCGAGAACATGGGAAAAGATGGTGAAAGAGTTGCGAAAGAAGTTTATGCGGAAGGGTACTTGCAAGAGGCCTTTCTTCAACTTCATGGCTTTGTTCAAGGTGATAAAACTGTGGCAGATTACACCGAGGAACTTGATCACCTCATGTTGAAGTGTGGCGTTGTTGAGCCCGAAGAACAAACCATTGCACGATATCTTCGTGGCCTTCACAAGGAGATTCATGATGTGGTAATTTTATAGCCCTTTATCTCTTATCATGATATTTTTAAGCTTGCCACAAAAGTTGAAAAATAACTCAAGTAGAAAGAAGTCAGAAAAACAATGAGCTTTGGTGAGGCAGCGGATGAGGAGGATGTCATTTATGGAGATACAGGTGAGATGTTGGTGATTAGGAGTGTGCTGAATTCCAGTCCCGTTCAAGATGATGTGTGGCTCCGTAACAATATCTTTCATACATGATGCATCTCTCATGGAAGGTATGCAATGTTATCATTGATAGTGGGAGTTGTGAGAATGTTGTTTCTGAAATTATGATACAAAAGTTGCCGCTTAAAACTGAAAAGCACTAAAAACCGTACAAACTCTCTTGGTTGGAAAAGGGTAAATGTGTGCAAGTTGACCAGTGTTGTTTGGTTAATTTTTTTATTGGTGAGAAGTACCGAGATGAGGTATGGTGTGATGTAGTTCCTATGGATGCTTGTCATTTACTTTTGGGGAGGCCTTGGCGAGTTTTGATAGAAAGGTACACCATGACGGTTTTAAAAACACTTATTCTTTTGAATTTGAATGGTGCTAAGATTACTTTGGGTCCTTCTAGAATGGAAATGAAATCTAAACCAGCCCTCAAGGATAGCAATTTCGTTCTCTCAAAATCTGAATTTACCGAAATTTTTGAAGAATCGCAAATAGCCTTTGCATTGGTGGTGAAAGAAGTTAAGGGTGACATAAGTACTCTAATACCGGACCGGTGGTACCTTTACTTGAACAATTTCAGAACCTTATTCTAGATAAAGTTCCAGCGGGTTTACCTCCATTGAGGAGTGTGCAACACTGCATAGATTTTGTTCCTGGTGCAGTTTTGCCAAACAAGGCAGCCTACCGAATGAACCCAACAGAAAATGTCGAGTTGCGGCGGCAAGTAGATGAGTTGTTGAGCAAGGGTTTGGTGCGTGAAAGCATGAGTCCTTGTGCGGTTCCGGCCTTGCTTGTGCCAAAAAAAGATGGTTTTTTCGCATGTGTGTGGATAGTAGAGCGGTCAATAAGATTACTATCAAGTATCGCTTCCTATTCCTCGTCTTGATGACATGCTAGATTAGCTCCATGGTGCTAGTGTGTTTTCAAAGATTGATCTTAGAAGTGGTTACCTTCATATTCGTATGAGGCCTGGTGATGAATGGAAGACGGCATTTAAGACCCGTGATGGATTATTTAAGTGGTTGGTGATGCCATTCGGACTCTCTAATGCTCCTAGTACTTTTATGAGACTAATGAATTTGGTGTTTAAGTCTTTTATTAGCAGATTTGTGGTGGTCTATTTTGATGACATACTCATGTATAGCACGGGTAAAGAAGAGCATTTGGGAGACCTTCGCCAAGTCTTTGAAGTGCTAGCTGAACAGAAAGTCTACATCAACCTCAAGAAGTGCGAGTTCCTAACCAGCAACTTGGTGTTTCTAGGCTATGTGGTTTCAGCTGAGGGTATTCATGTTGATCCTTCTAAGGTGGATGCAATTGTTTCATGGCCAACACCAGCCAACATTCACGATGTGAGGAGTTTTCATGGACTGGCCTCATTCTATCGCCAGTTCATTCGATATTTCAGCACTCTTGTCTCTCCAATCACCGAGTGCTTGAAAGGAGAAGTATTTAAATGCACGAAGGAAGCTGAAAAGAGCTTTCAGCTCATCAAGAAGAAGATGACAGCAGCCCCAATTCTTGCCTTGCCCAACTTTGAGAATGTTTTTGAGCTTGAATATGATGCATCTGGTGTAGGCATTGGTGCGGTTCTCAATCAAGAAGGTTGACCTATTGCCTTCTTTAGTGAAAAGCTTTCAGATTCACGCAAGAACTACACTACATATGACAAGGAGTTCTATGCAATTGTACGAGCTCTTGGGCATTGGAGACACTACCTCATTTCCAAGGAGTTCATTCTCTACTCCGACCATGAGGCGCTGAAGTTTATAAATGGGCAGCACAAGCTCAAACCGAGGCATGCAAGGTGGGTGGAATTTTTACAAGGCTACACATTCCACATCAAGCATAAAAGTGGTGCTTCAAATCAGGTGGCAGATGCTTTAAGTAGGCGACATTCTTTGCTATCCACAATGAAGGTAAATGTTCTTGGGTTTGAAGTGATCAAGGAGTTATATGCTGATGATGAGTTTTTTGACAAGATAAAAGTTGAATGTGCAAAAGGGCCATATAAAGAATTTGTGGTGAATGATGGATATATTTTCTATGGCAACCATTTGTGCATACCGAATTGTTAGTTGAGGTGGCTGATCATTAAGGAGGTTCATGATGGTGGGTTAAGTGGTCATTTTGGACGAGATAAAATTGGTGCATTACTCCAAGACCGTTTCTATTGGCCTAAGATGATGAAGGATGTGAAGCATTACATTTTGAGGTGTAAAACTTGTCATTTAGCAAAAATAAAGTCACAAAATTCTGAATTTTACATTCCCCTTCCTGTTCCTCATGCACCGTGGGAAGATGTGAGCATGGACTTTGTGATGGGACTGCCCCGAACTCAACGCAGCAAAGATTCAATCATGGTGGTGGTTGATCGGTTCTCTAAAATGGCGCACTTTGTTCCTTGTGCAAAAACGATGGACGCCACTAACATAGCTGATCTTTATTTTAAGGAGATAGTGAAGTTGCATGGCATTCCAAATACCATAACATCTGACAGAGACCCAAAGTTTGTTGGGCATTTTTGGAGAACACTTTGGCGTAAGATGGGTACCAAGCTGCAATTTAGTTCAGCCTATCATCCTCAAACCGATGGCCAGACTGAAATTGTGAACCGAAGTTTAGGCAATCTGTTGAGAAGCTTGGTGGGTGATAACATACGTCAATGGGACCTTATTCTACCTCAAGCTGAATTTGCTTACAACAGGTCCAGCAGCAAGACGATAGGTAAAAGCCCTTTTGAAGTGGTGTATGGATGCAATCCGAAGACTCCTCTTGATCTTGTGTCATTGCCAATCAGCCATAGCTATAGTGGAGATGTAGATGAGCGTGCTAATGCAATCAAGGACTTGCATGAACAAGTTAGCAAGAGGATTGAGAAGCAAAATCAGAAGTATGAAAGACAAACTAACAAGCACCGAAGGGCTGTGATTTTCAAAGAAGGTGATCTTGTGTGGGTGCATTTGAGCAAGGAGAGATTTCCACCTGGGCGCAATGCAAAGCTCAAGCACTGTGGTGATGGACCATTCAAAATCTTACAGCGCATAGGTGACAATGCTTACAATGTGGAGTTTCCCGGAAATTATGGTGTTTCAACCACTTTCAATGTGAAGGATCTTTCTCCATACCATGGCGAAAATAAGCCGAACTCGTGGGCGAGTTCTTTTCAACCGGGGAGAATGATGGCGATCAAGTCATGGCAGGTTTACAGATGAACAATCATGATCAAGGAAGCAAGTTCTGGACCAGTTCTCGGTTTGAAGAACCAGGCCCAAGTCATATTTACAATTAATTTACGAAACAGCAGCTCTATGGTCAGATTCGTACTGGGCTAGTATTTTGGGCATAACTCTCTCATAAAGGCTCTGATTTGGGTGATTTAAATTTCTGTGATCAGAAGATGAAATGGACTATCTTTTTTGAGTTTTGCGTTTCTCCAGATTCCAGAGTTTTCTTGGTCAAAACCTCATGTCAAGTGAGCGTGGTCACTGAAGAGCCAGCCAGCATTTAGTTTCTTGGAACTTATCTTTTGAGTCTCTCTATATTTTAATTATTTTTTGGAATTAGCAGTAGTAGTTAATGTTGTTTTTATTGTGTTTTGATATTTGAAAAATGTAGTTAAGGAATTATTAATTAGTAGGAAGTTTCTAGAGTTGAGTTGTATGGCTATATCAAGCCTAATTTCTGAATGTAAACTCACTTGTTGAATTATTATGAAAAAGTTTATATTGAGTTGAGTTTATCTCCTCTTTTATCCTGCTGTGAGTTGAGAGTATCCTCCGGTTGTGATTTTATCATTGAACGTGTGTGTGTCCTTGGACGATTCATAGCTCGAACGCTATCAAGTTTGGTCGCGCAAAACATTAAAACGGGACCTGACGCCCTCGGTACAGCCGAAAACGAGTTCGGGAGCGCAAAATATGAAAACGGGACCCCACGCCCTCGCTTTCGCCGAAGACGAGACCGGGAGCGCAAAACATGAAAACGGGAACCGACGCCATCGGAAACGCCAAAAATGAGTCCGGGAGCGAAAAACATTAAAACGGGACCCGACACCCTCCATACCGCCGAAAACGTGTCCGGGAGCGCAAAAATGAATTCGCTACTGAGGAAAACGAGTACGGGACGCAAAACATTAAACGGGAGCGCAAAATATGAGTCCGGGAGCGCAAAACATGAAAACGAGACCGGACGCCCTCGGAACCACCGAAAACGAGTCCGGGAGCGCAAAACAAGAAAACGAGACCACATGCCCTTCGCACCGCCGAAAAAACGTGCCTGGGAGCGCAAAATATGGAAACGAGAACCGACGCCGTCGGTACCGTCAAAAATGAGTTCGGGCGCGCAAAACATGAAAACGGGACCGACGCCCTCCGCACCGCCGAAAACGTGTCCGTAAGCGCAAAAAATGAAAACGGGAGCGGTCGCAATCGGTACCGTCGAAAAGGAGTTTGGGCGCGCAAAACATGAAAATGGGACCCGACGGCCTCGGTATCACCGAAAATGAGTCCGGTAGCGCAAAACATGAAAAAGGGACCCGACGCGCTCGGTCCTGTAGAAAATGTGTACGGGGACGCAAAACATGAAAACGGGACCCGACGCCCTCGGAACTGCTGATAACGATTCCGGTAGCGCAAAATATGAAAACGGGACCCGACGCCCTCCGCACCGCCAAAAATGTGTCCGGAGCGCAAAACATGAAAACGGGACCCGATACCCTCCATACCGCCGAAAACGTGTTCGATGAGCGCAAAACATGAAAATGGGATCCGACTCCATCGGAACCGCCAAAAACGAGTCGGGAGCGCAAAGCATGAAAACGGGACCGACGCCCTCGAACCGTCGAAAACATGTCGGGAGCGCAAAACATGAAAACGGGACCGACGCCGTCATCGCCGAAAACGAGTACTGGGACGCAAAACATGAAAACGGGACCCGGTGCCCATAGAACCGCCGAAAACGAGTCCGGAAACGCAAAACATGAAAACGGGACCCGACGCCCTCCGCACGGCCGAAAACGTGTCCGGGAGCGCAAAACATGAAAACGGGACTCGACGCCCTCGCTACCGCCGAAAACGTGTCCGGGAGCGCAAAACATGAAAACGGGAACCGACGCCGTCGGTACCTTCGAAAACGAGTACGGGGACGCAAAACATGAAATCGGGACCCGACGCCCTCGAAACCGCCGAAAATGAGTTCTGGGCGCAAAACATGAAAACGGGACCCAACGCCCTCGGAACCATCGAAAACGAGTCAGGGAGCGCAAAGCATGAAAACGGGACCCGACGCTATCGGTACTGTCCAAAATGAGTTCGGGCGCGTAAAACATGAAAATGGAACCTGACGCTCTCGGTACCGCCGAAAATGAGGCATGGAGCGCAAAACATGGAAACGGGACCCGACGACCTCGGCATCGCCAAAAACGAGTCCGGGAGCGCAAAATATGAAAACGGGACCTGACGCCGTCGGTACCGCCGAAAACGAGTACGGGGACGCAAAACATGAAAACGGAACCCAACGCCCTCGAAACCGCCGAAAATGAGTCCGGAAGCGCAAAACATGAAAACGGGACCCGACGCCCTCCTCACCGCCGAAAACGTGTCCATGAACGCAAAACATGAAAATGGGACCCGACGCCATTAGTATTGTCCAAAATAAGTCTGGGCGCGTAAAACATGATAACAGAACCCAACTCCCTCGGTACCACCGAAAATGAGTCTTGGAGCGCAAAACATTAAAACGGGACCCGACGCCCCTCGTATCGCGAAAACGAGTCCGGGAGCGCAAAACATGAAAACGAGACCCGACGCTCGTCTGCATCCGCCGAAAACGAGTACGGGCACATAAAACATGAAAACGGGACCCGACACCCTCGGTACCGCTGAAAATAAGTCTTGGAGCGCAAAACATGAAAACGGTACCCGACGCCCTCAGTATTGTCGAAAACGAGTCCGAGAGCGCAAAACATGAAAACGGGACATAACGCCCTCGGTAACGTCGAAAATGAGTTCGGGCGCGCAAAACATGAAAACGGGACCAGACGCCCTCGGTACCACCGAATCTCCGGGAGCGCGAGAGATGAAAACGGGTCCTGACGCCCTTGGAACAATCGAAAATGAGTCCGGGGGCGCAAAACATGAAAACGGGACCCGACGCCATCGGTAGGGTCCAAAATGAGTCTGGGCGCGTAAAACATGAAAACGTAACACGACGCCCTCGGTACCGCCGAAAATGAGTCTTCGAGCGCAAAACATGAAAATGGGACCCGACGCCCTCCTCACCGCCGAAAACGTGTCCGTGAGCGCAAAACATGAAAACGGGACCCGACGCCGCCAGTACTGTCCAAAATGAGTTCGGGCGCGAAAAACATGAAAACGGAACCCGACTCCCTCGGTACCATCGAAAACGAGTCTTGGAGCGCAAAACATTAAAATGGGCCCTGACGCCCTCGGCATCGCCGAAAATGAGTTCGGGAGCGCAAAACATGAAAATGGGACACGACGCCCTCGGTACCGCCGAAAATGAGTTTGGGCACGTAAAACATGAAAACGGGACCCGACGCCCTCGGAACTGCCGAAAATGAGTCCAGGAGCGCAAAACATGAAAACGGGACTCGTCGCCATTAATAATGTCCAAAATGAGTTCGGGCGCGTAAAACATGAAAACGGAACCCGACTCCCTCAGTACCACCGAAAACGAGTCTTGGAGCGCAAAACATTAAAACGGGACCCGACGCCCTCGGTATCGCCGAAAACGAGTCCGATAGCGCAAAACTTGATAACGGACCGACGTCGCAGACATACCGAAAACGAGTTCGGGCATGTAAAACATGAAAACGGGACCCGACGCCCTCCGCACCGCCGAAAACGTGTCCGGGTGCGCAAAACATGGAAACGGTTCCCGACGCCCTCGTAAACATCGAAAACGAGTCCGGGAGCGCAAAACATGAAAACTGGACACGACTCCCTCGGAACCGCCGAACACGAGTCCGGGAGCGTAAAACATGAAAACGGGACCCGACGCCATCAGTACCGTCCAAAATATGTTCGGGCGCACAAAACATGAAAACGGGACCCGACGTACTCGGTACCGCTGAAAACGAGTTTTGCAGCGCAAAACATGAAAACGGGACCCGACGCCCTCAATATCGCCGAAAACGAGTCCGAGAGCGCAAAACATGAAAACGGGACACGACGCCCTCGGAACCGTCGAAAATGAGTCCGGGAGCGCAAAACATGATTACGGGACCCGACGCCATCGGTAGTGTCCAAAATGAGTTCGGGCACGTAAAACTTGAAAACGTAACACGACGCGCTTGGTACCGTCGAAAACGAGTCTTGGAGCGCAAGACTTTAAAACGAGACCTGACGCCCTCGGTATCGCTGAAAATGAGTCCGGGAGCGCAAAACATGAAAACGAGACTCGACGCGTCGAAAACGAGTATGAGGACAAAAACATGAAAACGGGACCCGACGCCCTCGAAACCGTCGAGACGTGTACTCGATGCAAAACAAGAAAACGGGACTCGATGCCCTCCGTACGACCGAGACGTGTACGGGAGCGCAAAACTTGAAAAATGGTCCCGACGCAAAAACATGAAAACAAGAAAAATGTGTCCGGGAGCGCAAAACATGAAAACGAGACCCGACGCTATTGCAGACCGTCCAAAATGAGTTCGGGCGCGCAAAACAAGAAAATGGGACCCGACGCCTTGGTACCGCCGAAACGAGTCTTAGAGCGCAAAACATGAAAACGGGACCCGACGCCCCGGTATCGCCGAAAACGAGTCCGAGAGCGCAAAACATGAAAACGGACACGACGCCTCGTATCGCCGAAACGAGTCCGAGAGCGCAAAACATGAAAACGGACACGATACTCCTGCACCGTCGAAAATGAGTTCGGCACGCAAAACATGAAAACGGGACCCGACGCCCTCCGCACCGCCGAAAACAAGCCGGGAGCGCCAAACTTGAAAATGGGACCGGATATTGTCGTTCGCCGAAAATGAGTTCGCGCGCAAAACATGAAAACGGGACCCGACGCCTTAGTAATCGCCAAAAATGAGTCATGGAGCGTAAAACATGAAAACTCGACCCGACGCCCTCGGCACAGCCGTAAACGTGTTCGGGAGCGCAAATCATGAAAACGGGACTCGACGCCCTCGATACCGCCGAAAATGAGGCCGGGAGCGCAAAACATGAAAACAGGAACCTACGCCCACGGTACCGCAAGTGGTCTTATGCACAGGACATTGAAACGGGACCTGACGCCCTCGGAACAGCCAAAAATGAGTCTGGGAGCGTAAAACATGAAAACGGGACCCGTCGCCCTCCGCACCGCGAAAACGTGTCCGGGAGCACAAAACATGAAATGAGAGCGAACGCCCACGGTACCATCGAAAACGATTCTGGGAACGCAAAACATGAAAACTGCATCCGACACCCTCGGTACCGCCAAAATGTGTCCGGGAGAACAAAATAAGAAAACGGGACCCAACTCCCTCAGAACCGCTGAAAACGAGTACGGGGACACAAAACATGAAAACAGGCCCCAACACCCTCGAAACCGCCGAAAACGAGTTCGGGAGCGCACAACATGAAAACGAAACACGACGCCCTCGGTACCGCCGAAAATGAGTTTGGGCGCGCAAAACAAGAAAACGGGACCTGACGCCCTCCTAAACGCCGAAAACGAGTCCCGGAGTGCAAAACATGAGAACACGACCCGACGCCCTCCGAATAGGTGAAAACATGATCGGGTGTGTAAATCATGAAAACAGGACCCGACGCCATTGGTACCGTCCAAAATGAGTTTGGAAGCCAAAAACATGAAAACTGTACCCGACGCCATCGGTACCGCCGAAAACGAGTACGGGGACGCAAAACATGAAAATGAGACCCGACGCCCTCAGAAACGTCAAAAATGAATTCGGGAGCACAAAGCATGAAAATAAGGCCTGACAGGGCACACCGACGAAAACGTGTCCGGGATCGCAAAACGTGAAAACTGGTCCTGACGCCCTTGGAACTGTCAAAAATATGTCAGAGAGCGCAAGACATGAAAACATTACCCGACACCCTCGCTACCGCCGAAAACGTGTCTAGAAGCGCAAAACATGAAAACGGGACTGGACGCCCTCCGCACCACCGAAAACGTGTCCGGAGCCCAAAATATTAAAACGGACCCGATGCTTATCGGTACGTCCAAAATGAGTTTGGACGCGCAAAACATGAAAACGGGGCTCGACGCCCCCGCACCGCCGAAAATGAATCATGGAGAGCGCCAAACATGAAAAAGGGAACCGACGCCCTCGGTATTGCCGAAAACGAGTCAGGGAGCGCAAAACATGAAAACGGGACACAACGCCCATCGCACCGTCGAAAATGAGTTCGGCGCGCAAAACTTGAAAATGGGACCTATGCCCTGTACCGCCGAAAACAAGTCCGGAGCGCAAAACATGAAAATAGGACCGACGCCCTCCATACCGCCAAAACACGTCCGGGGCGCAAAAAAGAAAAAGGGACCCGACGCCTTCGCTACCGCCGAAGTCGAGTATGGGACGTAAGACATGAAAACGGGACCCGACGCCGTCGGTACAGTAAAAAATGAGTTCAGGCGCGCAAAACATGAAAACGGGACCCGACGCCCTCCACACCGTCGAAAACATGTCCGTGAGCACTAAACATGAAAACGGGAGCGGTCGTAGTCTGTACCACCGAAAAGGAGTCAGGGAGCGCAAAACAAGAAAATGGAACCCGACACCGTCGGTACCGCCGCCGAAAACGAGTACGGGGACGCAAAACATGAAAATTGGACCCGAACTCATTATCGAGGGAGTCGGGTCCCGTTTTCATGTTTTGCGCGCCCGAACTCATTTTCAGCGGTACCGACGGCGTCCGCTCCCGTTTGCATGTTTTGCGCTCACGGACACGTTTTCGACGGTGCGGACGACGTTGTTTCCCGTTTTGATGTTTTGCGCTCCTGGACTCGTTTTCGGCGGTTCCGAGGGCGTTGTGTCCCATTTTCATGTTTTGCACTCCCGGACTCGTTTTGGGCGGGTCCGAGCGCATCGGGTCTAGTTTTCAAGCTTTGCACTCCTGGACATGTTTTCGACGGTACTGACGGCGTCTGGTCCCGTTTTCATGATTTGCGCTCCCGGACACGTTATTGGCGGTGCGGAGGGCGTCGGGTCCCGTTTGAATGTTTTGCGCTCCTAGATAAGTTTTCGACGGTGCGGAGTGCGTCAAATCCCATTTTCACGGTTTGCGCTCCCGGACTTATTTTCGGCGGTTCCGAGGGCGTCGGGTCCCGTTTTCATGTTTTGCATCCCTATACTAGTTTTTCGGTGGTTGCGAGGGTGTCGGGTCCCGTTTCCATGTTTTGCACTCCAGGACTCGTTTTCGGCAGTACCGACGACGTCCACTCCTGTTTTCATGTTTTGCGCCGACGGACACGTTCTCGGTTTCAGTAGGCGTCGGGTCCCATTTTCATGTTTTGCGTCCCCGAACTCGCTTTCGGCGGTAACGAGGGCGTCGCGTCCCGTTTTTAAGTTTTGCACTTCCGGACACGTTTTCGGCGATTCGGAAGGCGTTGGGTCCCGTTTTCATGCTTTGCGCTCCCGGACACGTTTTCCGACGGTACCGAGGGCGTCGGATACTGTTTTCATGTTTTGCGCACCCACACTCATTTTCGACGATTTCGTGGGCGTCCGCTCCCGTTATCATGTTTTGCGCTCCCGGACACGTTTTCGGTGGTGCGGATGGCGTCAGGTCCCGTTTTCATGTTTTGCGGTCCCGAACTCATTTTCAGCTATACCGAGGGCGTCGAGTCTCATTTTCATGTTTTGCGCGCCCGAACTCATTTTCGGTGGTACCAACGGCTTCCACTCCCTTTTTCATGTTTTGCGCTCACGGACACGTTTTCGACGGTGCGGAGGTTACGGGGTCTCGTTTTCATGTTTTGCTCTCCAGGACTCATTTTCGGCGGTATCGAGGGCGTCGGATCACGTTTTCATGTTTTGCACCCTCGTATCGTTTTTGACGGTCCCGAGGGCGTCGGGTCTCATTTTCATGTTTTGCGCCCCCGTACTCATTTTCAGCGGTTCCGAGGGCGTCGGGACCCGTTTTCCTGTTTTGCGCGACTGAACTCATTTTTGACTGTACCGACGGCGTCAGATCCCGTTTTCATGTTTTGCGCACCTTGACTCATTTTTCACAGGGCGGAGGGCGTCCGGTCTCGTTTGCATGTTTTGTTCTCCCGGACTCGTTTCTGCGATGCGGAGGGTGTCGGGTCCCGTTTTCATGTTTTGCGATCTCATACTCGTTTCGACGATTCCGAGGGCGTAGGGTCTCGTTTTCATGTTTTGTGTCCCCGTACTCATTTTTGGCGGTACCGTCGGTGTCGGGTCCCGTTTTTATGTTTTGCGATCTCATACTCGTTTTCGACGGTACCGAGGGCGTAGGGTCTCATTTACATGTTTTTTGTCCCCGTACTCATTTTTGGCGGTAGCGACGGTGTCAGGTCCCGTTTTCGTGTTTTGCACTCCGGAACTCGTTTTTGATAGTTCCGACGGCGTCCGCTCCCATTTTCATGTTTTGCCTTCACGACACGTTTCGGCGGGTGCGGAGGGCGTCGGGCCCCGTTTTCACGTTTTGCTTCCCCGTATTCGTTTTTGGCGCACCGAGGGCGTCAGTCCCGTTTTCATGTTTTGCGCACCCGACACGTTTCGGCGGCATGCGGAGGGCGTCGGTTCCGTCGAGTCCCGTTTTCATGTTTTGCGTCCCCGTACTCATTTTCAGCATCGACGACGTCCACTCCCGTTTTCATGTTTTGCGCCGACGGACACGTTTGTGGCGATGCGGAGGGTGTCGGGTCCCATTTCCATGTTTTGTGCTCTCTGACTCCTTTTCGGCGTTTCCGATGGCGTTGGGTACCATTTTCATGTTTTGCTTCCCGTACTCGTTTTCGGCGATACCGAGGGCATCGCATCCCGTTTTCATGTTTCACGTCCCCATACTTGTTTTCGCGGCCTGAGGGCGTCGGTCCCGTATTCTTGTTTTATGTCCCCGTACTCGTTTTCGTCGAAGCGAGGGCGTCGGTCCCGTTTTCAAGTTTTGCACTTCCGACACGTTTTCGGCGATTCGAGAGGGCGTCGGGTCCCGTTTTCATGCTTTGCGCTCCGAGACACGTTTTCGGTGGTACCGAGTGCGTCGGGTCCCGTTTTCATATTTTGCGTTCCCGGACTCATTTTTGGCGATACCGAGGGCGTCGAATCCCGTTTTCATGTTTTGCCTCCCCGTACTCGTTTTCGGCAATATCGACGACGTCGGGTCCCGTTTTAATGTTTTGCGCTCCCGAACTCATTTTCAGCGATACCTTGGGCGTCGGGTCTTGTTTTCATGTTTTGCGTGCCCGAACTAATTTTCGGCAGTACCGAGGGCGTCCTTTCCCATTTTCATGTTTTGCGCTCCCGGACACACTTTCGGCGGTGCGTAGGGCGTCGGGTCCCTCTTTCGGCGTTTCCGAGGGCGCTGGGTCCCGTTTTCATGTTTTGCGTCCCAATACTCATTTTCGGCGCTACCGAGGGTGTCGGGTCTCGTTTTCATATTTTGTGCTCCCGGACTTGTTTTCAGCGGTTCCGAGGGCGTCGAGTCCCGTTTTCATGTTTTGCGTCTTCGCACTCATTTTCGGCGGTAGCGAGGGTGTCGGGTCCCGTTTTCATGTTTTGTGCTCACGGACTCATTTTCGGCGATACCGAGGGTGTCGGGTCCCTTTTTCATGTTTTGCGCTCACGGACACGTTTTCGGCGATACCGAGGGCGTCGGGACCTGTTATCATGTTTTGCGCTACCTGACTCATTTTCGGCGATAACGAGGGCGTCAGGTTCCGTTTTCATGTTTTGCGCTCCCGAACTCATTTTCGGTGGTACCGATGGCGTCCGCTCCCGTTTTCATGTTTTGCGCTCATTGGCACGTTTTCGGCGGTGCGGAGGGCGTCGGGTCCCATTTTCATGTTTTGCGCTCCCGTACACGTTTTCGACGGTACCGAGGGCGTCGGGTCCCGTTTTCATGTTTTGCACTCCCGGACTCATTTTCGGCGATCCCGAGGAGTTCGCGTCTCGTCTTCATGTTTTGCACGCCCGAATTCATATTCGGCGGTACCGACGGCGTCCGCTCCTGTTTTCTTGTTTTGCGCTCACGGCACGTTTTTTGGCATGCGGAGGGTGTAGGGTCCCATTTTCATGTTTTGCGCTCTCGGACTCGTTTTCGACGGTTTCCGAGGGCGTCGAGTCTCGTTTTCATGTTTTGCCTCCCGTACTCATTTTCGGCAGTACCGACGGCGTTGGGTCCCGTTTTAATATTTTGCGCTCCCGAACTCATTTTCTGTGATACCCAAGGCGTCGGGTCTTGTTTTCATGTTTTGCGCGCCCGAACTCATTTTCGGCAGTACCGAGGGCGTCCTTTCCCATTTTCATGTTTTGCGTTCATAGATACTTTTTTCGGTGGTGCGGAGGGCGTTGGGTATCGTCGAGTCCCATTTTCATGTTTTGCAATCCCGAACACGATTTCGGCGGTGCGGAGGTCGTCAGGTCCCGTTTTCATGTTTTTCGCTCCCGGACACGTTTCGACAATGCGGAGGGCGTCGGGTCTCGTTTTCATGTTTTGCGCTCTCGGACTCGTTTTCGGCGGTAGCGAGGGCGTCGGATCCCGTTTCCATGTTTTGCTCTCCCGGACACGTTTTCGGCGGTATGGAGTGCGTCGGGTCCCGTTTTCATGTTTTGCGTTCCCAGACATGTTTTCGGCGATTCCGAGGGCGTCGGATCCCGTTTTCATGTTTTGCGCTCCCGGACACGTTTTCGACGGTGCGGAGGGCGTCGGGTCAGGTTTCTTGTTTTGCGCTCCCGGACTCGTTTTCGGCGGTTCCGAGGGCGTTGGGTCTAATTTTCTTGTTTTGTGTCCCCCGTGCTCGTTTTTGACGAACGACGCCGCGGTCCCGTTTTCATGTTTTGCGCTCCCGAACACGTTTTCGGCGGTGCGGAAGGCGTCGTATCCCTTTTTCATGTTTTGCGCTCACGGACACGTTTCCGGCGGTGCGGAGGACGTCGGGACTCATTTTCATGTTTTGCGCTCCTTGACTCATTTTCGGCGATTCTGAGGGCGTCATGTCCCGTTTTTATGTTTTGCGCGTCCGCTCCCATTTTCATGTTTTGCATTTACTAGCACATTTTCGGCGGTGCGGAGGGCGTCGGGTCCCGTTTTCATGTTTTGCGCTCCTCGACTCGTTTTCGGCGGTCCTGTTTTCATGTTTTGCTCTCCCGGACTCGTTTGCGAGCGTTTCCGAGGGCGTTGGGTCCCGTTTTCATGTTTTGTGCTCCCGGAATTTTTTTCAGCTGTTCCGAGGGCGTCGAGTCTCGTTTTCATGTTTTGCGTCCCCGTACTCGTTTTCGGCGGTAGCGAGTGTGTTGGATCCGGTTTCCATGTTTTGCGCTCCCGGAATCATTTTCGACGTTTCCGAGGGCGTTGGGTCTCGTTTTCATGTTTTGTGTCCCCGGAATCGATTTCGGCGTTTCTGAGGGCGTCGGGTCCCGTTTTCATGTTTTGTGTCCCCGTACTCGTTTCGGCTGTACCGTGGTCGTCGGGTCCCGTTTCCATGTTTTGCGCTCACGAACTCATTTTCGGCGATACCGAGGGCGTCGGGACCCGTTTTCATGTTTTGCGCTCCCTGACTAATTTTCGGCGATTCCGAGGGCATCAAGTCCCATTTTCATGTTTTGCGCTACCGAACTCATTTTCGGCGGTACGGATGGCATCCGCTCCCGTTATCATGTTTTGCGCACACTGACACGTTTTCAGCGGTGCGGAGGGCGTCGGGTCCCGTTTTCATGTTTTGCGCTCCCGGACACGTTTTCGGTGGTACCGAGGGCGTCGGGTCCCGTTTTCATGTCTTGCGCTCCCGGACTCATTTTCGGCGATCCTGAGGGCTTCGCGTCTGGTCTTCTTGTGTTGCGCGCCCGAACTCATATTTGGCCGTACCGACGGCGTCCGCTCCTATTTTCTTGTTTTGCGCTCACGCACACGTTTTCGGCAGTGCGGAGGGCGTCGGATTACGTTTTCATGTTTTGCGCTCCCGCACACATTTTCGGCGTTGCGGAGGGTGTCGCGTCCCGTTTTCATATTTTGCGTTATCTGACTCATTTTTGACGGTCCCGAGGGCGTCGAGTCCCGTTTTCATGTTTTGCCTCCCTGTACTTGTTTTCGGCAGTACCGACGGCGTCGGTTCCCGTTTTAATGTTTTGCGTTCCCGAACTCATTTTCAGTGATACCCAAGGCGTCGGGTCTTGTTTTCATGTTTTGCGTGCCCGAACTCATTTTCGACAGTACCGAGGGCATCCTTTCCCATTTTCATATTTTGCGCTCACAGATACTTTTTCGGTGGTGCAGAGGGCATCGGGTGCCATTTTCATGCGTTGCGCTCCAAGACACGTTTTCAGCGGTGCGGAGGGTTTCGGGTTTCGTTTTCAAGTTTTGCGCTCCCGGACTTGTTTTCGGCGGTTCAGAGGGCGTCGGGTCCCGTTTTCATGTTTTGCGCTCCCGAACACGTTTTCGGCGGTGCGGAGGTCGTCGGGTCCCGTTTTCAAGTTTTTCGCTCCCGGACACGTTTCCACAGTGCGGAGGGCGTCGGGTCCCGTTTTCATATTTTGCGCTCCTAGACTCGTGTTCGGCGATAGCGAGGGCGTCGGATCCCGTTTCCATGTTTTGCTCTACCGGACACGTTTTCGGCGGTTTGAAGCGCGTCGGGTCCCGTTTTCATGTTTTGCGCTCCCAGACTCGTTTTCACCGTTTTCGAGGGTGTCGGGTCCCGTTTTCATGTTTTGCGTCCCCGTACTCATTTTTGGCGGTTCCGAGGGCGTCAGGTCCCGTTTTCATGTTTTGCGTCCCCGAACTCATTTTCGGCGGTAGCGAGGGAGTCGGGTCCCGTTTTCAAGTATTGCGCTCCCTAACACGTTCTCGACGGTTCAGTGGGCATCAGGTCCCGTTTTCATGCTTTGTGCTCCCGGACACATTTTTGGCGGTACCGAGGGCGTTAGATCATGTTTTCATGTTTTGCGCTCCCAGAATCGTTTTCGGCTTCCGAGCGCGTCGGTCTAATTTTCTAGTTTTGCGTCCCCGTGCTCATTTTCGACGGTAACGACACCGTCGGGTCCCGTTTTCATGTTTTGCACTCCCGAACACGTTTTCGGCGGTGCGGAGGGCGTGGGGTCCCTTTTTTATGTTTTGCGCTCACGGACACGTTTTCGGCGGTGCGGAGGGCATCGGGACCCGTTTTCATGTTTTGCGCTCCCTGACTCATTTTCGGCGATTCCGAGGGCGTCAGGTCCCGTTTCCATGTTTTGCGCTCCCGAGCTCATTTTCGACGGTACCGATGGCGACTGCTCCCGTTATCATGTTTTGCGCACACTGACACGTTTTCGGCGGTGCGGAGGGCGTCGGGTCCCGTTTTCATATTTTGCACTCCTCAACTCATTTTCGACGATCTAGTTTTCATGTTTTGCGCGCCCGAACTCATTTTCGGTGGTAACGACGACGTCCGCTCCCGTTTTCACGTTTTGTGCTAATGGACTCGTTTTCGACGGTGCGGAAGGCGTCAGGTCCCGTTTTCATGTTTTGCTTCCCCGTACTCGTTTTCGGCGGTACCGAGGGCGTCTGGTCCCGATTTCATGTTTTGCGCTCCCGGACTCATTTTCGGCGATACCGAGAGCGTCGGGTCCCGTTTTCATGTTTTGTGCGCCCGAACTCATTTTCGGCGGTACCGACGGCGTCCGCTCCTGTTTTCATGTTTTGCGCAACCGAACACATTTTTGACGGTGTAGAGGGCGTCGAGTCTTTTTTTCATGTTTTGTGCTCCTGAACTCATTTTCAGCGGTTCTGAGGATGTTGGGTTTCGTTTTCATGTTTTGTGTCCCCGTAATCGTTTTCAAAAGGTAGCGAGGGCGTCGGCTCCCTTTTTCATTTATTACTCTCATAGGCACGTTTTCGGCGGTGCGTAGGGCGTCGGGTCTTGATTTTTTTTTCGCGCTCCCGGACACGTTTTCGGCGTTGCGGAGGGCGTCGAGTCTCGTTTCCATGTTTTGCGCTCCCAGACTCATTTTCGGAGATTCCGAGGGTGTCGGGTCTCGTTTTCATGTTTTGCGTGCCCGTACTCATTTTCGACGGCGTCGGGTCCCGTTTTCATGTTTTGAGCTCCCAGAATCATTTTCGGCGATACCCAGGACGTCAGGTCCCATTTTCATGTTTTGCAATCTCAGACTAATTTTCGACGGTTCTGAGGGCATCGCGTCCCGTTTTCTTGTTTTGCGTCTCCTACTCGTTTCCGACCCTACCGACGGCGTCAGGTCTTGTTTTCATGTTTTGTGCTCCCGGACTCGTATTCGGCGTTTCCGATGGCGTCGGGTCTTATTTTCATGTTTTACGTCCACGTACTCGTTTTCGGCGCTATCGAGGGCGTCGGGTCCCGTTTTCATGTTTTGCGCTCCCGGACTCGTTTTCGGCGATACCGAGGGCGTCAGGTCCCGTTTTCATGTTTTGTGCTACCGGACTCATTTTTGGCGTTTCCATGGGCGTGAGGTCCCGTTTTCATATTTTGCGTCCCCGTACTCATTTTGGACGGTTCTGAGGGCTTCGGGTCCCGTTTTCTTGTTTTGCGTCCCCGTACTCATTTTCGACGGTCCCGAGGGCTTCGGGTCTCGTTTTCTTGTTTTGCGTCCCCGTACTCGTTTTCGGCAGTAGCCAGGGCGTCGGGTCCCGTTTCCAAGTTTTGCGCTCCCGGACACGTTTTCGGCGGTACGGAGGGCGTCAGATCCCGTTTTGATGTTTTGCGCTCCCGTACACCGTTTCATCGGTGCGGAGGGCGTCGAGTCCCGTTTTCTTGTTTTGCGCCACCGGACTCGTTTTCGGCGGTTCCGAGGACGTCGGGTCACATTTTCAAGTTTTGCGTTCCCGGACATGTTTTCGGCGGTACGGAGGGCGCCGGATCCCGTTTTCATCTTTTGCGCTCGCGAACACGTTTTCGGCGGTGCGGAGGGCGTCGGGTCCTATTTTCATATTTTCCGCTCTCGGACTCATTTTCGGCGGATCCGAGGACGTCGGGTCATGTTTTCATGTATTGCGCTCCCGTACACGTTTTCGGCAGTGCGGAGGGCGTCAGGTCCCTTTTTCATGTTTTGCGTTGTCGTACTCATTATCGGCGTTTCCGAGGACGTCAGGTCACATTTCATGATTTTGCGTCCCCGTACCCGTTTTCAACGTTTCCGAGGACGTCGTGTCCCGTTTACATGTTTCGCGTCCCCGTACTCGTTTTCGGCGCTACCGAGGGCGTCGGGTCCCGTTTTCATGTTTTGCGCTCCCGAAATCATTTTCGGCGATACCAAGGGTGTCGGGTCCCGTTGTCATGTTTTGAGCTCCCGGACTCATTTTCGGCGATACCACGGCGTGGGACTTGTTTTCATGTTTTGCGCCCCCGGACACGTTTCCGCGGTATGGAGGGCATCAGTCCCGTTTTCATGTTTTGCGCTCTCGGACTCATTTTCGGTGGTTTCGAGGGCGTCGGGTCCCGTTTTATTGTTTTGCGTCCCCTACTCGTTTTAGACGGTACCGACGGCGTCCGCTCCCGTTTTCATGTTATGCACTGACCGACACGTTTTCGGCAGTGCGGAGGGTGTTAGGTCCCCGTTTTCATGTTTTGCGCTCTCGGACTCATTTTCGGAGGTTCCGAGGGCGTCAGGTCCCGTTTTCATGTTTTGCGTCCCCTACTTGTTTTCGATGGTACCGACGGCGTCGGTCCCGTTTTCATGTTTTCCTCTCCCATACTCGTTTCGCCGATACCCCGGGCATCGGGTCTCGTTTTCATGTTTTGCGTGCCCGAACACATTTTCGGCGGCACGTTGGTGTCCGCTCCCGTTTTCATGTTTTGCACTCACCGACACGTTTTCGCGTGCGGAGGGCGTCAGTCCCGTTTTCATGTTTTGCTTCCCCGTACTCTTTTTCGGCGATACCGTGGGCGTCGGGTCCCGTTTTCATGTTTTGCACTCCCGGACTCGTTTTCGGCGATACTGAGTGTGTCGGGTCTCGTTTTCATGTTTTGCGCGCCCGAACTCATTTTCGGTGGTACCGTCGGCGTCCGCTCCCGTTTTCAAGTTTTGTGCAACCGGACACATTTTTGACGGTGTGGAAGGCGTCAGGTCCTTTTTTCATGTTTTGTGCTCCTGGACTCGATTTCGGCGGTTTTGAGGGTGTTGGGTTCCGTTTTCATGTTTTGTGTCCCCGTACTCATTTTCATTGGTAGCGAGAGCGTCGGGTCCTGTTTTCATGTTTTGCGCGCCCGAACTCATTTTCGGTAGTACCGTCGGCGTATGCTCCCGTTTTCATGTTTTGCACACACGGACACGTTTTCGGCGGTGCGGAGGGCGTCGGGTCCCGTTTAAATGTTTTGCGTCCCCGTACTCGTTTTCGGCGGAACCGAGGGCGTGGGCTTCCGTTTTCATGTTTTGGCCGCCCGAAATCATTTTCGACGTTACCGACGGCGTTGGGTCCCGTTTTCATGTTTTGCGCACATGGACACGTTTTCGGTGGTGCGGAGGGCGTTGGGTCTCGTTTTCATGTTTAACGCTCTCGAACTCGTTTTCTGCGGCTTCGAGGGCGTTGGGTTTCGTTTTCATGTATTGCGCTCTCTGACTTGTTTTCGGCGTTGCGAAGGGTGTCGGGTCCCGTTTCCAAGTTTTGCGCTCTCGGACTCATTTTCGGCGATTCCGAGGGCGTCGGGTCCCGTTTTCATGTTTTGTGCTCCCGGACTCGTTTTCGGCGGTTCTGAGGGCGTCGGGTCCCGTTTTCTTGTTTTGCGTCCCCGTACTCGTTTTCGGCGGTAGCGAGGGCGTCAGGTCCTATTTTCATGTTTTAGGCTCTCGGACTCGTTTTCGGCGGTAGCGAGGGAGAGGGCTTCGGGTCCCGTTTTCATGTTTAGCGCTCCCGGATATATTTTCGACGTTTCCGAGGTTGTCGGGTACCGTTTTCATGTTTTGCGTCCCCATACTCGTTTCCGGCGGTTCCGAGGACGTCGGGTCATGTTTTCATGTATTGGTTTCCTGGACACGTTTCTAGCGATGCGGAGGGCGTCGGGTCCCGTTTTCTAGTTTTGCGCTCCCGAACTCGTTTTCGGCGATTCCGAGGACTCATTGTGATGGCACCATATGTCTAATCGTGACATATCTTATAAATTCGATATATTTTCTCCTCATTCCATCGCTTCATGATATATATAGAAAGTGAGAGCAAAGATAGCCTTGAGCATAAGTTCCGTGAAATTAACTCAAAAAATACATTAAATCATTTTCGAATTTTAATTTATCATTCTTATTAAATTATTTATATGAAAAACTTATGGGATGCAAAAATTTAAAATATTTTGAGTTTTTTAAGCCATTGTTTTTAATTTTAAAAAAATGTTGTTCAAACATTAAGTATTTTATTATTATTTTTAAAGCTGATTTTTAAAAAATAATAATCAGGATTTAAAAATCTCAAAACATTTTTATTTTTTGCATCCCACGAGATTTTAATATAAATAATTTAGTGAGAATGATAAATTAAAATTTGAAAATAATTTGATGTACTTTTTGAGTTAAACTCACGGAAGACCACTGTGAGCTTAAGCTCACGGTATCTTTATATATATATAAAAAAACAATATCTCGGTACGGGTACGCCCACGAATCCTGTTTTCAAACACCAGTTTTCAAACGTTACACAATGTCACATTTTTTTTTCGCTATCTTTGATATTTGTTCCATGCATCCTTTGCTTCCGATATTAGTGATCTAATTCTGGATCTGTGTATATGAAAAAAAAAGAAAAAAAAAAGGAGAGAACCGGGAAAAGGATGATGGCCTAACATGACTCAAATGCACACCAGCTGCCATGCCAGTCTTTAATGCTCGCATCATCGCATGTGAAGTATGTTTATAGCAAAAGAAAATAAGTCTTGCGATCTCCCCTCCGAAATAAAAAGCATTTGTTATTTTTTGTTTCCTGTGGGGATTCTTGTGTAATAGTGTCTGTTGCGTCTTGCAGAATAAAAAAAAAATCAGATAATTAATAAACCCGCGGTACGGTTATATGTTATGGTTGTTGCCACATATATGACTACATAGATCTCTGATATATCATCTATATCTCACAAGTATGTTAAAGGAGGTGTAACGTATCAATGAGTCATGCCAACGCACATGACTTGAGATTGATTCAGATCTGGCACCTCTTAAATTTAATTAAACTTGTTCGGGAATAAAGAATAGAATTATATCGGAAGAGGAGCGGATATAGAAGATGCGCAAATTGACATCAAAATCGATATAGTTGAGTTGACTGGATTCACTTTGTACAACACACGAGTAGGGGTGTCAAATGGCTGAAATGTTGACGAAACAGTACCGTTTCGTCAACCGTTTCGTTTAATAAACGAAACATAAATCCGTTTCGTTTAATAAACGAAACAAAAAATCATTTCGTTAACCGTTTCGTTTATCACGAAATGGAATGAAACACGAAATTTCGTGTATTTTATATTGAAATACTCTTAACGAAATGAAAAATACTGTTTCGTTCTTTGCACGAAATAGAAAACAATTTCGTTAACCGTTTCATTTAATAAATGAAACAAAAATTCATTTCGTTAACCGTTTCACTACCACGAAACGAAACAAAACACGGTTGAAATGGAATTAGTTGACCGCCCTGTACACACGAGGTTTCAAGATTGGCTTTAATTTGTACAACTCACGAGGTTTCAAGATTGACTTCAAACGCACACTTTACAGTCTACTTTTAATATTCTCAGCACAAATATAATATGAATTATAAATTATCTAACATACATAATTATTATTCTGAATAATAAAACCAACAAGTTGAATAATAAATTAATTAATTTGCAAAATTGATTATACATAGAAATGTTTTTTACCAATTCAAATTGATTTTTTACTAATAAAAAACTGACTTCACAAAAATTTTGTATCATATTTTTTAATTATTTAAAATAATTAAAATTGAAATGGTACTAACAGACGTCAAGCGATATAAAATTTCTGATTATTGAATATCTAGTTAGACTACTTTGTTAATAGTTTGTGATGTATCACGTATCAAAAATTTGAGAAAGAAAAAAATTAGTATTACTCAATTTGAATAGTGAAGAGTATAAGTTGCATAATAAAATATTTAACATAAAAAATAATTAAAATAAAGAAAAAAATATAAAGAATGAAACCGATGGAACGAGAGAGGAGAGCAGAGAGCGTGTAAGAGAAAGTGTGTGTGTAATCAAGATAGACGAGTATAGTGCAAAAGATGGAAATAAAGTCGTAAATATTTTTTTGATCCGAAAGATAAGAGTTAAGATTTCAAAATTTATAATTATCTACAAAAAATTTTCATCAGGATTTTAAATTCACAATCTTTCATACAAAGAATGTTATCTTTTGTCACTAAAACAAACATTACTTCTTGAAATAAAGTCATTAATATAAGTAATAAAAAGTAACGAATCCAGCATGTCCGAAAATGATGAGCACAAAGTTAAATAAACGAACCTGTTTTAATATTGTAATGGTATTAAGCCGATACACGTTCAAAATTATGAAAGCTACATATGTTAAATTATAGTTAAAAAGAAAAAAAAAGTATAGCAGTCTTCGGAAATTAAACCTAGGCGCCAGTCTATGGTCAAGGCATGTCTATCTATAAATCTCATAGTAATAATAATAAAGTCCTTAATGAGAGTACAAAAAATCTTTATATTATATATAAATAATATGAGCTGATTGTTGTATTATTTATATATTATATTAAGATTTTTTGTACTCACATTAAGGACTTACTGTGATTTTTTTTTTTTTGAAATAATCACTTCGTGAAAAAGAGAAATTGATTGACATAAAGAGGGTCGAGAAGGAAGAGGAGAGTAAGAACGCAAGAGAGATAATATTAGAGTAATCCTGTGATCAAAATCAAATCTCAAAGGTAAAAATAAGAAGAGAATCGGAATTTTCATTGGATCCATGGTCAGAATAACAGAGCAAACACGAATAGAGAAGAATTGACGGGATTTGAGCGGGGCAAAATCTTCCGACGAAATTGCATGAAAAAGTTGGATATTTGATGAGAATTCGATTTTGGCGATAGAAGATCGATACTACCTTCTTCTTCCTCCTCTCTGACGGATCACACAAACAAAACTAGAGTTGGGGTTTAAATACTTCCAACGCTATTCGTTCTTGTTCTCCTCCTAATTATGGTGTGGTATTCTTTCGTTTTTATTTTTTTAAGTTATTATTTTTTCTCATTTTCTTTCTGACCCTAATTGTAACTTCTAATGCAATATCTTGTATACTGATCATATGAATTGTTGTGATGAAAAATATTGTTGATCATGAAATTTTCAGTTGAAGTTATTTTTATTCTTTTCTTTTTCATTTCATTCTATTGAATTCTCATCAGTTTTTTATTTTGATCAAGATATAAGACTGTAAGAGGGGTAGGGGGGGAGAGAGAGGAGGAGATTGAAAAAGAATAAAATAATAAGAGTTGAAGTGAGAGAGAAAGGAAAGGAGTTTCGAAACTTAACAAAAATGGGGTTTGACCGAACATTCAAACGCAAATTCAACCAGAAGAGTTCAATGGTATCGATTACAGAATGCCGATTGCCCAATCATTTTTCCTATTGAAAAAATTCGGAAGCCGAAATTTGTTACAGACCCAGGCACCCGGCTTCTAATTCCTGTGACCGATTGATCGCTCTTGTATGTTCTCTGTGTGAAATTCAGTTAATTAAGCTGATTACATCACGTCTCTAAAAATTAGTGCTGTAAATGGATAGGATAAGATACGGATTGAGTTATTTTTATATCTATATTTATTAAAAAAAAATTTACTTATATCTTATCCATACTCATTAAAAATTTCTTTACTTATATCTTATGTTTATCCATTAAAAATTTCGGATAACAAACGGATAACAGTAGATAACGGATAAAAATAAAAATAATTTAATGAAAAAATATATGATTTAGACAAATAAATAGCATTAAATAAATATACTAATAAAGTACAATAATAATTAATAATTTAGATATAACAAAAATCATATAATTTTTCATGTCAATTGTCATAAAAAATATATACTAATTATTATTATTATATATATATTTATTAAAAATATAAAATAATTATACTTATATATATTTAATTATATATATACATATAAAATTTTCCCAATGGATAACGGGTAATGAAAACCCCTTACCCATGTTCATATCCGATAAGTTAACGAAATTTTTTTGTTATCCATACCCATATCTGATGATCTAACGAAAATAAAACCTTATTCATATTAATTTTATCGAATACGATATAGATCGGATAAACGGTCAAAAAAAATATCATTAACAGCCCTACTAAAAACAGCTAACATGAAGCTATTTCGGGGGCAAAAAAAAAAAAAAAACCTAGTGGAACTCCCAAAGATAAGGAGACAACAAACTGGTACCGTATTTATGATCCATCTCAGATGCAACCGTCGTAATGTCATGTGCGTTCTTATATGCCAACTGGTAGCTTAAAAGTTGACCAAAATAGTAAAGTACAGTTATTTATTATCCATCTCAGATGCAACCGTCATAATGTCATGTGCGCAGTGCGCTCTTATATGTCAACTGGCCATCATAGTAAAGTACAGTTATTTAGTGTGTTGTTTCTTAAGCAAGACTAATCGCACCATCCCACAACGATTTTTTTTTATAATTATTCAAATAATCTTAATTTTAATAATAAGAGTGATAAAATTAAAATTTTAAGAATTTGAATTGCAGCAGCGCGTTGTCATTTATATTTTATCACTCTTATCATTAAAATTAAAATTATTTGAATAATTATTATAAAAAAAAACTGTGAACTAATTGAACAATATTTTTTGCAAACGACTTCTCTCAGAAAAGAAGGCTAATCATTAAGATCCTGAAACTGAAGTCTCCAATCAGTTAAAAAAATAAAATCCAGTTTTTTAAATGAGCCGGTAGAAATCCATGATTTCATCGGATTATAAGGAATGAAATAAACAAAGTTTAGCTGTTTGGCAGTTGTAAATGTTTTTAAACATCATTATCATCTCTTTTCAGAAATCTAGGTACCAAAAGCTTAGCTATTAATAGGGCATCTCCCATGCTGCCATGCACCACTCAGCCTCATATCTAGAGGTGGCAGAACCGACCCGACCCGACAAACCCGCCCGACCCGTCCGGATCCGAACCCGACCTGACTCGATTTTTTAAGAAAGTCAAACTCACCCGATCCGACCCGAATCCGACCTGACCCGACCCGACCCGAGATCAAATGGCCTTCAATCAAATTGAAATCTATCAACGATCTGAAAAAACACAACATGTAAATTGACCCGACCCGACCCGTACCGACCCTGACCCGACCCGGCCCGACCCGATTTCTTCCAAAAAGTCAAACTGACCCGACCCGCCCGACCCGAACCCGAACCCGACCCGCCCCGCCCGATTGCCACCTCTACTCATATCCATCAGATGAAAGACAAAAGGAGGCAGAGGCTCAGAGCCATAAATCAAAATTCACTATTGATTTATCATATATGAATAACACTATCCAGTAGTACAACAAATAGACCAACAACAATAACATGATGCCAAAAACTCCAATCATAAAATTAACTCCGCCAATCATAGAATATCATCTATAAACCCCGAACTTCAAAGAAAAAAATAATGAATGGAACAAATTTGAAAAACAATCTTGGCCTATCAACCTATGCCAGCAAGTCCCAACACCACCTTGACCAAAACAAAACAAGGTTATGAATTTATTTATTCATTTACTTATCAATTCATTAATGCTATATCATAACTTGTTAGATTACTACTACTCCAAACCCTAAATCCGCTTGTTTGGTTCAAAGACATACTTGATCAGTGACTCCTTGATCGACAACAACTCAGGAAATTCCTTCTTCAGCTTGCTGGCATCCATCTCATTGTTACTCCTAGGAGCAACAATCACTTTTGCTTGTTCCTCCAGTGTGAAATTAGCCCACTTGAACTCAGGGTCAATGTACTTCTTGTACATCTCAAGGATCTCATTATGAGAGACAACCCCTGGGTTGGTGAAATTGTAGATGCCACGGCAATCCCGCTTGGCCAGCTCGACCGAGAGGGGAAGGAGTTCGTCAAGCACCGTCATGCTGTTGGGGATGTTGACAACCTTGTTGTAGCGTGCAATTTTAGTGATGAAGTTGCGTGGGTTGGAGAGGTCTGATGAGATTGGCATGCGCACACGCAATGTACATACATTGTCGTACTCTTTCAAGAGCTCTTCCACCTGAAAATTATTGTTGAAAATCAATGAGATTGGCAAATGACCTAATAGATCAAGTGGTAGCTAACTAGAATAACCTTAAAGAGATCATGAATTCAAACCTCCATGGACACAAAATGAAAATGTAAGATAGTCTTTCTCTCAAAAAAAAAAAAAGAAAAGAAAATCAATGAGATTGGAAATTACACAGATAGCTTCAGTGCCTAAATTTTGTGCTGCTAATGTGCCCAGTATACCATGAAGTAAACATGTTTCCATTGTTTAGATGAACAAATGAAAACTTCAGTTTTCTTGGAGTATTTAAAGTTTGGTAAGGTTTATTGATTTGGAGTAGTTATCAGAGTCTAATAGGAATTTTGGTATTTAGTGTGCATACAGTAACTTGATTTTTTTCCTGTAGAACTGAAATGCAAAAGAGTGTTGTATAGTACAAGCACTATTAGAACTTCTAGAATTTGGATGTACATATCTTGATATTTAAATTTCATGGTACCCTACACGTTCCTCATTTTGCTGGTGCAGAAATGCATGATAAGAAAGAAAGAAGAGTTACCAGAAGGTTGCATGAGTCTACTGCAAAACCTACAATAAGAGATAAGGAGATAATGAGCTTACCATAGCCTTGGTCTTGGAATAGAATGAGCCAGTGAAGTTCGGGTTATCTTCCTCCTTAAACCCAATCCCAGAACCCTCTAGGTGTGATGCGTTGTATTCAAAAATACACCCAGTCGCATAATTAATCATTAAAATGTTGTGTTCCCTGCATATGTCAGCTAGATTAAGTGTACCAACGACATTGGTACGGATGGTCTCAGGCTTGTGCGATTCACACCAGTCAACATTGGGCCGGCCTGTCACCCCAGCAGCATTAAAGACATGGGTCGGCTTAATGGTTTGGATATCCGATAAGAGCTGTGACCGGTCTTCCAACCTCCCCTTACCATACTCATATGTTATACCTTGCTTCTCACAAATCTTACCAAGAAGGCCACCAATCCAACCAGTGCGGCCATAGATCAAAAAATTGAGGGAATTCTGCTTTTTGGGGGTACCACTGCTCTTTGGGGTTGGTACGACCATCTTGGATTGGTTATCAGTGAGTTGATTTACCATCCCCTTGTAGTCATCTGGCCCATCAGATGAGCCAGGCATCATAAGCATTCGTGGGTGTGGTATAAGTGCACCTGATACATCGCCCCACCAATCAGGATTCGAGGTGTACCAGTCCATGGTCTTCTTCAAACCTTCCTCCCAGATGGTACGCTCGGACCAGCCCAAATCCTTCAACTTCTGGTCATCCAGGAAGTACCTCTGATCATTGAACGGGCGGTTCTCAACAAATTTAATCACACTATCTGGGTCCAAATTGAAAAGCTTGCAAATATCCTTCGCCACATCAATAACTCTTCTCTCTCTTTTGGTACCAACGTTGTACACATGACCAACCTCACCTTTGTGAAGAACCACCTCAAATGCCTCAGCTACATCCTCGCAATAAAGATAACTCCTCACATTTGATCCATCTCCATGAATAGGCAATGGCTGTCCCTTCATGGCCAGGAGAATAAATTTGGGAATAAGTTTCTCAGGGAATTGGTTTGGGCCATACACATTATTCCCACGAGTTGTAATAACTGGTAGTCCATATGACCTGCCATATGCCATGACAAGCATCTCAGCCGCAGCCTTAGTGGCAGAATATGGATTAGTTGGCAACAATTGAGATGCCTCATGGTTTCCCACAAGTGCACCCTCCTCAGTCTCACCATACACTTCATCAGTGCTCACATGAATAAACCTCCTCACCTGACCTGTTACCTTGCATGCCTCCAAAAGTACGTGTGTCCCATAAATATTGTTCTTGGAGAACTGAAATGAGTTGCCAAAAGAGTTGTCGACATGGGTCTGGGCAGCAAAGTGCATGATGGTGTCAATGTTCTCAGTGATGAGGAGGAAATTGACAAGGTCAGCACTAGCAATGTCACCCTTGACAAACTTGAAATTGCCGGAGGAGCGGCAAGGAAGGAGGTTCTTGAGGCTGGAGCAGTAATCAAGCTTGTCTAGCACCACAATCTTGTATTGTGGGTAATTGCGGACCAGACGGTTTGCCACATGAGAGGCAATGAAGCCTGCAGCACCCGTAATTAGGATGTTCTTCGGAGTGTAATTTGCCATTGTTCAAAACCTGATATAAAAAAGGACCAATTCAATTTTTTTTTTTAAATTGTAAGATAGGAAATATTCCATTACTTATTTTAAATTTGACACAAATGTACTAAAAGCAGTTAAGAGTATCACTATTTGTTTCAAATAAATTAATGAAGCACCATTCATTCTTGTATTACTATTTTATTTGAAGAACATCAACATATAAATTAATAGAGACTTCACCAAGAAAAGACAACATAACTTCCAGGAAAAATGAATAATATCAACATATCATCTAAAGTTATGGGTGATGACATATTATTTTTTGAACAAATTAAGAAGTAAGTCCTGAAAACTGAGTAGCTATTACATTAAAAACAGGAAAACTTATAATGGGTTTAAAGGAAAGAGAAGGTTGATTGATCTCTTGTCCCGTCGAAAGAATAATGGGTGAACTGGTGATCGAGTAAAGAACGTAGTACGCCATTTAAATAATGAGAAATCCAGGTCACAGGTCATTCCCTCCATGAATAAAAAAAAAAAAATTGGATCTAGCAGTGGCAAAAGGACACATAACATGATTAAAAATAACCGAATTCTGGAAGCAAGCTTAAAATTAATAATCACGGCGACTCGTATTAGAATAATACCCAGATCTGCTGTCATGTACACTCGTAATAGGTTAAGATACTAAATTTAGGAGTACTTACAAAAATGCCGAAAAACAAGACCAGATTTAATAACGAAGAAGCAATTCAGACAATAAAACGTTAAGCATAGTTGAATCATGAAAAATTAATGACAAAAAAATGTCAGTATTAGCAAAGAACGCTCTGGATCTAGAACACGCTAGCCAAAACAAGCGATTGCAGACAAGAATGTGCAGTTAAACTCCTCAATTTCAATATTGTGAACTTCAGACGACCAATGGCAACAAAACATCATATGAAAAAAGAAATAAAAAATCAAATAGAATACTCAATTTTAAGACGACACAGACTTAAACCAATCGGAAAAGGTAGATTATTGAAGGATCGAGAGAGAGGTGTACCAGATTTGTCGCCTCGTGAGATAGAAGAAGACAATGTTGGTCCAAGGAGAGAAGAGAGGTGAAGGGGTGTATTTATATAGTAGAGAAAGGCGGAGCAGCCCCCGTTTTCACGAGAGAAGCGGTGTGGAGACGTGGAGTCGTGCTGACCGGTTTAAGAAACCTGGCGCAAAATGACTATTTTTTTGGGCGCTAGATATAAAGCGACGAAGAGAGAGAAAGTGGGGGCCATATATATTTAGAAACAAAAAGGAAATTACAAGAGACGAAACTATCTCAGAAAAAAATAAAAATGAGGAAGGGACTGCCGATATTTTTTTTTTGTTAAAAGTGGACTCAGGTCTTCACTTATTAAGTGCAGATTTAAATTTTTTTTATTTTACAGATTCAAATTTAAGAGTTGAATATGAATATGAATATGAATATGAATACGAATATAAATATGAATCTCAAGTCTTCACTTATTAAATGCGGACTTAAATTTTTTTTATTTTACAAATTCAAATTTAAGAGTTGAATATGAATATAAATATGAATATCAATATCAATATGAATATCAATATCAATATGAATATCAATATGAATATAAATATGAATATGAATATGGATATGAATATGGATATGAATATGAATATAGATATGGATTTGAATATGAATATCGATATGAATTTGAATATTCATATCGATATGAATATGAATATAAATATAAATAATTCGTGTATTAAGAGTTGCATATGAATAATTCGTGTATTAAGAGTTGAATATGAATAATTCGTAGAATATGAATTATATATACATAGCAAAATAGAAGTCTTTATTTTATTTGCATACTAAAATATTATCTGAGTTGTTATTATTTGAAACAAGTCTTGATCCTCGTTTTAGCCGTCATCCTTCCATTTCATCCATAACCATTGGTAAACAAATATACTTTCTACGACCCCTTCAGATCAATCGTCACTTGGGAATGATTCTTGGACCATTGCTCTCTGGCCAATCAATTTGATTTGGATATGGATAAAAACGTCCGGACAAGGTATTAAAAAGTATTTGAGCACTATAAAAGGGACATATAAGGCGATTTAACTCGAATTTTCTCGACTCTTATTACCGCCAAAATATGAAAGTATGGTATTGTAGGGTTTTGGAATGCCCAAATCTCATTAATGCTCAAGCTGCGGAAAGACCGTAGAATAATTTTCTTACTTCTACTTAAGTTAGGGATTAAAGTATGTCGGATAATTATCGAGAGATACAGATATTTAATCCTTTACAAAAGAAGGTAAAATATTATTTTACTTCTAACTTAAGCTTAGGGTTAAAGTGGTATGTCGGATGATTACCGAGAGATACACACCTCTTTAAACCTTTATTGATCTACTCCATGATTGATTTCTAAAACATTAATCTACTTAACAATTAAATAGATTAATATAAGATGTTATACCTCGCTTCTAAATTTCAATTCGAATGAAAATCGGCTTGTCTCGTAGCACCAAATGTCTGATGTCTCTGTAGGTTATCCACCAGGACTGACCAGAGAGCGGCTTATTTCTTTTGCCAGAAATACCGTAAACCGCTGTTTCTCGCAAAACACTATTCATCGAGAAAAAAACGAAATAGTACTATTCACGACTCGCAGTTATTTTGTTTCACAAATGTGCAGAAATACCGCAACTTTCGTAAAAACACTATTCACCGATCCCGTGAATTCTAAAACAACCGTATACCGAGAGAGAGAAAGTAGAACTGATTTGGTGTAGCTTTCTCTCTCACCCCACCCCTCTGTTTATAGAAAATGTAGAATTGCTAAATTACCAAAATGCCCTTATGAATAGTAGGGAGGTTCCAAAGTGAAAAGACCAAAATACACGTAAGGATGATGTCATCTAAGGTTCAAATTTATAAGTTTGTCATTGGACTATTTTGGGCATTTTTAATTTTGGGTTTTTTGGGTTTTTCTGATTTTGGGCTTTTAATTATTAATTAAGGCTTTAATTATTAATGGGGTTTTGGCCCATAATTCAAATCCATAATTAACATATAAAATCCAAATCAAATATATATAATTGTCATGTACAATTATATTTTTCTCGGTTGTTGTTTCGGCGAATTTATACGACGTATCCAACACGTTATAAATTCAATCTGATTTTTGCTTCTTGTCATCTCTATGACAAATATAATTATATCATATATAATTAGTTATAACCATCTTATTATTAATTATAAATAATTTATAATTAATCAATAAGATTCTCCAATTAACTCCTATACGGTGTGACCCGACAGGATCCGTGTTATGTTGGTAAATAGAGTTAAAACTGTTTTAACTTCTATAATCATAGGAAGAATCTGGCAGAATACACTATGACCATCCAATTACACAGATGATGTTGTACTGTATAATATCATGATCCAATAAACTATTTACTTATATTTAATTCTTTTGTCTCATAGCTATCAAATCAGTTTCAAGATATGTAACATCATCCTTGCAAACTTAATCTTTTCTTGATCCTGAGTAAATTATCAAATATAATTACTCTTGTAATTATACTGCTAGCAGATAATTTTACTCTATCAAGGGGCCCAGTGATGCTATAACTCGTATAGAAATACGAGGGATAATAGTACTTTTGGCAAACCATCTCTTCCTTCGCATAAGTTATGTATATCGAAGAGCTAACTTTATAGCTACCTTTTATGGATAATGTTTGGTAGAAATCACACACATACATATCTTATGTAGAAAAGATGAATACCTCATACTTTAGATTTTAACACTGAACGAAAACATTAATGACACGAACACAATTCCATTTAATGTTTCATTCGGGGTCTGTCAAATACGATGTTCCTAGAACATCTATCTATGTGATTAAAATGACAACTCTTTGTCTATAGTCTGTAAAACTTAACCATCATTTAATCCACATACTAACCTGATAGCGGTTAATTAGTGTTCCTACTAATTAACTTGGTTAGTGACTTTTAAGAGTATATTCTATATTATGAAGTTTCATAATTTCAGTCATGAACTCGGAATGATTCATAAATTCAATAATACTCAAGGAAATAAAATATCGTTTAAATATCCAATTCATGAACAAAGCTTTATCATATTATTGACTTCAAGATTATTACAAACTAACAGGTATACGAGTTACGTTCGGTTTCAAACACATACATTTCAACATCATGACTTCTTCAATGTGGACAGTGTATTTAAAATTTTTGAAATCACCATTATGTAATGTTTCACCGTGGTGAATAACTTCATAGTCCCCCTGATCAGAGCCATAAAGTTCAACCCTATGTGGCGCGTGATTTTTTAGCTCTTTTATTTAGTTTTTCGGTAACTTTCGGTGACCACACTTTCTCTTCATTCACTAATACCATAGATGTATTTCTTCACTCGTCAAACCAATTAACGCATTTATACCAAGTGCCTTCAACTATTGCTACAACCGGCAAACATCGACATATTTTGAATACACGATTTAGTAATTCTGACCCATTACTTATCATAATCCCCAACGATAACTTTTATCTTTGCACTGAGCCCATCTACTTAGATTTATTTTTTTTTTACCATTTTGATCTACTATAGTACCTACAGTTAATGAAAATTTATATCCATTCAGGAATGGTTGTTTGATAGATAACATACATTGCTTAAATTGACGAGGTTTTTTCCTTGAAGTTGTCCATTTGAAGAGATCTTTAATATCCTGATTGGGACATGCTTTGAACAAGTTCTCCGAAATATGTTGCATACAATATCAATGCACAACATCCTCATTTTCTTCTGACCAACCATATTGTGGATACTAAAAAGCCATTGATTGCTTTATGTTGATCGAAAATTATACAAATCCGTCCAGATCCGGTCACTTCGCGACGCAACCAACTCATAAACCAATCCCAATTCTCTAGATTTTTTTTTCAATCAATGCAAATGCTAAGGGTATGAGTTGATTTTCGATGTCATAATCACATGACATTAATAATCTTCCTTCATAGGGTTCAGATAAAAAAGTAGCATTGATACTTATAACCGGTCGAAGGTACCGAAAAGCTTCAATGTAGGGACTCCAAGCCCATGATACACACTTAAAATAATAAACTTTCGGTCGAATGCTGGGCTCTATCAAAATGTTATATTTCATTCCATGATTTATTGATTGAATGACATTGAATAATCGAGGTAGTATACCATACGAACCCTCTCAACTTTTAAAAAATTGTGTTATTACTTCCTCGCGACATCGCCAAATCTTAGAGTAGGGAGGATTAACATCCGAAAATTTTGCTCTTAATAATGCACAGATTATTTTAATTGTTAATGTCATATCTTCTGCTAACTCTCTTTTTATTGCACCGGCTATCATTTTCGCAGTTAATTGTACATGATATGAACGAGTAATCTCTTGAACACATGTGTGATCATAGAAATTAGTCTTGATAATCTAGAAAGGACTACTCTTAGGACACATCATATAATCTCAAAAAGCATCTGGTCATTATTTGCATATCATCACCAATATAGATTTACTACTTTTTATTTTTACCGTTGTTTACCCTTGAAAGGTTGAAGGAAGAAATACAGGAGAAAAAGCCAAGATCAAACCCTAAGAGCTGAAGCAGTATAATCCCTATGCCGCATGAAATGATGTCAATGCCAAGCTAGCATTTTGATGCAACTAGTCATGAGAAATTTCAAATGTGATTTTGCTTTCAAGGTGACTGGTGCCAAAGTGTGAGCAACCACCTAACCATGCTTTGATTTGTGTCAATTCTCGATAAGTAGTCAGTTCTTTGACCAAGTCACCCTCATGTTAAGGGATTGAAAATCAATTTCACAAGACTGATCAAAGTGCAAAGTGGGAGCAACCATCGATCAAGTCTAGATCTGTATCAATTTGTTGACATGTAATCAATTGTTGATCAGATCAAGCCCTAATGAATATCAATATAAGTCTAATTGGTATTTAGTTAGGGTGGTTTCTGCAAGAGAGAGATAATTGGCGAGAGACACGAGCTACAATTGAGACAGGGATTAATTCGGAAGAAATAATAGGGTTTATTTGATAAAAGAATTTTTAATTCAGAGAAGGAGGGGTAAAAATGGAATTAAAAATTACAGGGATGATCATCATGAATTTAGGGATTTTTGGTGAAATTTTCATGATTTTTGGATGAAGGGATCTATTAAAATCAATTGGAGAAAGAAAATTAGATTAATCCAAGGGCCAGGATTTGATCAAGGGGCTTTTAAGGGTGCAACTTGGAGCTAAAGAGTTAAGCGGGTGCAATATGGGGCTGCCAAACGAAAAGAACACCTTAAATGGCGCTGGAAAAGTATTTGAAAGAGAGAAATTACTAGATGAACTTGGTGTAACATGTTTGTTTCTCATTAAACATGACGTGTGGGCCCGGGACCACGTGAACCAAGCTCAGTAGAACCACACCCTCCTTCTCCCCTATTTCTTTCGCTGGAAATGGGCCCCATATGGACAGAAATTCATTTCCTTCTTCTCTGCTGCTGCTGAACACGAATCCCTCTCTCTGCTGAACACCATTTTTCAACGAGAAAACGAGTAGAAAATGGAAAATGGGTCAAACGGTGGCGGAATTTTGCAAATAATATACCGTTGGAAAGCTCTAACCGAGGAGAATCCATTGAATCAATTTATTTTGAAGATGGTGCGCTGTACATCACTCGCATCAGAGGTGAAGTAATTCGGGTGTGAAGTCCAATTGAGTGATTTGGCGAGTAATTGGACAAATTGGCGGTTGGGAAAGCATTGTGTGGGTCCCACGATTCGGTTGAGGCTATTGCATCGGCACAAAAAATCGTTGCTCATTGCATAATTGCCTTGGTAGGATTGGTGCACACAACCGAAACCAATGAAATTGAAGATTTCATTCTGGTTTTTGAGAAAGAAGAGCAGGGAATAATTAAGCTACAACTACGTGCCAAAAGTGGCAATCCATATCCTAGAGCCGCTCACAACAAACACAAGTGAAATCAAATCCACACCATTGAAATAGTGAAAGAGGGGCTGAGATGCAGCCATGTCAGCGATCCAAGGGAGCAAAGAAACACAATTTGTGCAAGGAAAAGCACAATTGAGCCCTATCTGAACCCTATAAAAGTCTTAGAATAGCAATTGAAAAAAAAAGAGAAAAAAATAGACCATCTACCCAAACCAGTGAAGAAGAAACCTAGGCAGATCCTGTTCTTCAGCATAGATACTCCCTAAAACTGATTGATCTCGGTTTCAAACTTGAGAACTCAGTTAGATCTTGATCTTTACCTTGAATAGCAATCCAAGCTAATGAAATTTCGGTTTCAAACTTGAGAATTCAGCAGAATCACCCGAGACCTTTGATGATCAACTCTAATCCAAAGAGCAAGGAGGTCAAATTGGAGCATTACAAGTCCCATCGGTTGCATTGAGATCTTCGAGATAAGTGAATTTCAACCTTTTAAGATGTAAATTCCTAAGGATTACTCTATTCTTCTTTGAATCAAGAAATAAAGTTTGCCTCTTTTCGAACTTTCTTATTGATAACCCCTTTGAACATAGTTAGGTTTAAGATTAATGCTAAGCTTTTCATCGATGCTTCTTGAATCTTTCTTTATTATCACCGATTGATCTCGGTTATAACACGAGAACTCAAAGAAGAATAATTCCATTCCATTACAAATGCTATTTTTGAACAAAGTTGGAGGAAAAGATCAAATGCTTTTTGATAATAATATTAAGGTTCTTTGAGTACATGAAGGATCCGGTAATGGTACAAGCGATAAGCCTTCATAGGATTGTGATTCAGAGCAACACAAATTACATTCTGATAATCAATGATTCAATTCTGACAGATCACAAAAAGGGATAATTGATTAACATCATGATGATCTGTGTTGATACATTAGACTGATACGCATTTGAATACTAATTTCTTAGAAATTCTGGTTGAATTGAGTGGATACCTAAGGCATAAGAATCTTGATACCGAACTGTACCGATCCACATTAAACGGTACCAGTGTATACACTCAATCACCGTACAGATTCTCGATCAACCTCTATAGAAGATTCCTTGAGAATAGACGACACTGTTGGTCTTGTCCGATCAGGAAGGTAGAGCCCCAGTCGCCGGAAAGGCCTATTGACACGAATCTTGGCGCAACAGTCGGAGAGACAATCAACAAGATATAATCGCACGATCTTTGAAGTGTGGGTTTGCATCTTGACGCACACGTATGAATCTCAAAGAGAATCAATGGATCCGAGTTATCAAACATCAACAGAATTAAATGGATTAAATTTGGGCCCTATATTTCTCGAACACGCATCCCAGTGATATCCAATGACTCATGAAAAACTGTATTTAAATGAAAGAGTGCACTAATCTCGGCGCAGATCCAATGATACGAATTAAATGCAGGATTAACTACGTCCCAGATCAAGGAGAGGCCCGACTATGGAGAATAAAAAAAGAAAATTAAATCTGGGCCCAGCAGCGAAAGTGTAATAAAAGAAAATAAAGGAGTAGATTTGGGCTTAATCTGAAAGGAAAATAAACCCGGCCCAAGAACCAATTCGGCCCAACTATCAATAATAACAGAATATTAATAGCATGGAATAAATAAATGATTTAAAAATGCTCCCCGAACTCCAAATTAACTCAAATTTGTTTCTAAAATTTCCTTATTTTTCATACTATTTTTCTATATGATAATATTCCAGTTTTAAAAATATAATCATGGTAAAACAATTTAAAAGCAATAGATATTGCATATATTGATGTATTTGACCTAGCTTTGACTTGTCATTTTAAATACTATAAAAATTCCAAAAATACAAATAAAATCATGAATAATAATTAGGTATATTTTTCTGATTTTTCAAGTGATTTTCATGAAATAATAATGACAATAGTAATATGCAATAATAAATAATGATAATAGCTCTATTCTTTGATAAATAAAAAAATATACAATAATAAATAATAATAGATATTGTGTTGATATTTTCTGTAAAAAGAATAATAAAAATAAATAGCACAAAAAAAAAATACAAAAATATATACTACCATGATAATAGATAGTAAATACATTTTCTTTTATAATAAAGAATGATAATATAGTTTTATAATAAAATGAATTGCATTTCTTTTGTTATTTCTATACAAATATACAATAAAAATATTTTGATGGATAAAAATGCATAAAAAAAAAATATAAAATAATAATAATAGTAATAATAAAGAATATAATGAATTTCATCCCTTATGGCTATTTTCAAATAATGATGATAAATAAAAAAAAATCTTATACTTTTCTATAGATAATAAATAGAAATAATAAAAAAAATATAATGAATAGTATAATAAATAAGATAGAATATTAATAATGATTTCTTTTTAGCTATTATAGATCTTAAAAATAAAAAAAAGGTAAATATAAAAATGATATAGCTAGCCATCTTTTGATTTGTAAATAATTCCTACATAATGTTTCAACATAATAGAATATAATAATAAAATTCTATTACTTTGGCTATTATAAATATTTTAAAAAAATATAAATAAAATCATAGCCATTTCATTTTCTATTATTTTTGTAAGTGATTTTCTACAAAATAAATAGAGTTTGGAAATAATAAAAAATGAAAATTCTACTATTTTAGCTATTATAAAAATCCCAAAAATATAAGTAAAATTCTAAGTTAATAGCTAACCCATTTTCCTATTATTGTAAATAATTTTTCTACATAGATAAATAGAGTTTAAAAATAAAAAAAAATAATATATATAATAATAATAATAATAATGATAAGAATAATAATAATAATAAATAAATGCATCTTTATAATAGAAATAATAATGGAAGATATTATATAATAGGCTTTGTACATTTTGGATATAAACAAAAATGCTCACATAAGGAGTACAGAGCCACATGAGAATGTTTGCACACATGATATAACCTTTAGAACGATTAGTCAGGACAAGAATATCTTGACAAAGGATAGACAAGGTTGCAATGGCAACATGAGAAGATACGTCGGAACAGAACATCTTGACGTAGAATAGCTAAGGCTTCGATAGCAACATGAGAAGATACGTCGAGACAAGAACATCTTGACGCTCGTGAAGAATGACCAAAGCCACGACATCGGCATGGAGAGATATGTCGACTTTGAAGAAGAAGAACATTATGATGTCGAGAGAAGTGACATCTTAATGACTCGGTGTCATGAACAAGTAATTCATGACCATTTAAACTAGCGAGACCGAACTCATCCGTCGATAAGTTTGTCTTCGGTTCATCTCCCGAGACTGTGAGATTGAATCGTTCTGTAGTAGATTCATCCACAAAACAGTGAATGTGAACCGTTCTGTAGGTAGGTTCCTTCACTAACACATGCCTCAATGTTGAACTGGCCCAGTGCTTCAGGTTTGACATTGTGTGCAACCGTGTTTCCTAGGTTTATGAATCGACTTAGTGCTTCGAATTCATGATCTAGAAGATCGGTGAGAAGAAACACGTGGGCCATATCCACCCTTCTCCCGATTCACCAACCTCAAGATCAACCGGCTCGGCGCTTCGAGTTGTATTTTGTGTGATTGGTTGTTGACTAGTTAAGATTGAACCGTTACGTAGTAGGTTCATCTTCTAGATCAACGGAGGTCGAGTCGTTCGTATGTAGACTCACCTCAAGCCCCTCTCGAAGAGACTAACACAGTCCGTAGTAAGGTTACATCTCGAGGTGGCATAGATCGAACCGATCTGTTTGTAGGTTCGTCTTCCATAGACAAAACCGATCTGTTTGTAGGTTTGTCTTCCATAAAAATTGAACCGATCTGTTTGTAGGTTCATCTTCCATAGGGTTAAATAAAGATTGAACCGATCTGTTTGTAGGTTCGTCTTCCGTGGACCCCTTTTTATGAACCTAGACGACCACTTGACCATCTTTTAACTATACTATTTGCTTCTCTCTTTCAAAGATCCAGAGGTGCCTCGAGGTTAGTAGCCCAGGGTAATTAACGGTGGGGGCTTGCGCCCACCGAAATCTACAAGAACTCACAATCACTAAAAAACCCCCTGAATGTGCATCCAAATATCTCTAAACGGCAGAATCAGCCGACACCCAGCAGATGCACGCTCGGGAGGGATCTCCGTGTCCTTCTTCCGCAACCCATCGCCCAGCGGCGGTGCGGAGCGCGCGAAAAAGGGTCGCACAGGATCTGGCACGCCCGGTGGGACCTAGATTCTCCTCTTATCTCTGAAAAAGAGAGGCAAATAGAATAGTTAAGAGATACAAGTGGTCTTCTATGTGCTAAAATGACTAATGATTTTCAAGTATTTTTGTTTTTGCAGGAAATGGCATATTTCGGAAACTTCAACCTCGCTCCCTACACCGTCACTCCCGCAAAGAGCCCGGAGGGCAACCGTTCATGTTCTTCGGGACCATCCCGCAAGAACTCACCATCTATGGCCCGACTCCGGTGGCCACGATCACTCCCGCAACCGTCCGGATCTCCATCCCGGACGAGGAGGAGGACTCGATTACCCTAACTCCCAAGGGTATTTCTAACAACATCATGGCCTCTCCTACTACCTCCCCAAAGAGAGAAGGCGACCGTCAAGAGGACGGCCCCAACGGCGCGGCCCAAACTACCCGCAACTCTCAAGCGTCCGGGAAGAGGGCCCGGATGCATACAGAATCCAGTGGTGGCTAGGCCAGCTATCCCAGTCTCCAACAAATTCACGGCCCTCCGAATAGTGGCCAAGAACTCGGCCACAGGCCAGCTCCGCCAGGCATGGGAGGTGCCTAAGCCCACACCTCGCCTAACTCAAAGGCCTCAGCGCCGCCAGGACAAGTCTCAAGCCCCTGCAGAAGCCATCTACAAGGCTCACAGGGCCCTCAAGCAGAGAAAGAGCGTCAAGAACGCTAGGTTGAGACAATACGTCTCCCGCCCCGGTCAATCTCAAGGCATGGCTCGGCCGCAAGCCATTGTCTCAACTCCGCACCCAAGGAGGTTTACACCAAAGGCAACACCTAGCACCCAGCAGGTGTGGGTCCCGAAGGGTTCTCAGCCAACAAAACCCCAGTCTCAAGCCCAGCCCAGCAAGGCCGGCAAATCTAACGCTCCGCCCGAGAGTGTGTTCAGCCGCCTAGGTCAAAAGAGTGTGTTCAGCCGATTAGGCTCAAGAATACCACTCAACAGTCTGAAAATAACCGCACCTGACCAAGCAAAGAAGAAGAGAAGAACCGCTCGCTATGAAGAGCACTTCTCAGTCAACACCATCAGGATAAGCTACGATACTGATCCGGACACTGATGCTGAGGTGAATATGACCCAGGATGACCAGTCCCCGCCTAATCAAGCTCACGTCACCAATACCAACAAAAATAATGGTAGAAAAGGGAGACCACCCAAGAGAGTCAACCCCGAAGGTAATAGCAGGGAAAGGGAAGATCACAACGAAAACCCTGATCTCTTTGACAATGAAGATGACGTTGAAACACGTCCCGAAATGCCCATCGATGAAATAGAAATATTAAAAGGCCACATCGAGGCACGGGATGAAGAGCTGATTAGGCAACGGGAGCTAATCGCTACCATGCTAAAGCGAGAATGAAGAAGCGATTAAGGCGGTCAAGTCATTGCAAGAATCACAAGACGCCAATTTCAAAGCCGGTAGTTCCGTCAAGAAGGGGTCCACAAGTACCAAAAGCAATCATAAGGGAAAACAACCCGTCAATTCTAAACCCCATCCACATAGAACCATAGAAGTGGAGAGGTCGAACCAACGGGAATATCCGGAAGGAGATTCAAGCCATGATTGCTCAAAGAAATGCAAATAGCCGGAGGAGGTGGATACGCTATCCCTCCCGTTAAAAGCGTGGACATCCATACCCCGCCATATACGACTTAGAAGAATATCCTAAAGGGTATGTGATCCCCGCTTCAGGACCTTCTCGGGAAGGCAATAAAGATCTAAATCCCGAGCAACACCGGCCCATTTTGTAGCCTCGTGCGGCAATACGGGCGGCAATGATGCATTGTTGTTGAGACAATTCCCTCAAAGCCTAGTGGGAACCGCCTTTCAATGGTACTATTCATTAGAAAACAACAGCATCAGGACCTGGGATGAGATGGCGGATTCGTTCAGGGCGCGATTTGTCATGGTGTCTGACAAGATAAACATAGCCGATCTGGCAAGCACTAAACCCAAGAAAGGAGAGTCAATGACAGATTTTATTAATAGATGGCGGAACCTCAGCATCAAATGCGACCGCACATTAACTGAAGATGAGGCCGTCAACCTAATCATGAAAAACATTGACGGGTGGGTGGGCATGCTTCTTGGTGTGACAAAGGTCAACACATTCAAAGACTTGCTCAGATCGATATCTAATATGGAAAGGATGTCACCGCACACCGTGCCGAACTTTATGAATAATAGGCCGCAACGAGGAGCCCGAGCTGAGACCAAGGTGGCATTCACCTCGTTAAAGGATAAAATGGTCGCTAACGCAGATACTCAAAGCGGAAAGATGGCACAAATGGCAATAATTACAACAAGGACCTGAGCCCAATCAAGCGGGAGTTCACGGAGTTTTGAGTCCCTCAAACAAAAGAAATCTAAACCGTACTCCTTCGGAAAAGATAAAGTTGCCCAAATCTTCAGAGGGGCACTGAAGAATGGCCTAACCCTGCCGGCCAGTAAACGCCGGAAGATGCCGATAAATCGGACGAACCCAACTTCTGCCCATACCACAGAATAATAGGGCACTCAATCGAAGATTGCTGGGTCTTCAAAGATTGGGTCGAGAAGGCATATAAAAACGGTGAAATTACTTTACCTAAAGGGTTCTTGCAAAGCCCATCAGCCCATGAGCAGGCCAACACGATCTCTCATAAAGAAGAGAAAGTCCCGGCCGCCATGCGAAGACCAGGAAGAACAATGGACTACGCACCTATCGAAGAAATCAATTAAAATGCTTAAAGCTCTTAAGAAAGAACCCGGCATGAAATGGAAAGACGACATCACGCCGGTGGTCCCACCAAAACTCGGGTATATTATAAGGTGGACCAAAGCCAAGACCAGTCCTTAAGAAAAGAAAGAAGCATAGAAATAACAAGTCCAGAAAGAATAAAATTGAAGAGTATGAGCAGGGCCGTCCCGAGGCGATCACCCTCCAACACTTCATCTCCAAAGAAGACTGGGAGAAGCTAACCCTAGGTCAAGAGAAAGAAGATGTAGATGAAGAAATAAATAAAGAAGAGAGCGAAGAGATCTGGGGTGCTTCGTGCAACATGGTATATTCTTCTCACGACGAAGATATGCCAACATTAGAGGAGATGTTCTTCCCGAATGACGAAGGGGAAGCAAGCACCTCTCGGGACCAAGAATGAAGAGTGCAAAGCCGTGCTCCGTCCGGACTTATATACCCGAGAGACAAGCTCCCAAGGATTCCGATAAAGGAAAGGACAAGGCCCTGAATAAGGGTAAAGAGGTTGAGAATCCAAGCAAGAACCCAGAAAGGACCCGGTCGATGGGCGAAGAATACAATGTGTTGGCACATCTGCGTAAGATCCCAAAGACTATTAAGCATATTTGACGCGTTGATGATGTCACAAGACCTAAGGGAGGTTCTAATTCAGGCCTTGCAAGATCCTGAGAAGTACAAGTCATACTTCATAGAGCAAAATATGCAAGAAGCCCTATTCACCGCCAAGCGGGCCGCCTGTATAAATTTCACAGACGATGACCTCCTAATAGGCACCGTCGACCATAACCGCCCGCTATACATTACTGGAAACTGCGGAGGGCAAAAGATTGGCCGCATCTTGGTCGACGCAGGGTCTTCAATCAATATTATGCCGCTCAAAACTCTAAAGACCATCACCTTAGATGTGAAGAACCTATCTGATGAAAAGGTGATTATTCATGGCTTCAATCAAAACTCCCAAAAGGCCCTGGGAGCTATAACTCTGAACCTGCAATGCGGAAGCCTAAAAGCGCCTACTAAATTCTATGTCATTGACGCCGAAACTTCTTATCGGGCGTTCATTGGGTCGCCCGTGGCTTCACAAAGAATCGTGTCATACCTCTCCTCGCACCGTTGCCTCGAAATATATCGAGAATGGTAAGCAAAAGAGAATTGACGGAGATGTCAAGCTATTCGGGGTGCATGAGATTAAGTTCAATGACGCCCAATATTTTCTCGCCTAAATCCGCCGTGGCGCAAGCCGCCTATAACTAAAGCAGTCGAAACCCTTCAACAAAGGCCCTAAATTTGATACCTCATCCGGAGAAGAAGAAGAGGTCAAATTTAATATTAAACCCCGAGGTGCTCGAGCCCAAAGACCCGGAAGAAAGTCGGGTGAAGAAGCAACCTTCCGCTTCAAACAAAGTGGCGCGTATAAGGCCCAAATAAAACCGAGCGAAATCAATGCAAGTGATTCGAAGAGGAGGTCATTTTCAATTTTAAGCCTCGCCAACACTCCTCAAATTCAGATCATAGAGGCAACTTCGGAGAAGACTCGAAGATTCCAAACAACTCCGGGCAATACCACCTCGGGAGAAGAATCGGCCATGATCGTCAACCCGGGAAGAGGAGTCGACGAAGAGATCATTTATCACATCCTCAAGAAGCCATATAAAGGGCCCGAAACAGATAATGAAAGTGAGGAGTCATATATGATCAACACGGGACCCGAGTAGCGGAAGGGATAACCGGTTAGGCCGAGGCCTATAAATGAAGAACGCTCATGGCGGGAAAATTTCGAAGGTCGCGTACGGAATGCAATCGACGAAATAAGGCACCAAGTTGAAAATAATAGAAGAGAGGTGTCTCGAACAATGGGAAGTGATGCGGGATATTAAAGTACAACACAATGAAATCATGATAATGATTGAAAACCCGCAAACCGCGATCTATAACTCCGAGCTACTCAAGGAGGTGACGAGCGAACCCCGTTCCGGGAACCCCGAAAGGCAAGCACCCGATAGCGGCAAACGGGTAATTGTCATAGTAGATGAATCAAAGGGGGAAGAAATGAAAGCTAAGCAATCGACCGTCATGCAAACCCTCAAGGTCAAGAAGAGTAAACCATACTCTTTCCTAAAAAATAAAACAGCTCGGATATTTGAGCAGGCCTTAAAGAGCGGATTGACACTTCCCGTCTGTAAAAGACCCGCAGACATAGAAAGAGCCGGTGAAGGTGAATTCTGCCCTTATCATCGCATACTGGGTCACACCATTGAAGAATGTTGGGTATTCAAAGACCTCATAGAAGAAGGGCACAGAAACGGGACAATCCAACTCCCGAAGAGCTTTCAACAAGACCCAGCTCCGCACAACTCGAATAGCAAAGGCAAAGGGGTTGCTTATACGATCTCGCACACTCCCATACCTAGCAAACCTAAGGTTGCAAGACGTAAGCCGATCAAAGAAATCTACCGCTCCAACTCAGTCATGAATATTGAGATAGAAGAGGAGATGGCAGCGCTAGAGATTACTGTGGTTCCCGAAAGGCACTTTAAAGACCTTATGCCAAGGGAAGTGAACCACATCCAAACCCTAAAGACCTTTGTTGCTGCGGCAAAGGTAGAGCGCATCAAAGGGAAAACTATCATCCACAAGGCTATAATTTTCTATCGAGCGATTCAACCCGGTCTCGAAGAACCACGATCACAACACTTGGAAGAAGTGGGTGATAGAACAAGAGTTGGAGAATGCAACGAGCGATGACGCCGCATCTCATCCCTTTGGAAAGGAGTCGTATAAAGCGGCAAAAGGGCAAAATGTCCGAGAGACATATCCAAGGCCGAGGCCAAGCGCTTCGATGAACTCGGAATGGCGGCCGAATAAGGTCCCGGGCCCGGATGGTAAAATAAAGTACACCGGGGGTTAGGGTATAATCGCGATGACGCAAAGATGCTTCGAGGGGTCTCTCAACGGGTACCGTATGGAAGAGGCCGCATGACTTCTGTTGAAATGCCAGATAATGAAACAGAATAGGACAATACCCCGGTCCTGAAAAATGCTTTGAAACAGCTAGAAAAGGAGCCTAATACGGTCGATGAGTTAGCTGAAATTAATTTGGGGACGGAAGAAGACCCACGACCAACTTTCATAAGCGCGTCGTTACCGGAAGAGGTGGCTGACAGGTTGAAGACATTCCTTAAAAGCTACATGGACTGCTTCGCTTGGAGTTATAAAGAAATGCCCGGATTAGATCCCAACGTGGCGGTTCATTACTTAAAAATTGATCCAACCTTCAAGCCGATTAAACAAAGCGCCGAGGCGGATGAGAATAGAACTCGAAGAAAAGGTCGTGGAGGAAACGAAGAAACTCATCGACGCAGGCTTCATACGGGAAGAAGAGACGCCAAGAATGGGTGGCTAGCATTGTCCCGGTTAAAAAGAAAATGGGCAGATCCGCATTTGCGTGGACTTTCGGGACCTAAACAAGGCGTGCCCTAAAGATGATTTCCCGCTCCCAGTAACTGAAATCATAATTGACCATACATCCTCCTATGAAGTCTTCTCCTTCATGGACGGTTACGCGGGTTATAATCAAATCAAAATGGCGCCAGAAGATGAGAGGCACACGGCATTCCGCACGCCGATTGGCATATATTGTTATAAAGTCATGCCGTTTGGGCTCAAAAATGCAAAAGTGCCACCTACCAACGGGCGATGACGAAAATATTCGACGATTTGATCCATAAGATAGTCGAGTGCTATGTGGATGATCTAGTCATCAAGGCCATGTCATATGAAGAACACCTCCAATACCTCGAGGTCATTTTCAACCGCTTCGAGAGAACATGCGCTCAAATTAAACCCGTTGAAATGCGCATTCATGGTATCATCGGTAAATTTCGGGATTTGTAGTACGCCATAGGGGAATTGAGATAGACTCGGGCAAGATCAAAGCAATAACCGAACTATCCCCGCCAAAGAATTTAAAACAATTGCGATCTTTGCAAGGGCAATTGGCGTACATCAGGCGATTCATAGCCAACCTATCGGGTAAAATCCAACCCTTCACCCGGCTGACTAAGAAGAATATCCCGTTTAAGTGGGATGGCGAGTGCCAGCGAGCCTTTGAAGAAATCAAGGCCTATCTACTCAACCCTCCAGTGTTGGCGGCGCCCATACCCGGGAAGGAACTTATTCTATATACGACCGCCCTAGATGGATCCTTGGGAGCTCTGTTGGCACAAGAAAACCAGGATGGTAATCAAAATGCGCTATATTACTTAAGTCGCATGATGGTAGGGGCAGAACACGGGTATTCACCGATCGAGAAGCCTTTGTCGTCGGCCCTAATCTTCGCGGTGAAGAAATTGAGGCACTACATGCTAGCCCATAAAATCATTTTAATATCCAAAGTGGACCCTCTTAAATACACGATGACTCGACGCCAATGTTGACGGGGAGGCCGGCCAAGTGGGCTATTATTCTTACCGAGTTCGACATCACCTATACACCGCAAAGGCGATAAAGGGGCGAGCGCGGCGGATTTCTGGTCGCACACCCAATTCAAGATGACTCCCCATTAAAATGTGACTTTCCCGACGAGGAAACTCTACATGTTGAAGAAGGAGGTCCTATATGGGAGATGTACTTTGATGGTGCCTCGTCGATCAAGCCGATCGCGGCCGGGAGTCCCAATTGTGCGAGGCGGCGCGGGACTAGTCTTCGTAACCCGGAAGGCGGGATAATACGACATTCTCTCGGCTTTAACCGAACCATGCACAAATAATGAAGCGAGTATGAGGCACTTATCGCCGGACTAGAGCTATCACTTTGGAGCTAGAGATCAAGGTGTGCGCATCTTTGGGGATTCACGTTGATTATAAATCAAATAATTGGCGAATACAAGGTCTCGAAGCGGAACTAATACAATATCACCGAAGGCCATGGAACTAATGAAGAAAATCCCATATGTGTCCATCGAGAAGGTCACGAGGGCGTGAACGGTGAAGCGGATGCGTTGGCCAAACTCGCCAAGGAGAGTGGGTGAACCAACAGAGCGGAAATCCACATCATCGTCCGCATAGAAGGCCATTATCATTGTGTCAAACAACGAGATAAGGCGAATGATGAAAATCTTTGGGCTAGGAAAGGTAGAATGCCAAGAAACAATGACAAGCGAAGAAGATGATGATTGGAGACGATCGTTCATTGAATATTTCCGGCATGGCACCCTCCCCAAAGATAAAAGAATAGCGATCAACTAAGAAAGCGGGTACTACGGTATGCGTATGTGGGCAATACGCTATACCGGAGGTCTTATGATCAATTGTGGCTAAGATGTGTATCAGGGCCTGAAGCCGAGCAGATTATGAAAGAAGTTCATTCTGGACTATGCGGAGCACATCAGTCTGGGCCAAAAATGAAGTTAAAGATCAAGCGAATGGGGTATTATTGGCCTACAATGGTGGCTGATTGTGAAGAGCACGCAAAGAAGTGCCGCATGTGCCAGATACATGGCCCTTTTATACATCAAGCGCCAAACCCGTTGCACCCCACAATAGCATCCTGGCCATTTAATATGTGGGGCACAGATATAGTGGGGCCCATAGACCCTCCTACGTCGAGAGGTCACCGGTTCATCTTGGCGGCAACAGATTACTTTACTAAATGGGCCGAAGCCGTCCCACTCAAAGAAGTTAAAGCATCCGATGTGGTTAAGTTCTTCAAGACGCACATCCTTTACCGATTCGGTACACCGCAACGAATAATATCGATAATGGAACGGCCTTCAAGAGCTCCAAAGTCTATGCCCTTGGCGGAGCAATTTAATATTGATTGGAGATTCTCGTCCATTTATAATCCGAGAGCCAACGGACGCTGGCCGAAGCCTTTAACAAAACCCTAATCAATATCATGAAGAAGACCGTGGACGACAACCAACGAGGCGGGACAATCGTCTACGGGAGGCATTATGGGCTTATCGAACCACATACCGAACGCCTACGCAAGCTACCCCGTATTCTCTCGGCTTTTGGGGTTGAAGCCGTTCTCCCTCTTGAGGTGGAACTACCGTCGTTGCGGGTAGCTATGCAAAATGATATGACCATGGATGAATGCCAACAATTTAGATTGGACGAATTGGATGCCATGGACGAGAAGAGATTGATAGCCCAACAGAATCTTGAGATATATCAGGCAAAAATGGCAAGGGCATATGATAAAATGGCGCGAGTCGGGGCATTTCAACAAGGGGAGCTTGTTCTTGTCCTTAAGAGGCCGATTATGGCGGCACATCGGCCCAAAGTTCTCTCCGAATTGGGAAGGGCCATATGTAATTGAGAAGGTATACGGGGGGCGCGCATACCAACTCATAGACCATGAAGGTGAAAGGCCCATGCCACCGATTAATGGGCGATATCTGAAGAAGTACTACACATAGCCCGGAGCGGGGCCAACCGAGTAGTATTCATTGTAAATAAATAAGGAGGGAATAAGTGTTCGCTTACACACACGTACACGAAACACAAACCTATGTCTAACCTCCACTTTTGCATAAAAATCCCAAAAACCTTATTTTTGCATTTGTAAATAGAATGCATCCAAAAATCCAAAACCACACAAACACATTTAGCCCTACAATAAAGTAAAAAATATAGAATAAGAGAATTCAATGCCAAAACCACGCGAGAATATAAGGCGAGAGCTTTGGTGTTTGGGCTCACAATACAAATACCACTGGGTTTGTCCATTTGATACAGAATAAACACAAAAATGGGCAGGGTTTGCAGTTTGTCCCTCAAACCATCTGTTGCCCAATGACGAAAGTTGCTCATATTGGTCGCCTGCGGCGTAAGTCAAGGGATAGGTCGAGCAAATTGGTGGCTAGTAAATAGTCGCTTCCGAGGGCACATAAATAAATAACTCTCGTACTATTAGTAACATGTATCACTAATAACAAAAATCTGCTCTCTTCTGATAAAATAAAAGGATATCTAAGTAAAACAATAAAAACCTATTTTCCTTACTCATTGATAAAAATATATAAATAAAAAAATAATAATAAAATCTTTTCAATAAGGGGTTGCCACCTTTGTCCCCGACACCATGAGTGTTATACAAAGCCAGGTTGGGTGCATTCATCCGTAAAAGCACCACACGCCCGAAGAAATGGTGTGTCATAATCCCACGACATATCATGGAGGGTCGGATCAAGGGTTTACGCTTGTACCCGAGCATTTCATGTTAAACAAAGCGGCTCGCTTAAAGAAGTGACTCGGGTCATGGAGAGCGGACCTACCCGATGAAAGCTGTCTCGCAGGAATGCGTGATGGATGTTTGAGGGTAGCCAAAATATAAAAAACCAGATTGGGTACATTCATCCGCAAAAGTACCACACGCCCAAGGAGGTGATCTGTTTCTAATCCCAAAATAGGTCATGGAGGGGTCAGATTAAGGGTTTATGCTTTTGCCCGACATTCAGTGTCAAATAAAGTAATTCGCTTAAAGAAGTGACTCAGGTCATGGAGAGCGGACCTACCCGATGAAAGCCTGTCTCGCAGGGATGCGTGATGGATGTTTGAGGGTAGCACCCCACAAAACAAATTGAGTGGAGATGAGTGAATGTGAGTTTCCACTTTAGCACGCAACGGTGCACAAATGAGGGGAGAGTGGGTGAGCTTCCACAAAATAAATGTCAATTAAATATGCAAGGAGCATCCACAAAATGGTGTTATCAATTGCATCCATAATCCAATTGATACTTGGTAAGTTTATCCATCGGTAATAAAGGGATAAACGGGTTTATTACGTACCGGCCTAGAGGTCAATACGACGGAGTTCGGTATCCGTAAAATACCACGGTTACTTAAGTTACGTATTGTAATAAATAAAGAGAAGCTATGTATAGAATAAGTGCAATAGGGTGCTGTAAAGCTTTTCCCTTTTTCTATTTTTGGTACTTAGATGCTATGTGAAAATAAAAACAGCTGTATTAGGCACTTTTGCAACTAAGATTGAGAGTGTAAAATGTAAAGAGCTTATGAAAATCTCCCATACTGCGAAAGAAGAGATGAGAAAATAGCAAAGCAGGCGATCAGCATCCTCAACAGTGAAAGAAAAGAGAAAGAAAGCGAAATAAGGTAGCCGAGAGACGCTATCTTTACCTATCTCCATAGTGGTGAACGGGTAGCTCGGCGGGAGAGGCCGAGTACATGCACCATTACCCCACGAGCGAGAGGTGAGAGGACAGGCCCCACCATGTTGCGCTCATGAGAAGAATCGATTAAAGGAAAATCTATCGAAGTCTAGCACAGAACCCCGAGAAGGAGAGAGGTGTGTCGAATATGTGCACCAAAGCGAGGCCCTTCAAATTGCCAAATTCTTCGGGACCGCTTTGGTGGGTGGCTCTTTGTTTACCCACGAAAGGTTGAAGGAAGAAATACGGGAGAAAAAGCTAAGATCAAACCCTAAGAGTGAAAGCAAAAGTATAATCCCTATGCCACATGAAATGATGTCAATGCCAAGCTAGCATTTTGATGCAACTAGTCATGAGAAATTTCAAATGTGATTTTGCTTTCAAGGCTGACCTGGTGCCAAAGCTGTCACACCCCAGAAATAAATGAATCGGATTAGGGGTGCTTAATCACGCCACGTACGCACGACGAGACGTGCGTACGAAAGGCTAAGTGAATAAATATAAAGAGAATCCCAGAATAAACAAAATAATAATAATAATACAAAACAAAACAGTCCAGAATATACAGATAAATACAACGCCAGACACCGGCGGGGCTAACTCCATCGGAATGGGTAGCAAAATCTCTCAAATAAAGCCCAAAGAAAGAAACCAAAAACCCGATACCCGATAAGCCCTAATCAACTACCCGCCTCACTGTGCTGATGCGGCGAAGCACCTACGATATCACGCGGATCGTTGCACCTAGCACTCTCATCAAAACTCGAGCCCATACCTGTAAACCTGGATCCCACAACCACCGTGGAAACGTGAGTAATTTTAAAAATTACTCAGTACGGATTTAGATCCAGCCTTAAGATTTGATCTTCTTTCCTAGACTGGACCCAAACACCGATACCGAATTTAAATGCATTGAATTATTTAAATATATGTTAATGTATCATTGTTTTATACAATTCGAGAACACCTCTACATGAATGACATGAAATGACAATTAACCTTGAAATAGAAAATCTGAGGAAAATAGTAATATAATAGTAAATATAAGGTACGAGTAAACAAACACCCGAAATAAATATCCCAATTTGTAAATCACCAGATCTATCCCAAGCGGGCGCCACCAGCGTCCCAACTTACGAACTTGGGCCTTGCCTAAGCGGGCGCCACCAGCGACCCAACTTACGAACTTAGGACTTTATGTTTATGCGGCGCCAATGCCGCATAAACGGCAATTCGGGCTCCCGAGGCGATAACGCCCTAGGAGAGTGAGCGTGCATAAGCACGTACTGCAGTCCGCTAAATACGGTAATTCACCTTACAAAATAAAAGCAAGCGGATAAGTATGTTTCGGTTGCCATATCGTCAAAAGGAGATAACTACCCAGAAATAATCAAATCGGAAACTAATACAAATGGGAGCCTACACTGTACCAACTAAGGGTCGAGGACCGCATCCCGAAAATAATGACAAAATGAAATATAATACGGATGGGAGCCTACACCGTACCAACCTGGGGCCGAGGACCGCATCCCAAAGGGAGCCTACACTGTACCAACCGGGGGGCCGGAGGACCGCATCCCGAGAAATGACAAAATGATAGATGATACAAATGGGAGCCTACACTGTACCACTAAGGGCCAGAGGACCGCATCCCGAGAAAATAACAAAATAGGGTAGAATCCAGACTCGGATATGGACGCCCACACTAAACACTGAAAGACATGGTATCCTAATCGCTCAAATTTGGATTAAAAATCTTAATCATATTAAGAATATTAAAAATATAATATTGATCAAAAGAAAAACACTCTGACACGGCCGAACCCGCCAAATGACGGGGTCGGTGGATAACCGACAAGCAAAGGTGCGCAGTGTATATACAGACCAAAGGAATATAACCGTTGGTCTAGTTATACAAGGCAACCTCAGACTGAGATCACCCGGCCCGCCTCTCAGCACTTTCCCATGCATTTTGCATGATTAATTGTCTAGCTAAATTAATAACTAATGATATTAATAATATAAATCTACTAATTATAATCTATAACTTTATTTATTTAATTCTAACCTAGTCTATCTCGAGACTATTTCCCGAGTTCTATTCCTATCTCGTCTACATGCAGTATGATATGATATGACATGTAAATGCGGGTATATCTCAAATATGCTGGTCAATTTACCGGATGCAAATGACAAGTCAATTTTGGTCTCTAATCAAAGTTTGGTCGAAAATACCGCAATTCAGATTTATTTTAAAAACAGTTTTCATTTCGGTTTGGATTCCAAATTCTAAAGAGAGAAAATCAAATCCCAGGAAACCGTACCTGAGAATAATTTAGTTAGATCAGTAACGTCAAATTGCTAAGTCTCGGGTGGTGCATCACGATCTTGTCAGATGAGCCGTCTCATCTTGAGTGTATTCGTTTGTCGGCTCGTCAAGATATTTTTCGAAAACCTATGAAGTCAGAAATAAATTAAATTGACGAGTACCCTATTCACATTGGGTCTAGTTTGGTCAAGGTATACCGGACCCTCAATTGAAATTATCATATTTAATTTCGTATTTTAAAATTACATTTATTTTGATTTAATATAATTTATTTAAAATTTATTTGATTAATTAGCTAACTAATTATTATCACTTATTTAAATTAAATTTATAATTAGAATAATTAGTTATTTAGGAATAGAGAAATTGATTAATATATAATGTTTGTATATTTAGTATTACTCTTATTAATTTAAAATAGAGAAATTAATTACTATATATATATATTATAATATTATTATTCTTAACAATTAAAAATAGGGAAATTGATTAATATATACTTTAAAATCTAAATTATTATTATATTTTAAATTATTATTTTATAGCTCCTAATTATTCATAATATATTATTTAATTATGTCTTATTTTATTTATACTAGTATTATTTTTATAATTTAGAGATTATAATTATTTCGATTAACGTAACTAGCTTAATTTACTTAGATTAATTAAGTTGGCTTACTGTTATCACTTAATTAATTTAATTAAAATTAGGATAATTAATTATCTAGAATTAGCGAAATTGATTAATATATAATATTATATAATTAATATTAATATTATTAAAAATAGAGAAATTGATTAATATATATATTTTTATATATTCATTAATATTATTTCATTATTAAATAAATGAATTGATCAATAAGTATTTATAGATATATTAATTAATGTTATTCAATCATTAAAATAGAGAAATTGATTTATATATATTTTATGTTATAAATTATTATCATACCTCACTTATTACTTTAAAATTCCTAATTATTTATATTATACTCTTTAGTTATATTTTATTTTATATGTTTATGTTATTTTCAATAATTAGAAAATATACTATATCAACTAGAATTAAAATAAAAATAAAAATTAAATGAAAGTAATTAAATTTAATTAAACTTAAATTCAAATTAAACGTTTTATTTATTTAAACGTGTTGGTGTTTTAATGTTCGGGATCATACGCTGACTACCAAATCGTTGGTGCCAATGCACCGATATCCCGAATCGGGGGCCGTCAGGGAATATAATCATTTCCCGTCTTTCATTATAAGTATAAATCAATTTATTAGCTGTTCACGTTTTTTTATTTACGGCACTTGCCAATTAGTCAATTCGTAAACCCGCTTATACCTTTCGGCCCATTTAACTTTAATCAAATTCTTTTTCCCGACTTGCTTTATAATATTGATTATCAATCATGGTTTAATCTTGCACATATCACCCTCACAGAGTTATTACCATAATTATTTCAATTTAGGTCCCTAAAAGTTCATGATATTTACAAGTAGCATCTTAACCTTATCAGCAAGCATGGGTGTTTTGAACAATATGGTACCACAACTAACTATCGTGAAAAAGGGTATGAAGACCAAACACCAAGCAACTTTGTATGGTGTGTACAGGAGTTGAATGTATCAAGCCAGATAAGCACGCAAATAAGCACAAGAGCAACTTAGCTCAAGGGAGACAAACAAGCTAGAACCGAGTGCATACTATATTGGTACCAAGATTGGTACATAATAGAAATGGTACAAATATCAGAACTCAACCCATGTCGCACAGCAACAATCAACCATTAGTGAGAACAAAGGAAATCAGCGGAGGGAATGACACTAACTGATATGATAATAAGGCAAATTGCAAGTGTACACACATAACAACAAATCACACAAACACGAGTCTCAACCTCGGCACATGGCCCACACGACCGAGAGAAACAAGAGAGGTGTTACCCGATTTTCTCAAGGCGGCAGAAAAAGGGGAGAAGTGGGGTCGAAAGGGGTGGCTCGGCCAGCATATCGAGGCACGCCATGTGCTGATGAGGTTGGTTGATAGTACTGGCGAGTCGTGCGCCGGCGGCAGAGGAGGGTGGTGATCGTAGTAGGGCACGACGGCTCGGGGGCCGACAGTGTCATCGAGTTGGGGGGCACGGAAATGGGGCAGCATCTCTGCTGGCGACGGCCAGGTGGCGTGCAGGTGAGGCCGGCGAAGGGAGAGAGAGCAGCCTTAGGGTTGAGTGTGGGGCATTGTTGCGCAAGAGAGGAAAGAAGGGAGAATTTTTTTCTCTGTGTCGCCAGGGAAGAAAGGAAGAAAAACAAAAAGGAGGGGAAATGGGGAAAGGGATGTTATCGCCTGGGGAAAGAGAGAGAGAGAGAGAGAGAGAGAGAGAAAGAAATGGAAAGAGAGAAATTTTGATTTTGAAACCGGTCGGATTTTTCGTTATCGAATTTGTACGACCATTCGCGCATCCGATTTATTCTCTCTTTTAATCGTTTGAATGTAATTATTTTTCAAGACCAATTTGATTCTTATATTTTTATCGTATCAAATAATTTAATTTTAAATGTTATTTAATCGTTAATCATCAATACCCTCGGCATGGATATTATTATAAATTTCTTAAGTCAATCTTTGTTAATTTGAGCTTAACTCTCAATTACTAAAAATTCAGATCTATATCTGACATTCATTAATTTTATTCATCGTAATTTAATTTCATTAGATATTCTTGCGCTGTTAACTTTGAAATCAACTTATTTAAAGTTTCATAAATTTAATTTGATCTTTGGGGTTCATTCTTTAATTAAACCTTTAAATCTGTACTTTATAAATTCAACGTGCCTTTAATTTATTAATTATCATCACCATTATATTTATTGATTTTATTATTTTTAAAAGTTACGAGGTTTCACATCCAACCCCCCTTAAAAAGACGTTTCGTCCTCGAAACGAATTAACCCATAATTTATCCAATTTAAATGAGATTTTTTTGTGAAAATTTACTCATTAAAATTCATAACAGTTTAATTAAATTTTTTTTTTGATAGTATGACATTGTCAATGTTCGTACTATATAATTAATTTCAATTCCAATCCGATTGATTTATTATTTATTTTTAAATATTAATTTATTATATATATATTAATACATATATGCATTAGTGTTTATTTATATAACTATTTATATATTTGATTAATCAATTTTATCTCCACACTAATCTAGTCATTAGATCTTGTCATAACTACAAAACTAGTATTCCTTAATTCACTTTAAAATTAAATTCAATTTTTTTTTTTACATTATATATATATATATATATATATTGACCAGACAATTTGTATTATCCACTTAACTAGACATTGAATTATATACATTTCCATAAACTCTAATTTGATCTATGGTTGAAGTTGTTTGGACATCGAAGTAGGCATTAGTTTCGATTTTTAATTATTTTGATTTAAATGACAATTAATAATATATATATATGTTTTAATTTATTTACTAAAGATTTAAATAGTATACGAAGCATATAACGAAAGAACATAGTTCAACGGATCATACTAAAATAATTTGATCAGCGTACTGAATAAAGTCATACTGGACATGCGGAAGCGAAGTTTTATTAAAGAGAATTTTCTCAAATTTAAATTGGTTTGGACCTATGATAGTCATATGTATCACTAAAACTAAAGATAACGATACGATGTACATCGAACATCAAGGAATGACTCAAATAAGAAGTTGAATATCACGTAGATACCAATCTTTCGGAATCCCGTGTAGTTAAATGATAATTTATTTAGGTGGTTTCTAACAGGGTTGAATTAAATTTGACATCATCGAACGTATAGTCAAGGTCAAGCATGATAGAGAAATTTATGGGCTAATTACATACTAAAGGTTACCCGTATCTGGAATGAGGATTTATTTCTACGCTTAGAACCCACTAAATAGATATTAAATCAACTAGGATGGAATCGATTAGACAATTCCGCGCGAGCACATAAAAATTTCATACATCAAGGAAGCTAAACTTAATTATATAAAATTTAAGCGAATGAGTCACCATTAGCCGATGCCTAAAGATCTACTCCATTTAAGTTAAAGCACGAATAACGTGAATAACAAAAATATAAGGGTTTTTGAATACAAGGATCAACTTGAACAAAACTACACCTGTTATTATTATTATTATACTTCAATTCAAATTTTTTTTTGTAGTTGTCATAATACTTCAAATTATAAGTATATATTATGTTGTTGTTTTATGGTATGAGGGTTTTAAATTTACTGGCTTGTCAAAAGGTCGGGTCGAGGTGGAAAGAAAAAAAATTGAGAGAACTAAATGTAATTCAACTTTTCAAATTTGGCCTTTTTAAGCTATTTATAAATGTGTTTATTAGATTTAAATCTTCTCACGTTTGAGTAGTGGGATCCCTCGGGACAGCGAAATAATGCACTCTAGCGTGTAACGCTTGCCCCATCATTCTTAGACCTACCCATTACAAACCTATGTCAAATAATTATTATTATTTTGTTTATTTATTCATCTTCTCGGGATTTTCTAGATGTTACCCTAGCATGGTTTTTATTGAATCGAATTATAAAATTCATGCTCTGATACCACCGAAGGATGTCACACCCCAGAAATAAATGAATCGGATTAGGGGTGCTTAATCACGCCACGTACGCACGATGAGACGTGCGTACGAAAGGCTAAGTGAATAAATATAAAGAGAATCCCAGAATAAACAAAATAATAATAATAATACAAAACAAAACAGTCCAGAATATACAGATAAATACAACGCCAGACACCGGCGGGGCTAACTCCATCGGAATGGGTAGCAAAATCTCTCAAATAAAGCCCAAAGAAAGAAACCAAAAACCCGATACCCGATAAGCCCTAATCAACTACCCGCCTCACTGTGCTGATGCGGCGAAGCACCTCTGATATCACGCAGGACTGTTGCACCTAGCACTCTCATCAAAACTCGAGCCCATACCTGTAAACCTGGATCCCACAACCACCGTGGAAACGTGAGTAATTTTAAAAATTACTCAGTACGGATTTAGATCCAGCCTTAAGATTTGATCTTCTTTCCTAGACTGGACCCAAACACCGATACCGAATTTAAATGCATTGAATTATTTAAATATATGTTAATGTATCATTGTTTTATACAATTCGAGAACACCTCTACATGAATGACATGAAATGACAATTAACCTTGAAATAGAAAATCGAGGAAAATAGTAATATAATAGTAAATATAAGGTACGAGTAAACAAAACACCGAAATAAATATCCCAATTTGTAAATCACCAGATCTATCCCAAGCGGGCGCCACCAGCGTCCCAACTTACGAACTTGGGCCTTGCCTAAGCGGGCGCCACCAGCGACCCAACTTACGAACTTAGGACTTTATGTTTATGCGGCGCCAATGCCGCATAAACGGCAATTCGGGCTCCCGAGGCGATAACGCCCTAGGAGAGTGAGCGTGCATAAGCACGTACTCTGGTCTGCTAAATCTGGTAATTCACCTTACAAAATAAAAGCAAGCGGATAAGTATGTTTTCAGTTGCCATATCGTCAAAAGGAGATAACTACCCAGGAAATAATCAAATCGGAAACTAATACAAATGGGAGCCTACACTGTACCAACTAAGGGTCAGAGGACCGCATCCCGAAAATAATGACAAAATGAAATATAATACAGATGGGAGCCTACACTGTACCAACCTGGGGCCAGAGGACCGCATCCCAAAGGGGAGCCTACACTGTACCAACCAGGGGCCAGAGGACCGCATCCCGAGAAATGACAAAATGATAGATGATACAAATGGGAGCCTACACTGTTTTACCACTAAGGGCCAGAGGACCGCATCCCGAGAAAATAACAAAATAGGGTAGAATCCAGACTCGGATATGGACGCCCACACTAAACACTGAAAGACATGGTATCCTAATCGCTCAAATTTGGATTAAAAATCTTAATCATATTAAGAATATTAAAAATATAATATTGATCAAAAGAAAAACACTCTGACACGGCCGAACCCGCCAAATGACGGGGTCGGTGGATAACCGACAAGCAAAGGTGCGCGGTGTATATAGAGACAAAGGAATATAACCGTTGTCCAGTTATACAAGGCAACCTCGACCGAGATCACCCGCCCGCCTCTCGGCACTTTCCCATGCATTTTGCATGATTAATTGTCTAGCTAAATTAATAACTAATGATATTAATAATATAAATCTACTAATTATAATCTATAACTTTATTTATTTAATTCTAACCTAGTCCTATCTCGAGACTATTTCCGAGTTCTATTCCTATCTCGTCTACATGCGGTATGATATGATATGACATGTAAATGCGGGTATATCTCAAATATCTTTGGTCAATTTACCGGATGCAAATGACAAGTCAATTTTGGTCTCTAATCAAAGTTTGGTCGAAAATACCGCAATTGATTTATTTTAAAAACAGTTTTCATTTCGGTTTGGATTCCAAATTCTAAAGAGAGAAAATCAAATCCCGAGGAAACCGTACACGAGAATAATTTAGTTAGATCGGTAACGTCAAATTGCTAAGTCTCGGGTGGTGCATCACGATCTTGTCGGATAGCCGTCTCATCTTGAGTGTATTCGTTTGTCGGCTCGTCAAGATATTTTTCGAAAACCTATGAAGTCAGAAATAAATTAAATTGACGAGTACCCTATTCACATTGGGTCTAGTTTGGTCAAGGTATACCGGACCCTCAATTGAAATTATCATATTTAATTTCGTATTTTAAAATTACATTTATTTTGATTTAATATAATTTATTTAAAATTTATTTGATTAATTAGCTAACTAATTATTATCACTTATTTAAATTAAATTTATAATTAGAATAATTAGTTATTTAGGAATAGAGAAATTGATTAATATATAATGTTTGTATATTTAGTATTACTCTTATTAATTTAAAATAGAGAAATTAATTACTATATATATATATTATAATATTATTATTCTTAACAATTAAAAATAGGGAAATTGATTAATATATACTTTAAAATCTAAATTATTATTATATTTTAAATTATTATTTTATAGCTCCTAATTATTCATAATATATTATTTAATTATGTCTTATTTTATTTATACTAGTATTATTTTTATAATTTAGAGATTATAATTATTTCGATTAACGTAACTAGCTTAATTTACTTAGATTAATTAAGTTGGCTTACTGTTATCACTTAATTAATTTAATTAAAATTAGGATAATTAATTATCTAGAATTAGCGAAATTGATTAATATATAATATTATATAATTAATATTAATATTATTAAAAATAGAGAAATTGATTAATATATATATTTTTATATATTCATTAATATTATTTCATTATTAAATAAATGAATTGATCAATAAGTATTTATAGATATATTAATTAATGTTATTCAATCATTAAAATAGAGAAATTGATTTATATATATTTTATGTTATAAATTATTATCATACCTCACTTATTACTTTAAAATTCCTAATTATTTATATTATACTCTTTAGTTATATTTTATTTTATATGTTTATGTTATTTTCAATAATTAGAAAATATACTATATCAACTAGAATTAAAATAAAAATAAAAATTAAATGAAAGTAATTAAATTTAATTAAACTTAAATTCAAATTAAACGTTTTATTTATTTAAACGTGTTGGTGTTTTAATGTTCGGGATCATACGCGACTACCAAATCGTTGGTGCCAATGCACCGATATCCCGAATCGGGGCGATCGGGGAATATAATCATTTCCGTCTTTCATTATAAGTATAAATCAATTTATTAGTCATTTCACGTTTTTTTATTTACGGCACTTGCCAATTAGTCAATTCGTAAACCCGCTTATACCTTTCGGCCCATTTAACTTTAATCAAATTCTTTTTCCGACTTGCTTTATAATATTGATTATCAATCATGGTTTAATCTTGCACATATCACCCTCACGAGTTATTACCATAATTATTTCAATTTAGGTCCCTAAAAGTTCATGATATTTACAAGTAGCATCTTAACCTTATCAAGAAGCATGGGTGTTTTGAACAATATGGTACCACAACTAACTATCGTGAAAAAGGGTATGAAGACCAAACACCAAGCAACTTTGTATGGTGTGTACGGGGAGTTGAATGTATCAAGCCGGATAAGCACGCAAATAAGCACAAGAGCAACTTAGCTCAAGGGAGACAAACAAGCTAGAACCGAGTGCATACTATATTGGTACCAAGATTGGTACATAATAGAAATGGTACAAATATCGAACTCAACCCATGTCGCACAAACAACAATCAACCATTAGTGAGAACAAAGGAAATCGGCGGAGGGAATGACACTAAGCGATATGATAATAAGGCAAATTGCAAGTGTACACACATAACAACAAATCACACAAACACGAGTCTCAACCTCGGCACATGGCCCACACGACCGAGAGAAACAAGAGAGGTGTTACCCGTTTTTCTCAAGGCGGCAGAAAAAGAGGTTGAAGTGGGGTCGAAAGGGGTGGCTCGGCCAAGATATCGAGGCACGCCATGTGCGATGAGGTTGGTTGATAGTGATCGGCGAGTCGTGCGCGGCGGCGAGAGGAGGGGTGGCTCGTAGTGGCACGGTACGGCTCGGGGCCGACGGTGTCATCGAGTTGGGGGGCACGGAAATGGGGCGCATCTCTCTGGCGGCGACGATAGGTGGCGTGCGAGTGAGGCGGCGAAGGGAGAGAGAGCGACCTTAGGGTTGAGTGTGGGGCATTGTTGCGCAAGAGAGGAAAGAAGGGAGAATTTTTTTCTCTGTGTCGCCGGGGAAGAAAGGAAGAAAAAAAAAAAGGAGGGGAAATGGGGAAAGGGATGTTATCGCCTGGGGAGAGAGAGAGAGAGAGAGAGAGAGAGAGAGAGAAAGAAATGGAAAGAGAGAAATTTTGATTTTGAAACCGGTCGGATTTTTCGTTATCGAATTTGTACGACCATTCGCGCATCCGATTTATTCTCTCTTTTAATCGTTTGAATGTAATTATTTTTCAAGACCAATTTGATTCTTATATTTTTATCGTATCAAATAATTTAATTTTAAATGTTATTTAACTGTTAATCATCAATACCCTCGGCATGGATATTATTATAAATTTCTTAAGTCAATCTTTGTTAATTTGAGCTTAACTCTCAATTACTAAAAATTCAGATCTATATCTGACATTCATTAATTTTATTCATCGTAATTTAATTTCATTAGATATTCTTGCGCTGTTAACTTTGAAATCAACTTATTTAAAGTTTCATAAATTTAATTTGATCTTTGGGGTTCATTCTTTAATTAAACCTTTAAATCTGTACTTTATAAATTCAACGTGCCTTTAATTTATTAATTATCATCACCATTATATTTATTGATTTTATTATTTTTAAAAGTTACGAGGTTTCACAAAAGCTGTGAGCAACCACCTAACCATGCTTTGATTTGTGTCAATTACTGATAAGTAGTCAGTTCTTTGACCAAGTCACCCTCATGTTAAGGGATTGAAAATCAATTTCACAAGACCGATCGGTGCAAAGTTTGGGAGCAACCATCGATCAAGTCTAGATCTGTATCAACTGTTGACATGTAATCAACTGTTGATCAGATCAAGCCCTAATGAATATCAATATAAGTCTAATTGGTATTTAGTTAGGGTGGTTTCTGCAAGAGAGAGATAATTGGCAGAGACACAGAGCTACAATTGAGACCAGGGATTAATTCAGAAGAAATAATAGGGTTTATTTGATAAAAGAATTTTTAATTCAGAGAAGGAGGGGTAAAAATGGAATTAAAAATTACAGGGATGATCATCATGAATTTAGGGATTTTTGGTGAAATTTTCATGATTTTTGGATGAAGGGATCTATTAAAATCAATTGGAGAAAGAAAATTAGATTAATCCAAGGGCCAGGATTTGATCAAGGGGCTTTTAAGGGTGCAACTTGGAGCTAAAGAGTTAACTGGGTGCAATATGGGGCTGCCAAACGAAAAGAACACCTTAAATGGCGCTGGAAAAGTATTTGAAAGAGAGAAATTACTAGATGAACTTGGTGTAACATGTTTGTTTCTCATTAAACATGACGTGTGGGCCCGGACCACGTGAACCAAGCTCAGCCGAACCACACCCTCCTTCTCCCCTATTTCTTTCGCTGGAAATGGGCCCCATATGGACAGAAATTCATTTCCTTCTTCTCTGCTGCTGCTGAACACGAATCCCTCTCTGCTGAACACCATTTTTCAACAGAAAACGAGTAGAAAATGGAAAATGGGTCAAACGGTGGCGGAATTTTGCAAATAATATACCGTTGGAAAGCTCTAACCGAGGAGAATCCATTGAATCAATTTATTTTGAAGATGGTGCGCTGTACATCACTCGCATCAGAGGTGAAGTAATTCGGGTGTGAAGTCCAATTGAGTGATTTGGCGAGTAATTGGACAAATTGGCGGTTGGGAAAGCATTGTGTGGGTCCCACGATTCGGTTGAGACTGTTACTGGCACAAAAAATCGTTGCTCATTGCATAATTGCCTTGGTAGGATTGGTGCACACAACCGAAACCAATGAAATTGAAGATTTCATTCTGGTTTTTGAGAAAGAAGAGCAGGGAATAATTAAGCTACAACTACTGTGCCAAGCTGGCAATCCATATCCTAGAGCCTGCTCACAACAAACACAAGTGAAATCAAATCCACACCATTGAAATAGTGAAAGAGGGGCTGAGATGCAGCCATGTCAGCGATCCAAGGGAGCAAAGAAACACAATTTGTGCAAGGAAAAGCACAATTGAGCCCTATCTGAACCCTATAAAAGTCTTAGAATAGCAATTGAAAAAAAAAGAGAAAAAAATAGACCATCTACCCAAACCAGTGAAGAAGAAACCTAGGCAGATCCTGTTCTTCAGCATAGATACTCCCTAAAACTGATTGATCTCGGTTTCAAACTTGAGAACTCAGTTAGATCTTGATCTTTACCTTGAATAGCAATCCAAGCTAATGAAATTTCGGTTTCAAACTTGAGAATTCAGCAGAATCACCCGAGACCTTTGATGATCAACTCTAATCCAGTAGCAAGGAGGTCAAATTGGAGCATTACAAGTCCCATCAGTTGCATTGAGATCTTCAGATAAGTGAATTTCAACCTTTTAAGATGTAAATTCCTAAGGATTACTCTATTCTTCTTTGAATCAAGAAATAAAGTTTGCCTCTTTTCTGAACTTTCTTATTGATAACCCCTTTGAACATAGTTAGGTTTAAGATTAATGCTAAGCTTTTCATCGATGCTTCTTGAATCTTTCTTTATTATCAGCTGATTGATCTCGGTTATAACCTGAGAACTCAGCAAGAATAATTCCATTCCATTACAAATGCTATTTTTGAACAGTTGGAGGAAAAGATCAAATGCTTTTTGATAATAATATTAAGGTTGCTGAGTACATGAAGGATCTGGTAATGGTACAAGCGATAAGCCTTCATAGGATTGTGATTCAGAGCAACACAAATTACATTCTGATAATCAATGATTCAATTCTGACAGATCACAAAAAGGGATAATTGATTAACATCATGATGATCTGTGTTGATACATTAGACTGATACGCATTTGAATACTAATTTCTTAGAAATTCTGGTTGAATTGAGTGGATACCTAAGGCATAAGAATCTTGATACCGAGAACTCGTACCGATCCACATTAAACGGTACCGGTGTATACACTCAATCCGTCTGATTCTCGATCAACCTCTATAGAAGATTCCTTGAGAATAGACGACAACTTGTTGGTCTTGTCAGATTAGGAAGGTAGAGCCCCGATCTTAGGAAAGTCCTATTGACACGAATCTTGGTGCAACGATCGGAGAGACAATCAACAAGATATAATCGCACGATCTTTGAAGTGTGGGTTTGCATCTTGACGCACACGTATGAATCTCAAAGAGAATCAATGGATCGAGTTATCAAACATCAATGAGAATTAAATGGATTAAATTTGGGCCCTATATCTCTCGAACACGCATCCCAGAGTGATATCCAATGACTCATGAAAAACTGTATTTAAATGAAAGAGTGCACTAATCTCGGCGCAGATCCAATGATACGAATTAAATGCAGGATTAACTACGGCCCAGATCAAGGAGAGGCCCGACTATGGAGAATAAAAAAAGAAAATTAAATCTGGGCCCAGCAGCGAAAGTGTAATAAAAGAAAATAAAGGAGTAGATTTGGGCTTAATCTGAAAGGAAAATAAACCCGGCCCAAGAACCAATTCGGCCCAACTATCAATAATAACAGAATATTAATAGCATGGAATAAATAAATGATTTAAAAATGCTCCTGAACTCCAAATTAACTCAAATTTGTTTCTAAAATTTCCTTATTTTTCATACTATTTTTCTATATGATAATATTCCAGTTTTAAAAATATAATCATGGTAAAACAATTTAAAAGCAATAGATATTGCATATATTGATGTATTTGACCTAGCTTTGACTTGTCATTTTAAATACTATAAAAATTCCAAAAATACAAATAAAATCATGAATAATAATTAGGTATATTTTTCTGATTTTTCAAGTGATTTTCATGAAATAATAATGACAATAGTAATATGCAATAATAAATAATGATAATAGCTCTATTCTTTGATAAATAAAAAAATATACAATAATAAATAATAATAGATATTGTGTTGATATTTTCTGTAAAAAGAATAATAAAAATAAATAGCACAAAAAAAAAATACAAAAATATATACTACCATGATAATAGATAGTAAATACATTTTCTTTTATAATAAAGAATAATAATATAGTTTTATAATAAAATGAATTGCATTTCTTTTGTTATTTCTATACAAATATACAATAAAAATATTTTGATGGATAAAAATGCATAAAAAAAAATATAAAATAATAATAATAGTAATAATAAAGAATATAATGAATTTCATCCCTTATGTCTATTTTCAAATAATGATGATAAATAAAAAAAAATCTTATACTTTTCTATAGATAATAAATAGAAATAATAAAAAAAATATAATGAATAGTATAATAAATAAGATAGAATATTAATAATGATTTCTTTTTAGCTATTATAGATCTTAAAAATAAAAAAAAGATAAATATAAAAATGATATAGCTAGCCATCTTTTGATTTGTAAATAATTCCTACATAATGTTTCAACATAATAGAATATAATAATAAAATTCTATTACTTTGGCTATTATAAATATTTTAAAAAAATACAAATAAAATCATAGCCATTTCATTTTCTATTATTTTTGTAAGTGATTTTCTACAAAATAAATAGAGTTTGGAAATAATAAAAAATGAAAATTCTACTATTTTAGCTATTATAAAAATCCCAAAAATATAAGTAAAATTCTAAGTTAATAGCTAACCCATTTTCCTATTATTGTAAATAATTTTTCTACATAGATAAATAGAGTTTAAAAATAAAAAATATAATAATAATAATAATAATAAGAATAATAATAATAATAAATAAATACATCTTTATAATAGAAATAATAATGGAAGATATTATATAATAGGCTTTGTACATTTTGGATATAAACAAAAATGCTCACATAAGGAGTACAGAGCCACATGAGAATGTTTGCACACATGATATAACCTTTAGAACGATTAGTCAGGACAAGAATATCTTGACAAATGATAGACAAGGTTGCAATGGCAACATGAGAAGATACGTCGGAACAGGAACATCTTGACGTAGAATAGCTAAGGCTTCGATAGCAACATGAGAAGATACGTCGAGACAAGAACATCTTGACGCTCGCTGAAGAATGACCAAAGCCACGACATCAGCATGGAGAGATATGTCGACTTTGAAGAAGAAGAACATTATGATGTCCGAGAGAAGTGACATCTTAATGACTCGGTGTCATGAACAAGTAATTCATGACCATTTAAACTAGCGAGACTGAACTCATCCGTCGATAAGTTTGTCTTCTGGTTCATCTCCCGAGACTGTGAGATTGAATCGTTCTGTAGTAGATTCATCCACAAAACAGTGAATGTGAACCGTTCTGTAGGTAGGTTCCTTCACTAACACATGCCTCAATGTTGGCGGCCCAAGTGCTTCGGGTTTGACATTGTGTGCAACCGTGTTTCCTAGGTTTATGAATCGGCTTAGTGCTTCGAATTCATGATCTAGAAGATCGGTGAGAAGAAACACGTGGGCCATATCCACCCTTCTCCCGATTCACCAACCTCAAGATCAAGCAGAAGCTCGGCGCTTCGAGTTGTATTTTGTGTGATTGGTTGTTGACTAGTTAAGATTGAACCGTTCTGTAGTAGGTTCATCTTCTAGATCAACGGAGGTCGAGTCATTCTGTATGTAGACTCACCTCAAGCCCCTCTGAAGAGACTAACCTAGTCTGTAGTAAGGTTACATCTCGAGGTGGCATAGACTGAACCGATCTGTTTGTAGGTTCGTCTTCCATAGGACAAAACCGATCTGTTTGTAGGTTTGTCTTCCATAAAAATTGAACCGATCTGTTTGTAGGTTCATCTTCCATAGGGTTAAATAAAGATTGAACCGATCTGTTTGTAGGTTCGTCTTCCGTGGACCCCTTTTTATGAACCTAGACGACCACTTGACCATCTTTTAACTATACTATTTGCTTCTCTCTTTCAAAGATCCAGAGGTGCCTCGAGGTTAGTAGCCCAGGGTAATTAACGGTGGGGGCTTGCGCCCACCGGAATCTACAAGAACTCACAATCACTAAAAACCCCCCGAATGTGCATCCAAATATCTCTAAACGGCGGAATCGGCACCGACACCCCGAGATGCACGCTCGGGAGGGATCTCCGTGTCCTTCTTCCGCAACCCATCGCCCAGCGGCGGTGCGGAGCACGCGAAAAAGGGTCGCACAACCGTAATATTTTCTCTTATATGATATTCATTAATTGCCCATTGTAATTGCTCTTTAGAATTAAATATTTGATTATCTGACAACGGATTATCGAATTGTGATTGTGAATGAGCATTTATTTCATTGATCTCAAAAATATCACTAAAGTCACATACCAGATGATACTTTTCTGATCTATTTTTCACAATCAATCGATGCTCTATATGTTCATGAGAATCATAATCTAAGTCATCATTTTCATCAACTGAGTCCCAATAATCTTCTCCAATCTCCTATCCATCTATTAAAATGAGTATAAAATCATCATCACCCTCATCATCATCATTTATGTTACATTTGGACCGACAGGTGTCGGATAAATTAGCCTTTCTGGATCTGATTTGTGTATTTGATGTGCTAGATTTATTGTGGAAGATATAATATTTTCGGTTCTATTACTAATTTCGGGTAGGTTATTCAAAGAATCCTCTGCATTATCAATTGGCGATATTTTCACATACAACTCAACCATTCTCCAATTCATTTCTGTTGTTGTCATTTGAAATGTTATTCACCACTCAATCTCTTCTCGAATAGGAATTAAATAAAAATGATAAACACTAGTACCTCTTGTATTATACCAAGCCCTGATACGAAAAAAATATTAATTCTCTAGTAATTCGAGTTGTCTGTATATTATAGTTCTGACCTCGTCAAAACACGTATCTTCATTTCCATGAAAAGAAAATCTAGGAGGATTATCATAATCAATACATGTTGATCCTGTGATGATATTACCAACCGCATAAACCATAATCGGAATCATTCTGTCAAATTATTAAAATATTATTAGTTAATATCTTAAATATGCTTTAAATTTTATTAATATAAAATAAATTAAAAATTTCACTGACTTTTATTATGTTCGAAGAGTGTTGGAAGTAAGAATTTTAAAGAGTGCGGGTTTTTAATGGGTATAAGTTCATATTTTTTAAAAGCGGATCTGGATCCACATTTCTTAAAAGCAGACCTGAATCTACATTTCTTAAAAGCGGAAGTGAGTCTATATTTCTTAAAAGAGGATCTGGGTCCATATTTTTAAAAGCGGATTTGGATTCATATTTCTTAAAAGTGGACCTGAATTTATTAGCACATTATAAGATGATTTGAGTTATATACATTGATTAAAATTAATTCATATTCAACTCTTAATACACGAATTATTCATATTCATATTCATATTCATATTCATATCCATATCCATATTCATATTCATATTCATATTCATATCCATATTCGTATTCATATCCATATCCATATCCATATTCATATTCATATTCATATTTAACTCTTAAATTCGGATCTGTAAAAAAAATTTCATGTCCGCACTTAATAAGTGCGGATCTGGGTCCACTTTTAACAAACGTGGACTTAGGTACACGTTTAATTAACATGGATTTGTTACTTTTATGATTTCTGCCAATCAAGTGTTATTTTTGTGTTTTTAATTTTTTTCATGTTATTAATAAAAAATATAAGAAGGGACTGAGAAGTGTAGAGGAAAGAAAGAGAAGTGAAAAATAAATAATCAAGAGAGAAAAGTAAATTTTTATGCTTTAATTTTGAGAGAGAAAATTTTGATGAACTTTGAATTGAGTTTTTTTCTTATTTTTTTTAAATTATATGATTGTGAAGCAAGCAAATTTAATTGAATAAGTATGATTTTCTCTGATCATCCTCTCTCCTCCTTCTTTCTCTTTTATCCTCCTCCAAAGCACAATGTAAGAGAGCAAAGAGTATAAACGAAGGATGAGATGAGCACAAATGGAAAAAGTTTAAAATCTAAAAGCTCTTTTTCGATGTTCATGTGTGATCAAATTTTTCATAAATATTTTCAAATCTCAAAATCATGACAAGGAAGTAAAAAATAATTCAGTAAATTTATAAAAAAAATATATTATAGTATAGAGAAATTTTTTAAAACCCAGATTTTTATAGATTCATATCCGAATTTCAGCTTCTTTTTTTTTTGGTAATAACTGTAGTTTCATCTCTCGCTCCATCTTTCATTTTTTAATGCACGCCGCACACGAAAACCCCCTCCCATTCGGTCTTTCTATATTTCTATACATGTGAAAAAATTTCATTGCTCTTTCCTCCTTTTTTTTCTTACTAACGCAATGTGAAAAAAAATACATTAAAAGCCAAGTTATTAAAAATAAGAAATATGAATGGTTAAAGATGATTTCGCAGTTGCATTCATCTTAATTATTTGAATTGACGTTAAAAGAGAACTGTATGTGTTATATTTGTTTAATTGGATCTTTGACCATTCCTTATATATTTTCACTGTCATAATTGTCAAGCATATAATTCATAAATAATGAATAATAGGTACATGTCATTATGATAATAAATATTAGCTAGTTTGTGTCAATTTCTATAAAGAGTGTGGAGTTATGATAGAGGTTCAAAGCATTCTCTGAATTATTTGAAGTCATTATAAACACTCTTTTGAAAGAGAAGAAATCCAATTACCATCACTTTGGTGCCACATCGGTGCCATTAAAATTAAATATCAAATAACTATTATCTAAATTTTTAAATAACAAAACTAATTGAAAGAATATTTTATAAATATCATCTTATATATGAATACAAAAAATTATATCATTTCGATATTATTTATATAGACATCAAACATTAATAAATAAACAGATCAAATTTTACAATTTAGACACGTTACTTGATGGATATTCAAATGAAGTTAAAATTTTATGATTTTTCATATACATACAATTGAGATGATATATAATCACTGCACCACAAAAGGGCTTTACAATGGTTATTTTCCCCAGTTAGCAGCGGTTGTACAACATCTGTTATTGGGAAAGCTGCAAAGTTTAACAGTGGTTTTGTTGAAAACCACTGCAAATTATTTACCACAGTTCTTATAGAACAACCGCTGCAAAATACCGTTTACAGCGGTTTTTAACAAAGCCGGTGTAAACATGACCTTTATAGCGATTTTTAAGTTAAAAACCGCTATAAAATTGGTTTTGTAGCGGTTCTTCCATAAAAACCGCTGTAAAATATTTTTTTTATTTTTTTTTCAAAATTGTTTTGCAGCGGTTTTTTTTATAAAAACCACTGTGAAATGTTTTTTTAATTTTTTTCAAAATTATATTGTAGCGGTTTTTATGAAAAAACCGCTGTAAATTTTTAGTTATTTTTGTTTATGTGACTTGCCCATATATGCTAGCCATATATAATATTTTTATCTCATGCATTTTCACAAAAAATAATAATAAATATACTTAATTACTAATTAACTATATCTAATTAACTAATATATCTAACATACACACATAATACTACATAATACATCAAAATATAATAAATATTTATAAAATATTAAAATTTGATAAAAAATATCAAAATAAGGAAATCACAAACTCAACCCAAAATTTTTTTACTTCCTCGTACTTGGTCGGTGTCAAAGGGTTGTAGGTTTTGATGCTCTGAAAAAAAAATAATTAGTACGTAAATATATATTGAAAAAATTAATAAATTTAACTATGTATATTAAATTTTGTACATCAATCTCAATATTTCTACATCTTAATTCTTCCCGTACATCAATATCTGAATCTATATTATTTTCAGCTCCCAATTCTTCATGTACATCAATACCCGAAGCTACATTTCCTACATATTCTTTGGGCTCTCTGTGCCTTACCCATCGGGTGTACCCCAGTTGAAATCCATTAGAAATTAAATGATCTTTCAAAACTTTGATAGTGGGTTGTCTCAGAACATTCTGGCACTTCCTGCAAGGACAAGGAAGATGTCGCTCACTAGGTCACACTTTGATTTTCTCTAGCACACTCTAAAAATTCATTATGTCCGATCATATATTCATATGTGTCTCGTCGCCATACATCCAACTTCTTGAATCCATCTAAAAAGGTTAAAAATACGTACATGTCATATATCTGGTATAAGGACCCGCATGTGGTTTCGGGCTGGCCAACCATCCTAACCCACTCTCTGAATATTTTGTCTCATTAGCGAGCATACACTTGTCAATCTGGTGTTTGAGAAAAATTCGGCAGCATTTCCCCTCAGCTCCCCGCATACGCCAATGCACAATTGCATGTACGTACGTACTCGTGGGAACAAAAGGGAAAACGCTGAACCAAATCATTCTCATCCACCAGATCAACGAGCGTACGCTCACTAATCCTAAATGAGACAGAGTATTCAAAGAGCAGTCCCAAATGGGGACTATTCAAGATTAATCCCTATTGGATTAATCCTGAATGGGTACCGACCTAAATTAGCTAAAGTTCTGGTAAATTGGTCATACATGATAATACTACTAAATTATAATGCATCAATTACATGCTCTAAAATTAACAAAATTAATGCATAATTAAATAAAAAATTTATTTAAGCAAATCAATTAAAATTTTCAAAAATTAACCTTAACGCTCTCATAGCCGTTGCGCGTCATTTGTCGGTCTTGTTTGTTCTTTGCCAAGGTCCCGCTTTTGTTGCCGCTCAGGACTGCTCTAATCATCCGTTCGATCCGCTTAGTTACCCACTTCGTTTGAGAGAAGATAGAGGAAAAGTTTATTGTTGAGATAATAAGAGAAGATAATAGAAAATTTGATCAAATTTGGTGAAATTTTGTGTTATTTCGAGCTCAAAAAATATTCAAATTTGGAGCTCCTTTAATGGTGGTATTTCTTTGGTTGAGAGGAGAGAGAGTCTGTAACTAGGGAAGCAGTACTTATTAGCAACTTTGCAGCGGTTGTTGAAGGAAAATTGCTGCTAAGTTTACAACGGTTTTTAGCTGAAAACCGTTGTAAATGATGCGCTGCAAAAGAGGTATTTTGACGTAGTGAATACATCTAAATGTTTACATTTTTAAATTTATACATAAATAAATAAATAGACACCATAATAATTAAATCCCTTCCCGTTTTGAAAATGCTTTAAACACTCCACGAAGATTCTCTGAATCTGAACACCTAATGATGGGCTTTAAAAATATATATTGATTTCTTTCGACGCAAGTGGCCACGTTCAATATGTATTGATCCCACAGTATCCTTTAGAGGTCAACCCCTTGTACCCGGTAGTAACGAGGAAGCGGTGCTTTTGTGTTTCTTTTCTTTTAATCCCTTATGAAGCCAACGAATGAATTGGATTGGGTAATTTTTTTTGGAGATTTTTAAATTATATATCAAATCAGTTTTTTGTTATTAAATTTTATTTATCAGAATAGTAAAAAAAATTATATTTATCCAAATTTGACTATTTTATTAGTTCTTTCGTCTAAACTTAATGGATATTGTAGGGTTTGAAAGTTAGACTAAATGATGCAAGAAAATAAAGAATCTAAAGGAAAATATATAAAATTATTTTGAGACTTAATGTTCAAATTTAATGATAGCAGAAGTCAATTTAAGTTAGTTCTCAAAATAATATAGTAATTAAAAAAAAGAGAAAAAAAAATAAACGAGAACACAATATATAACAGAATTCGACATACAATACTTACATTTTTTTGACCCTCAACCACCATAATAATTGGCATTAAGCCGGAATACTAAAAATAAGTATCTTATAATTATAGAATTTGATCTTTTACACAAAAATGAACTATCAAACTTATCGATAACAAAGAGTGACAACACACTAAAAAAAATAAAGAGCGATGACACACTCAAATGAAATAAAGAGAGTGACAATATACTCAAAGAAAGTGAGCAACATCACATTCAAAGAACAAATAAGAAAAATTTATCTCGTAGGATCAAGTTGGAAAAATAAAAATAAGCTACATTGAACTTAAAGCAAAGATGTGATTTATCAAAAACTATCAACCTATTAATTTTCTCTCACACTTTAGAATATGACTATTGAGGTTTAGAACATGAGATTTTACCACTGAAAACTTGTTACTTAGAATGAGAGAGTTAATTATTTATATAGACTTACTAAAATCGATCAAGAAGTCATTTTCAATATGAGCCATTATAAATGGCTTATAAATCATTATAATAATTTAGAAAGGATGTCCTAACGACTTATAAATGATAGCTGTTAGATCTCGTTTCTTGATTATTTGAGATCATGAGTTCAGAAATTATAACGACTTGATGAACCATTATAATGATTTGAGTAATCATTGTAATATTTTCAAGTCGTTACTAAACAATTCACTATGTTACAATTTTGAAGCATTTTATCTTTCAAAAAAATTGATTATTGAGGTGAACCATTATAACGGTTTACTGGACATAATTTGAATAGATTGTATATCAATTCTCTCTCTCTCTCTGAAAATATAGAAGAAAGGAGTCTGTGCACCGATATCTGCCATAAAAGGTCCAAGCCATAACAAATGAGAAGTTATACGGCTCAATTCCAGCATAATAACTATCTTAACTAATTCAGCATAGTTTGAATGCTAAATCTAATATAATCATAATTTAGCTCTTACATCCCATAATTAGTCTTGATTCTTATGCATTAATTCATTTTGTATTTTAATAAATTTTCGGAAAACCCGATATCGCTGCGCTGGATCCTACATAATACTCAAATAAGACAAAAATATAAAATTCAAATGTTATTTTACAAATCGACAAAAAGAACAAGGGATACATTGCATGATCGCACAATTTTTTTTATTTTTATTAAATTATCAAGATTGATTTTTTAAATTGTTAATGTCCTATTTATGTTACACGTCAATATTTTTATGTCAAAACAGGAAAATCATTTATTTGTTTGTTTGGCCGAGGAATTTGGTTCTTTATTTCAGATTTATTATTTTATAATTAAAAGTTCGGTATTTATGGATAAATTATTGTAGATTGTAGAATTTAATTATTAAAAAGGAACAATTAACCACTTTATTTTATTTCAATAATTAAAATATTAGGGGCACACATATTATGTTATAAATAAAATTATTGATTATTTATTGTTTTAAGAAAGAACACATTTAAAACAGGGAAGTCATAAAATTTTTATAAAAGAAATAAAACAGAGGAAATGGATTTGTTGTTACATTTCTACACTTTTAAATGAAATATATTGCGTACATTAAACGTACATTAAATATATTGCGTGCATTAGAAATATATGGGACTGGTACAATTTCTCTGAATGAAATATATTGCGTACATTAAATGTTCTGTTCATGACGAACAAATGCCTTGGAGGCACTTGTAACGAAGTTTGTAGGCTAAAAGAAAATATGTGCAACAGGGCGTCCATATATTAATTAAATCATTAACTTACCTATTAGTGTGGAGGACAAAATATTTTCTTTCGATAAACCTTCTGCAGAAAACACCCACAAATAAAAGAGCTATATAATAATTACAAAATCCAAGAGAAGGGAAAACTAATGAAAGTAAAGCTAAAGTGAGAAAAAGTATTTTAAACAAGTAAAAATATTATCCATGGATAAATACAATTAGAACAATAATAAGTAAAAAGTAAAGCTATATAATTTAAATTATATAAAACATAATTTTATTTTTGACCATAATTTTTTAATATATAATTTTTCTAATGCATAAAAAATAATACATGTTCTGTAATAAATTTAAGTGTCAGCTCCAAATAAAAAAAATATAACAATTGAAAAACATAAAAAGTATATACATGCGGGATTTGAGCAAATGAGATGTGGTAGAGAATGAAGAGAGCTCAAAGGAAGAAAGTATTAATATAGAAACAGAACTTTTCATTTTCTATGGGTTAATAACAAAGTTAGAAATCGTCAAATACTAATAATTATAGATGCACAAAATATCTGTTTAATTGATACTAAAAGGTAATAAAGAAAAAAAATATTTTCATGCCTATCACAATTAAGACACGGGTCCATTTGTTTAATTGATATGGGGTCGGTTGTTTAATTGGTCTCGATGGGTAATAAAGCAAAACATATTTTCATATCCTATCACAATTAAGGCATGGGTCCATTTGTTTAATTGACATGCTGTTGGTTGTTTAATTGGCATTGATAGGATAAATAGTTATTGTTGTGGGGTGATATTTCATATCCCGAGGTTTTAAATGGTCAATCTAAATTGCTCAATAATTTTTCCATATCAAAATATTATGGGATATTAAATTTCATAATTCTTTGAGTTTTCTAGATAGTTTTTAAATTATTTTTAAATATAGCCCTGGAATAGATTATTTTTTATGTTAAATATGGTTGGTTTCAAAATAATTTAAAAATAGCTAAAAACTCAAAAAATGATGAAATTTAATATACCATAAGATTTTGACATAAAGCAATTATTGAGCAACTTAGATTAATCATTTGAGACCTTGGAATATGAGATCTCACCCCAAAGTAATAACATTTTTTTTTTCTTTGTAAAGTATCATAATGTATATATATATATATGAGTAAATCTATCGTATGTTCAAGCTTATGGAAGGTCTCAAGTGAACTTATTTCAAAAAATACATCAAATCATTTCTAAATTTTGATTTATCATATTCATTAAATTCTTCATATGAAAAATATTGTGGGAGGTAAAAATTTAGGTTATTTCGATTTTTTTAAGTCATCATTTTTAATTTTTAAAAATCATCTCTAAAAATAATAATAAAATATTCAATATTTGCATGTTATTTTCAAAAATTAAAGACGATGACTTAGAAGACTCAAAATATCTCAAATTTTTACATCCATAAGATTTTCATCTGAAGAATTTAACGAGCATGATAAATTAAAATTTAGATATGATTTGATATATTTTTGAGTTAAGTTCATAGAGACCTCCATGAGCTTAAGTAACCGTGTGCTTAAGCTCATGGAAGGCCTCCGTGAGTTTAACTCAAAAAGTATATCAAATGATATCCAAATTTTGATTTTTCATTCTCATTAAATTATTCATATTGAAATTTTGTGGGGTATAAAAATATGAGATATTTTAAATTTCAATGTCACTCTTTTTAATTTTTAAAAATAATGTATAAATATTAAATATTTTATTATTATTTTTAGAGCTGATTTTTAAAAATTGTTATTACACGACAATATTTTTATGTCAGAATAAGAAAATCATTCCTCTAAATGTGTTTGGCCGAGAAGTTTGGTTATTTATTTGGTACTATATAGCTAAAATTATTTCATTTTTGCATCGCTTGTTCTTCCAGTTTTCTTTTTTGACTGATAGCAACGACATCACCCATAATTTAAAATACTTTGAAAATTTTAAAAACCAATCGGCATCTCTATATAATAGAGTGTTCATTGTTCCCAAATTTATCTCTGTTCTTCTCTCAACAGTGCATCGCTCGAAAATATTCTTCTCTCAACAGGGTTTCTGTGAGGGATGTGTTGTCCAAGATAACTAATTTTTACTTTCTTTCAATGAGTTTTTAAGAATCGAAATATAATATTTTTTATATTACTTTGCAATTCGATTCTGTGTAACTTATCTTTCATGTGCATGCCCTCTTGCTTTCTTATGATGATGGAAATCAAGAGAGTCATCATATTTGAAACTTTTTGACACTTCATAGGAGTCTTGATCCATCATTTCCTTTCTCTTTTTTTTTTCCTAATTTTGTGACACCTCATGTGTCAGCGATAAATATGAAAATAATTGATATTTTTTTGCAAGTGGATGAGTTTGTTGATAGTTCAATACAAGATTTGTCCTAGTGATAAAGATGTATACATCAAGATTATGTAGTTTAATTTGATTTTAAATTTGCTTTGGTATTGTTTATTAACGTAGATAATATAGTAATATATTATAATAAATATTGTTGACAATTTTAATTGATATAAATAATACAATTGTCAACTTAAATGAATATAAATCAGAGACCATATATTTTTCAAAGTAAGACTTTTATATTAACTATTAATACCTAAATGAGAGAATATAAATAGCTTCTTCAAGCCAACAACATTTAAATTTGGTTATATTGTATGATAGGTATTATTAATTAATTTAATTGATATTAATAGTTTATGCAATAACTATAAATAGTCAAAATTATATAGTTTGTCTTTTTATATTCTTATCTTTTTGAAAGTATATTTTAAGTCAAAACAGTTTAAATAACGGGTTTTATATTTAATATAAATAACTCAAATGATTGATATAAATAGAATGAGAGCGAAAAGAATAGATGCTTCCACATCAAATATTTCAGCCATTTAAAAATGAATTGTTATACTAACTATAAATAACTATTATAATTAGTATATATAAGTAAGAAGATATCACTGTAAAAAACTTCATACCGAACTTGTTATTTAGAATATAAAAATGACTTATTTCCTTGATGTAAATAGAATCAACAATTAATAATTATAAATATGGGATTAAATATTATCACTACGAGACCAACAATTAATAATTAAGACCAACACTACTTTGCAGAGATGTCAATCATAACAGAAAAAATGTGCAACTATTCAATTCAATGTAAACAACGATAATTGTAATTTTTATCTAAATAGCTTGTTGTTCCAGCGCAGCACTAAGTCGCTGGTTCAAACAAAGTCGCTCATTGACCCATTGATCCGTACAGTCAAAATTTTGGAAATTTTGCTTGGGGACAAAATTATTGGGACTATTATTAGTCTCATTTTAAAAAACCAAAACTAATATTTGGAAAGTTAAAAAAATATTTTTTTTTATATCCCATCATATTTTGATATAAAAAATTTATTGAGACCAATAAATCAAGATTTGAAGATAATTTAACTATATTTTTTAGTCCATAGCAAATTTGATCATTAACTACGCGTAGCACCATAGCCTAACTAATATATATATATATATATATATATATATATATATACATATATATATATATATACTTTGTGTGTTTAAGCTTACGGAAGGGCTCACGTGAGTTTAACTCAAAAAATACATCAAATCATCTGTAAATTTTTATTTATCATATTCATTAAATTCTTCATATGAAAAACCTTGTAGGACGTAAAAATTTGGGGTATTTCGAGTTCTAAATCATCATTTTAAAATTTTGAAAATTAGTTCTAAATTTTTTGTATCCCATAAGATTTTCAAATGAAGAATTTAACGAGCATGATATGACACACCCTACAAATAATAAATCAGATTAGGGGTGCTTAATCCCGCCACGTACGCACGACGAGACGTGCGTACGAAAGGCTAAATGAATAAAATAAATCAAATACTGAATAAATATAATAATAATAATACAAAATAATATATAGTCCAGAGTAACAAAACAGAATACAACGCGTGCATCGGCGGGACTAGCTCCATCGGAATGAGCAGCAAAACCTCTTAAATAAAAACCCAAAAGAAAGAAATAAAACTCAAAACTCGATGGATCCTAATCAACTACCCTGCTCACATGCGGATGCGGCCAAGCATCTCTGTCACCACGCAGGACTGCACCTAGCACTCTCTCATCAAAATATATCCCGCACCTGTGTACTTGGATCCCACAACCACCGTGAAAACGTGAGTAATTTTAAAAATTACTCAGTACAGATTTAGATCCAGCCTTAATATTTGATCTTCTTTTCTAGACTGGACCCAAATACCGATACCGTATTTTAATGCAATATAATAAATATGTGTGAATATAATAATATTTTATGCACGCTTGAGAAAACTCCTACATGAATGACATGAAATGACAAATAAACCCGAAATAGAAAATCTGTGAAAATAATATTATAATATAAAATATAAGGTATGAAAATTAAACACCCGATATAAATACCCAGATTGTAAATCACCAGTTCTATCCCAAGCGGGTGCCACCGGCGTCCTAACTTATGAACTTGGGTCTTGCCTAAGCGGGCGCCATCGGCGACCAACTTACGAACTTAGGACTTATGTTTATGCGGCGCCAATACCGCATAAACGGACAATTCGGGCTCCCGAGGCGATAACTCCCCAGGAGAGTGAGCGTGCAAAGGCACGTACTCTGGTCTGCTCAATCTGGTAATTCACCTTACAAATTAAAAGCAAACAGATAAATATATCTTCAGTTGCCATATCGCCAAAAGGAGATAACTACCCGTGAATTGACAAATCGGAAACAAATGAGTGCCTACACTGTACCAGCCAAGGGTCAGAGGACCACATCCCGTAAAAGTATCAAACGAAATATAAACAAATGAGAGCCTACACTGTACCCACTAAGGCCAGCGGACCGCTTCCCGACTTTCTCTGTACCAACCAGGGGCCAAAGGAGAAAACCCTTTGGACAATACTAGGATTCTAAATAAGCCGGATAAAATAAAATCATATTAAACACTGAACACTAAAGTACATGGCCACCCACACTAAACACTGAAGTACATGGTATCCTAATCGCTCAAATTTGAATTAAAAATTAAATCATATTAAGAATAATAAAAATATAATATTGATCAAAAGAAAACACTCTGACACGGCCAAATCCGCCAAATGACGGGGTCGGTGGATAATCCGACAGACGAAGATGCGCAGTGCATATACAGATCGGTGGGTCCCACGGGCCTATGGGTCACCGTACGTAACCACAACGGTCTGGTTATGCAAGACAACCTCAGACTGAGAATTAGCCGGCCCGCCTCTCGGCACTCTCATTCATTTAATGCATGATTAACTACTTAACTAAATTAATACTTAGTGATAGTAATAATATTATCCTAATAATTATAATCCATAACTGGACTATTTAATTCTATCTAGTCCTATCTCGGGACTATTTACCGAGTCCTACTCCTATCATGTCTATATGCGAGATGACATGCGAATGCGGGTAGGCCCCAAAAATGCTGATCAATTTACTGGATGCAATGCCAATTCAATTAGGGTCTCTAAACAAATTTGGTCAGAAAATATCGCAGTTTAATTATTTTAAAAATATTTTTATTTTCGGTTTGGGTTCCTATTTTTGAAGAAAGAAAAGTATATCTCAGGAAATCGTACCTAATATTTCGACAAGGTTGGTAGTGTCTGATCATTTGATCTCTACTGGGGCCAATGATTTCGTCAGTCGTCTCATCCCGTGAGTACTTAATTGACGGCTCGTCAAGATTTTTCGAAAACCTATAAAGTCGAAATAGATTAAATTTGATGAGTATCCTATTCACGTTGGGTTTGGTTAGGTCAGGATATACCGGACTAAAAAATGAGGGCATTATCATTTAGAGTTTGAGATTAAATTATTTTTATTTTGATTAATGTAATTAACTTAATTTTATTCAGATTTATTAAGTTAACTTAATCATTATCACTTAATTAAATTAAATTTATAATTAGGATAATTAATTATTTAGAAATAGAGAAATTAATTGACATATAATATTACATAATTAATATTATTTTTATTAAAAAAAGAAATTGATTAATGGATATAAATATCATTACCATCTAATGAATTTATAAATTATTTAGTTTTAAATCATACCATAATTCATAATTATTTAAGCCTAACGTGAATCATATGTTAATTTACTATTTCATCAATTACTTTGTAAGTATATATTTTGTTTTATAGATATTATTGTTGACATAAAGATTATAAATCTGAAAATAAATATAATAATTTATTTAGTTTAATTTATAAAATTATTAATATATGATTTTTATTAATATATATATATATATATATATATATATATTATTTTGTCATATCTATTTGCTTACATCAAGTGAATGTATTTTTATAATTATTATTAGGATAATGACTTAATTATTTCATAATCATTTTAATTTTAAATCACATTTTTATTTCTTAGAGTTTTTAAGTATTGGGCCGAAATTTATTTTCATCTCAGCCTAAATTCGAATTAATTAATTTAACTCACTTATATAGTTGAATATGCTTTGGTTGTAATCCTGTTGATAAAGCTTCATAATCTTATTTTTTATATCCATTAAATTTTGAACTCCTACATAGAACTAGATTCAACAAGCAAGGCAGCACAACTATCACAGTACAAGTCAGGAACATGAGCCAATTCATATGCAACCAATCCAAAAAAATTAGAGAACAAAACCCATCACAAGGTACAACACCAGGGACAAAGCAAAAGATACGAACCATTAGAAAATCAAAGGCAACCCATTAATAGGACAAGTAACAAAACTAGTATTGATAAATATCAGAGGCAAAATCAAACACCAGCATGTCGGCATAACCAACAAAGAGACTGGCGCTGGTATTAGCAATTTAAGGGAAACCAATTTCAAAACTAGCAAAAAAAATAAAAATAAAAATAGAATGATAACAATGCCACCTCTAGAACGAGATATGTACTAAGAACAAGACCCGAGTAACTTTGGTACAGCTCTTACCCTTAAAACAAAATCCGAAATATAGAATTTATTCTAGTGTAGAGGTGTACCTCACAGAAACCAAATCGAATCAACAAGTCTTAGATTCGTAAATCAATCAGTTTCATGCAACAGAAAAATAGTGGGGTTGAAGTTTATCAGTATAGTCTAGGAAGACATAAATGACACTAACAGGGGAATCACTATGAAACAAGGTGGAGCCCGCGCAGGAAGCTCAATCGCTTAGTTAAGGGTAGCACACAACAAAGGTCGGTTCTGGCCAGTAGTCGTTGTTGGTCATGGGTGACGCGAGCTTGATTAAGGCAAGTATAGAACAAGGTACCAGCGAGGTGGGCACTTCAAGAGGGAATCTGAGAATGAGGGGTGGCGAAGGGGGTCGGGTATGGGCGCCCTCCGCGTGAGAGAAAAAAGAAAGGGGATGGAAGGTGTGAGGATGGTTCAACACTGAGGCGAAGGGGAAGGCAGATGACAACATTGAAGAGGGATAGAGGAGTGAAATTAAAAATTGAAAATGAGAGGGCTCTCTCTCGTCTGGGGTTGAAGTGAAGAGGGACAGGGAGAGTAGGTAAAAGAAAATGTTGGTTTTTGGAAAGAAAGAAGGAGATCAAAAGATAAGGGCAAGAAGGCACCACGGAAGTAAAAGAGATGGGACATGCGTTCATGCACGAGGCAGAGAGTACAACTAGTCGGGACGGGGAATGAGACAGGAGAGACAAGGTCACGAGAGGTGTAGAGAAGTCAATTTCTCGATAAGGAAAGAAGAAAGAGAGAGGATTATGATATGGGTTTAAATCTGATATTCTACGACCGACGTTGTGTAAACGATCATGTGTCTCGTAAATTAATTATAATTTTGATTAGTTAGTTTATTGGGAATAAAAGAAGAGAATAGATGAAGAGGTTTAATTTTGATTTTTCTGTGATTGGAACTGCGTAGATAATCGTGTTTAATTGTCCTTTTCAGATTTTAATTGATCGACTAATTTATCTTTGTTCTAATTTAGTTATTAACTTTGATTATATTTGATAATTTTATATTCTTTGATTAAACTCGTACACTTAGTTTCATAATTTTTGGTGTTCCTATATAGCTAGTTAATTATAATTAGTGTGATTATTATTGTTTCTTGTTTCATTAGATTGAGGAAAATTAAATGTTTATTTTGACTACTTAATCAGAGTTTAAATTATTTATATTTTAATAAATATTAATTTGATTTTTGAGATAAAGTTTTAATTAAGGTTTCTTCTTTCTAAATTATAAAATTTATGATATGTATTTTTCCTCATAATTTGTTTAATTATATATTTATAGATTTTATTATTTTAAAAGTTATGGGGTTTCACATAATAAATCAAAATTTAGAGATAATTTAATATACTTTTTGAGTTAACCTCACGGTAAGCGTCGATTATGAGTCAAAAACCGGCTCTAAAGGTTATAGTTTAGAAATGATTATTCAAATAACCGACTTTAAATGTCCCATCTAGTATCTCCTTTTAACATCAGTTTGTAAAATATTGAACACTGCATAACTTTACAATCAGTTATATAACCGGTTAAAATTTTTTTGTGTGTGGTAGTGACGTAACTATGTGAAAGGTGACATTTTTTTTTCTGTTTCACCCACCAATATTACATGACATCTAAAATGTTAAAAAGTAAATTTCGAAGAAAATGGAAGGAGTATCTGCTATCTAGCCAGTTACAAATTAAGAATAATTTTGAGAATAATCGAGATAATTCTGAAATAAATAACCAAAAAGTGAATAATTCATGAACAATTCAAAAACCTTCTAGTTCGTATGTGTTCAATCAAGGATGTGTTATAAAAATATCATAAATTTTGTTACTATCGAATATGTGTTAATAGGTACTGATTCCACATTATATTTTAGTTGGTCATACACTCAAACTGAAGCTAAGCTGGGGCGAGCTTTAAGAACTCAGGTTAAATTGGTGTAATACCTTCATAACATGACATTCTATAGGTCAGGCCTAGGTGGTGGTAGTTAAGAAGTGATACTTTGTGTTTCCTATCTTATAATCCCTTATGAAACCCCTCGTACGAATGATTTAAATTGGGTAATTTTTTTGAGTTTATTAAATTTCATCTTAAATATGTTTATCACTTATATTTTTTTATTTATCTGTTTTTACTTTTTAGTCATTAAATATTGATTTGTCCAAATTTAATAACTCAGTAGGTGTTTTTTCATCCGAACTTAGCAAAAAACTTTATATGATTATATAGATTTTTTTACTTTTATTAAATTGTCAAGAACGATTGTTGAAATTGTTATTACACGACAATATTTTTATGTCAGAACAAGAAAATCATTCCTCTATATGTGTTTGGCCGAGAAGTTTGGTTATTTATTTGGTACTATATAGCTAAAATTATTTCAGTTTGTAGTATTTGGTTATTAGAAAAGAACACTAAACCTTTTTATTTATTTCGATAATTAAAATATCATATGAAATACATATATCTTCTGAATAAAAAAATCTTTTAAGAAAGGGCACATATCTGAAAACATGACTAGTTCTAAATTATTTACAAAACAAATAAAACAGAAAACATTATTTGTTTTTACATTGTTACACTTTTAGATTTCATATAAAAGTCTAAATTACCAGATATCATGTAAATTTGGATAAATATTAAAATTAGTGACTGAAAATTAATAAAGAAAATGCTATGAATGAGACAAGACTTGAGATTTAATTCATTAACCTACGGTGAAAATTATCTAAATTAAATTCGACCTTGTGGACAACTTATTATATATGGTGGTCAGTGTGTCGGTGGTATGTACTGAGTAAGATGTTCTCTGAGGAACCCATGGTCCGATACAAGTGAAAATCATGGTAGGAAACAAGAAAATGTGTTTTCTGGTATGAAGGCACTGACAAATTAAATCTTTTCATCTATCAATAACAAAATACATAACATGTAAACGGTGATTTTTTTTTTCTGTTTCACCCACGGACTCATCTAAAATACATGACATTTCAAAAGTTAAAAAGTTAAATCTCCGAGAGAAGGAATATACATCAAATATCTAGTAATTAAAATAAGAATAATTTTCCGAATAAATTGAGATAATTATGAAATATTTGTCAAAATTTATTTTAGTGAATAATTCATGAACAATTTGACAAACTTTTTAGTTCGTATATTTTATTCATCAATATATTAAAAATCAATAGTCCATAAATTCTTTGAAGTAGATAGTTTATAAATTATTCATAAATTTTGTTACTATAATAATCCATCAAATATTTCTCTGAACTAGAACTCTTTTTATAGACGTCAAAAAGACTTCACAAGCTATTATTAATTCTGATCGTTCAGCTAGTGCATTTTGGTGCCATTCGACTTTGCATGTCGCTGTCGGCTCATTAATTTGATGATGATATATAATTTGCTACAGATTGAGATCGAATAAAAATTTCGAGGACCAATCCCAAGGATTCATTGAGCACTCAACTCTAATAAAACTAACACCGATCTAGGGTTGTTAATGGATTGGATTCGAATCGGATCCTGCATGATTCAAATGTGAATCCATTAAAAATTTATAAGATCCATATGTGAATTCGTATTCAATAAAATTTTATTTATCGAATTCATAGCGGATTCGAATTCGAATCTTATAAGATTCAAATGCGGATCCATTATATTAGATGGATTATTTTCTAGAATTCATATACGGATTCAATAAACTAACAAATATATTTTAAGGATCCATATGCGGATCCATATATGCCTGATACTGAGGTGATGATGTTGAATCTTTGATATACAAGAAATAAGTAAGGGTTCAAGGTGAAAGGCTGAGACTTGGTTATAAGCTTGCAAAGGGAGAAGAAAGATAATCTAATCAATTGCTGTAAATTTGAGCTAGGGGAGGATGCAAGCAGATATAAAGGAGTGAATTGAAGTCTGGAAGGGTCTAGAAGGGGCTGGAAGTGCTTACAAGAAGGTGAAGGTCGAGTAGTGGCAAATCAGTAAATAAATTAAAGTTATAACTGCTTCTAGGCAGTTACACACAAACCAGACAATTGAAGACTAGGTTAAGTGAACCATAGAGCACAAGAGAGTAGCTTGAGTGAGTGATGCAATGCACCAAGTGCAGTTGAATTGAGAGAGTAAAATCTGATCAAACTAATCAACCTCTATATAAACCCTCAATCAACAACAATCCAAAGGAGATATACACAAACAAGCAACAGTTACACAGTGCCCACAACCCCTCAAGATCACTCAAAGAACCTTAGAGAGCAAGTGAGAAGTTTATTCAACCGATTGATCTCAACAAGTGTTGAGAACTCTGTACACACACCCCTTCAATCCCAATTATAGTGAATTAGAGAGCTCCAGATCAAGGAAACGATAGAGGTAAGTGTTGGAATCAAAGTTGAGAGCTTGAGATGTAATTGTGTTTGTTTTTGAAGTCATTTCTCAGAGTTTCAATACTGTTCATTGTATTTTCGCATTTTCCTCTTTTAATTCAGTTGAATTTCTTATTTTCTTTGATTGAATCTCTTCTCCGAGTTGTCGCCTTGCTATTTAGATTCTTTTTTTATTATTTTCTTGCTTCTTTCTTGATCAATTTGGTGATTAATGGATTAAATGAGTTGCCGGTGAAAAGCTAGTCGAAGACCGAGTGATCTCCTAACTATAATCATAGTAATTGATTGATCGAATGTCACTGACCTCTCAATCTCTGTGTTCCTAAGCAATTGCTCAAAGAATTCAGCTTTGAATTAATCAATTAATCAAAGTCCGAGACCCGATTTCGCTAGAACCCGAGATCGAAAGTGTCACACCCCGAGAATAAATTGAAAGGATTAGGGGTGCTTAATCCCGACACGTACGCACGACGAGACGTGCGTACGAAAGGCTAAATGAATAAAATAAGATAAATCTCAAAATAAACAAAATAATAATAATAATACAATGCCCGAATATACAGTAGAATACAACGCCAAACACCGGCGGGGCTAACTCCATCGGAATGGGTAGCAAAATCTCTCAAATAAAAACCCAAAGAAAGAAACAAAAATCCGATGCCCGATAAGTCCTAATCATCTACCCGCCTCACTGTGATGATGCGGCGAAGCACCTCTGATATCACACAGGACTGCACCTAGCACTCTCATAAGAACTCTATCCCGCACCTGTAAACCTGGATCCCACAACCACCGTGGAAACGTGAGTAATTTAATAAATTACTCAGTACGGATTTAGATTCAGCCTTAAGATTTGATCTTCTTTCCTAGATTTGGACCCAAAACCGATATGCGATATTTTAAATGCAATAGTTATCTATTTAAATAGTAAAATTATAGTTAATATGTCTCTTTAACAATTCGCTATGATGCGATGACATGCAATGACAAATAAACACAAATTATAAAAATCATGGAATAATATAATATATAATATATATATATATAAGATATGAGATTTAAAGCACCCGTATATACATAACCCGATTCTGAGATCATCAATCCATCCACAAGCGGGCACGTGGTCGGGCCCCTGGACTTGTGACTTACCTAAGCGGGCACGTATTCGGGCCCAACTTATAAACTTAGGATCTTCGAGTAAGCGGACGCCAATGCCCTGAATATCCTGGGAAAATTCGGCCTCCCGGAGCGATAACGCCCTAGGAGAGTGACGGCTAAAAGCACGTACTCGGTATTCTGAATCTGATGATCCACCTCACTGAGAATAATAAAAATATAATAAAACAAAATGGATTAATAAGTTATGCTTTCGGTTGCCATATCATCAAAAGGAGATTGTCACACCCCGAAATAATACAACGGATTAGGGGTGCTTAATCCGCCACGTACGCACGACGAGACGCGCGTACGAAAGGCTAAATGAATAAATAAGAACAACACGAAATAAACAAAATAATAATAATAAATATAAATATATGACCATACAAATCCGAATGAATAAAGAGTATACAACGCCTACATAAAGGGGCTAGCTCCATCGGAATGGGCAGCAATCTCTCAAATAAAACCCAAAAGAAGGAAGTAAGACTCAAAAACCCGATGGATCCTATCCAACTACCCGACTCACTTGCAAATGTGGCGAAGCATCCCTGTCATCGCGCAGGACTGCACCTAGCACTCTCATCCACACTCAATCCCGCACCTGTGATACCTGGATCCCACAACCACCGTGGAAACGTGAGTAATTTAAAAATTACTCAGTACGGATTTAGATCCAGCCTTAAGATTTTATCTTCTTTCCTAGACTGGACCCAAATACCGATACTGTATTTTAAATGCATTATATTAATTATATATAGAATAACAATACTTTATGCACGTTTGAGAAAAACTCCTATATGAATGAGATGAAATGGCAAATAAACCCGAAATGAAAAATCTGTGGAAATACGGATATAATATATGATAAATATGTATAAGGTACGAGATTTAAAACACCCGTATAAATATAACCCCATTTGCAGATCATCAGTCCATCCACAAGCGGGCACGTGATCGGGCCCTGGACTTGTGACTTACCTAAGCGGGCACGTATTCGGGCCCAACTTACAAACTTAGGATTTTCGAGTAAGCGGGCGCCAATGCCCTGAATACCCTGGGAAAATTCGGCCTCCGGAGCGATAACGCCCTAGGAGAGTGACGGCTAAAAGCACGTACTCGGTATTCTGAATCTGATGATCCACCTCACATAATAATAATAATAATAATAATAATAATAATAATAATAATAATAATAATAATAATATGAGCAAATGGGGTTTAAATAATTATGCTTTCGGTTGCCATATCGCCAAAGGATATATCTACCCGTGAATTGACAAATCGGAAACAAATGGGAGCCTACCTTTGTACCAACCAAGGGTCGAGGACCGCATCCCGTAAAGTAACAAAACGAAAGTATATACAAATGGGAGCCTACACTGTACCCACTAGGGCCGGAGGACCGCATCCCGACTTTCTCTGCACCAACTAAGGGCCAAAGGAGAAAACCCTTCGGACAATACTAGGATCCTAAATAAGCCTAGGATAAATAAAATAAATAATATCTCGGAGTAGATTCCAATCTTGAATATGGCCGCCCACACTAAAAAGCGAAAGACACGGTATCCCGATCGCTCAAATTTGGATTAACATTCTTAATTATATTAAGAATAATAATAATATAATATTGATCAAAAATTAAACACACGACACGCCCGAACCCGCTAATCGACGGGGTCGGTGGATAACCCGACAGAGCAAAAGATGCGCGATGCATATACGAGACCGGTGGGTCCCACGGCCTATGGGTCACCGTACGTAACCACAAGCAATGATGCGGTTATGCAAGGCAACCTCGGACCGAGAATTACCCGTCGCCTCTCAACACTCCCATGCATTTAATGCATGATTAACTACGACTTAATTAATAATTAGTGATAATAATAATATTTTCCTAATAATTATAATCTACAACTTGAATTATTTAATTTTATCTAATCCTATCTCGGGACTATTTCCGGATCCTACTCCTACCCTATCTACATGAAATATGATATGATATGACATGCGAATGCGGGTATGTCTCGAATATCTTTGGTCAATTTACCGGATGCGGATGATGAGATCGATTTTGGTCTCTAATCAAAGTTTGGTCAAAAGTACCGCATATCAGATTTAATTTAAAAACATTTTATTTTCGGTTTGGGTTCCTAATTCTGAAGAAAGAAGATTAAATCCCAGGAAACCGTACCTGAGAGTGCTGGTGAGGATCGTGGAGTCGCTCTACTCCGGGGGTAGAACACCGGCCTCGGGGTCGGTATCCGCGTACGTCTGGTCGGGAGTGACCTCGTACCCCGCGAGTGGATCCGAGTCGACTATATCACCTATTTAATTTAAATTAGATGTTTATTAGTTTTACTTGATTTACTAATTAATAATAGGATTAGATTGATAATTTAATTAAACGTTTGTTCGGGTTTTATCGTCTCTTCTTGAAATTTCAGCAGCGTTTCTGCTGCATACATGCGGCGTCGGAAATTTTAGTTGCCCGCATATAGATCCGTTAAATTGTGTTTATCGTTCTCGATCGCTCTTATACGTTCATTCTCTATTTTAAATTCGAGTTCATGGATTTAAATATTTAAATCAATTAATTTTAAAATAGAGAAATTGATTAATATATAATATTATATTTAATATATTTAGTATTATTCTTATTAATTTAAAATAGAGAAATTGATTAATATATAATATATAATATATCTAATATTTTATTCTAGTATTCTTTTGCTTATTCAAAAATGAAAGATTTAATTAATATATATTGTTATTTTATATATATATATTCTTTATTTCTAATATTCTTTTAAATCTAAAAATAGAGAAATTGATTAATATATATATATATATGTATATATATATACTCATATATATTCATTATATCCTAATTATATTTTCTTATTAATTTTGCTTTTATTATTATGTATATGTATATATATACTTAACCTTATATTTAAATAAATTAGAAAAATAGTTTAAAATAAATTAAAAAGGAAAACTTAAAAGAAAAATTAAAAATAAAAAGAAGTAAATAAATTTAAGAAAATTATTATCGTTTTATTACTGTGTTGGTGTTTTAATGTTCGGGATCATACGCTGACTACCAAATCATTAGAGCCTATGCTCTGATATCCCGTATTCGGGGGCAGTCAGGGAATTTAATCATTTCCCGTTATTAAGGTTTACGTTATTATCCATGGATACCGCCTAACCTTTCGGGGCGGCTCCCAATTAATAAGTCCCATTTTAATACTCCACCACCTCCTACTCATTCGAGGTGGCTGACCCTCGGGAGATTTCAGAGAGAGAAAATCTCCTGATGGGTCAGCCATTTGATTACACTTTTTCTGACAAGTGGGACCCACCTGGCAGTCCCTTGTAGACGGCTCTAACAACATAAACCTAGCCTATCTGATGGGTCATCCATGTGACCATTTTCACCGACAATTGGGTCCTACACCTCGGTGACCAACTATCAAGGAGTCGAGTTAAACCCTAAGAATCTGCCCTTGGAGCTAACCCTAGAAAGGAGCTGAAGTAGTATAATCCCTGTACCACATGAAATGATGTCAATGCCAAGCTAGTATTTTGATGCAACTAGTCATGAGAAAATTCAAATGTGATTTTGCTTTCAAGGTCGACACGGTGCCAAAGTCGTGAGCAACCACCTAACTATGCTTTGATTTGTGTCAATTGCGATAAGTAGTCGGTTCTTTGACCAAATCACCCTCATGTTAAGGGATTGAAAGTCAATTTCACAAGACCGATCGGGTGCCAAAGCCGTGGGAGCAACCATCGATCAAGTCTAGATTTGTATCAACCTGTTGACATGTAATCAATTGTTGATCAGATCAAACCCTAATGAATATCAATATAAGTCTAATTGGTATTTAGTTGGGGTGGTTTCTGCAAGAGAGAGATAATTGGCGAGAGACAATATTGAGCTACAAATGAAATCGGGATTAATTCAGAGAAAAGAACAGGGTTTCTTTGACAAAAGAATTTTTAATTCAGAGAGACAGGGGCAAAAATGGAATTAAAAATTACAGGAGTGATCATCATGATTTTAGGGATTTTTGGTGAAATTTTCATGATTTTTGGATAAGTGGAGCTATTAAAATAAATTCGGGGAAGATAAAAGCGAGAATAAATGGATTAATCAAAGGTGAGATTTAATCAAGGTGGCTGCAGGTACAACTTGGAGATGATGGCAGTTCTGGGTACAAACGGGTGTAAGAAGCATAGAGGATATAAAATAGATGAAGAGAGAGAGTGTGCCACGTGGCAGCACCAGACTGGACCAACTCAGCGGCCGAGTGCCACGTGGCAGCCTCTCATTGGGCCATGTCAGCAAGTGGGCCCCACCCTGGCACAAGTCAGCGACGGTGGGCCCCACCTCAGTGCCACGTGGCGATCGACCCGGTGGTCCACCTCATCCCACCCTATGCCACATGGCACAACCACAGCAGGCCACTTCAATGCGCCTGTGCCACATGGCACAACCAGAGGAGGCCACCTCACCCAATTCTATGCCATATGGCATCACACCATAAGGCCACCTCAGCAGCAGTTAATGAGTAATCAGAGATAAAGGGAGGGTGATTAAACTAGTGAGCCAATCAAATCATGCCAGATCACATCAGTTAACCCTAATCATGCACTAATCAGTCACTAATGATATCTATAAACCTAGACTCAGTAATCTTACAGATGGGGCCCACTGTCAGATTTATGAGCCTGTGGTGTATGAATAACTTGCAAGCCAAGTCTACACAAAAAACATCAGCTGGAATTTAAATAAAGAAAAGGAAGGGTGCATGCACCTGGTTCTTGCGGTCTCTCCCTCTGCACTCTTCTTCTTCTATGCTTTGGCTCACGTGTGTGCACAGCAGAGAAGAACTCGACCCTTCTCCTCCTCCTCTCTTCTTCTTCTCTCTCGACCGAAAGCGTAGAAGGCGCCATCAATGGAGATTGAACAAAGGGCCGAGTTTCAAGTCGATTTCTCCCGGCCTTAGCTACATTATACAAAGGAGAACATGTGCATTATATTAGATTTTAAAATAATGCAACACGAGAGAGAGATAGAACGAAGCAATTACCTCGAATTAAAATCTTGAACTTATCAATTGAAGATTAAAACTTGCAATTGATGGCCGAGGTAGCTTTCTAGACTTAAGGCGATGGTGTTGGAACAAGAATTGAGAACAATTGAGTGTTAGAAATAGGAAATGTGCCAAGTCACCCTTCGGTTTGAGAAATGGCGAGATCAAGCACTACATTAGAGCTAACAAATCAAGCAAAGGAAGTGTGTGAAGAGTTGCACGACATCGAATTGATGATGTTGAAGCCTTGAGGTAGAAGAAACAAGCAAGGAATCAAGATGAAAGCTTGAAACTTGATTATGGCTTGTAATGAAGGAGAAAATGTGAATTAAGATCAATTCTGTAAAATGGAGCTAAGAGAGCATGTGAGCAGTTTATATAGGCATAGTATAATGCCTGGAAAGATCTAGAAAGAGCTAGAAAGGCTTGAAGAAGTATGAGATCCGATTAATGGCAAAATAGAGAATAAAATGAAATTGTAACAAACCCTAGGCAGTTACACACGACCTTGACAATTGGAAACCTGGTTCAGTGAACCATGAAGCATAAGTAAGCAAGTTGAGTGAATGATGTAGTACACCAAGTCCAATTGAATTGAGAAAGTCAAATTCGGTCAAAAACTCAATCTCTATATATACTTCAATACAGTAGCAACAAAAGGGGGTACTACACAAAGCATATAACACCTTTAGATTACTCAAGAATCCCAGATAGAAGAAAAGAAGGCAATTTGATCGATTAATCTCGGCAAGTGCTTGAGAAATCGATACACACTCAAGCCAATACTAATCATAGTGAATCACAGAGCCTTAGATCAAAGCAAGGGATAGAGGTGAGTTCTAGAATTAAAGCTATGAATTTGAGATTGTAATCGTACTCAATTCTAATCAATTTAAAGATTTCAAATACTGTTCTTTACATTTTTGCAATAATTTCTTCAATATAATCGGATTTCCTATATTTTCATTGATTGGATCTTCTCTTTCGATCGTCGCCTTGCTATTTCCATTACTTATCTTTCATTTTTTGATTGCATTTTGGTTAATTGGCTTAAAACGGTAACTGGTATATTGCACTGATCGGGGTTGGTCGAAGACCAAGCGATCTCTCAACCCCACAGTTATGCAATTGTGCTGATCGAAGATCAATTGATCTCTCAGACTCTTGTATTTCCAATTAATTGTTCAAAAGATTTCAATTCTTGATCAATTTATCGATCGGAATCGCGGAAATTTGAGCAGTTATTAAAGCTTGAGATTGAACAAGTATAACAGTCATCTTTTCTCATAATTGAGATGATTATTCACTCAATCCAAGTGCTATCATAGTTAACGATGAGGTTTGATACAGAAAAACGTGTCAATTGATTGGGAATGCAAGAATCTATTCAATTTCAATGATCGGTACTAGTCGTTCATTCTGGAATTTGGTGATTCACACAAATTAGAAGAAATTACAAGAGTAAAACATTGAATTACGTCAATTAGGATCCAAAATTACAAGATTAGATAAGAAATTAGAAGAATTGAAGCTAGAACAAGACTCAATTTTGGTTAAATTCATCCGTACCGAATTCGCAGGTACGAGTTGGTACTTAGGCGTGATAGTTCCGGCGATCCACCGTCCGATGAGCGATCGGAGAACATAAATCAACTCTCCATATCAAGGCGATGCTACAGGCAGTGGTCGATCTCCGATCAGGCCGCCGGAGCACCAAGATCGCCTATCCAGTGCGCATCTCAAAGCACGGGAGAGAGAGACAGAAGGAGACGATCTCTACACAAATCTCAAAGAATCACACGAATCTTGGGATGAATCCAAGGGATCCGAGCCAATAGACGTTTAGAAAATTAAAGCATGGCCTAAACGGACCTCTCGATCATGTTTAATGTAAATCTCAACCATATCTGGCGGCCCAAATGAAGTACAGGATTAAATAAAAGATCTGCGCGAATCTTGGTACATATCCAACGGCCCAGAATAATCTAGGGATTAATCTCGGCCCAACTCCGTCCCGGCCCAGTAAGAACAAATAAAAAGGAAATAAATCCCGTCCCAGTTCATTAAACCCAAAATTCAATAAATAACAGAATATTAAAAATGAAGAGTGAATAAATCATTTGAAAATGTTCCTAAACTCCAAATTAACTCAAATTTGTTTCTAAAATTTCCTTATTTTTCATAATATTTTTCTATATAATAATATTTCAATTTTAAAAATATTATTATATTAAAACAATTTAAAAGCAAAAGATATTACATATATTGATATATTTGACTTAGCTTTGACTTGTCATTTTAAATACTATAAAAATTCCAAAAATTCAAATAAAATCATAAATAATGATTGAATATATTTTAATGATTTTTCTGGTAATTTTCCATAAAATAATATTGATAATAATAATATTCAATAAGAGATAATGAAATTGGCTCTATTCTTTAATAAATAAAATAAATAATAATATCAAATGAATATTATGTTAATATTTTCTGTAAAAAAATAAATAATATAAAAATATATATAAAAAATATACATAATCATAGTGATAGATGATAAATGCATTTTATTCTATAATAAAGAATGATAATAAAGTTATATAATGAAATGAATTGCACTCTTTTTGTTATTTCTAAATAAATATACAATAATAATATTTTTGATGAATAAAATGTAATAAAAATAATAGTTGTAATAAATAATATAATGAATTTCATCCTTTGTAGCTATTTTCAAATAATAATAATAATAATGAAACAAAATCTTATATTTTTCTATAAATAATAAAAATATAATAGAATAACAATAATGATTTGTTTAGTTATTATAAATCCTAAAAAAAATAAAAATAAAATGATATAGCTAATTCATCTTTTTGATTTGTAAATAATTTCTACATAATGAATAATGTTTCAACATAATGAAAATATAATAATGAAATTCTATTACTTTGGCTATTATAAATATCCTAAAAATACAAATAAAAATCATAGCCAATTCATTCTCTATTATTTTTGTAAGTGATCTTCTACAAAGTAAATAGAGTTTAGAAATAATAAAAATAAAAATTCTACTACTTTAGCTATTATAAAATCCCAAAAATATAAATAAAATTCTAGTTAATAGCTAACCCATTTCCTATTACTTTTAATAATAAATATAGAGTTTAAAAATAAAAATAAATTCACCTTTATAATAGAGATAATAATGAAAGATATTATGTAATAATCTTTTATATTTTAGAGGTGAACAAATATGCTCACACAAGGGGTGTAGAGCAACACAGTGATTTTGCATAAATGATGCGACATTTAGAGTGATTAGTTGAGACAAGAACATCTTGACGAAGAATGACTAAGGTTTCAATAGCAACATGAGAAGATATGTCGAGACAAGAACATCTTGACGAAGAATAACTAAGGCTTCGATAGCAATATGAGGAGATATGTCGAGACAAGAACATCTTGACGCTCGTTGAAGAATGACCAAAGCCGCGACATCAACATGGAGAGATATGTCGACTTTGAGGAAGAAGAATATTACGATGTCCGAGAGAAGTGACATCTTAATGACTCATCACCATGAGCAAATAACTCATGACTAAATACGCTCACACAAAGGGGTGTAGGGCAACATAGTAATTTTGCACAAGTGATGCAACATTTAGAACGATTAGTCGGGACAAGAACATCTTGACGCTCGTTGAAGAATAACCAAGGCTGCGACATCAACATGAAGAGATATGTCGACTCCAAGAGATATGTGTTTACCCCTGAAAGGTTGAAGGAAGAAATACAGAGAGAAAGCCAAGATCAAACCCTATGAGTGAAGCAAGTACAATCCACGTACTACATGGAATAGTATCAATGCCAAGCCGGTATTTTGATACGACCCAATCATGAGAAATCCCAATGTGATTTTTGCTTTCAAGGCCGACACTGGTGCCAAAGTGTGAGCAACCACCTAACCATGCTTTGATTTGTGTCAATTGCGATAAGTAGTCGGTTCTTTGACCAAGTCACCCTCATGTTAAGGGATTGAAAGTCAATTTCACAAGACCGATCAGGTGCCAAAGTGGGAGCAACCATCGATCAAGTCTAGATCTGTATCAACTGTTGACATGTAATCAACTGTTGATCAGATCAAGCCCTAATGAATATCAATATAAGTCTAATTGGTATTTAGTTAGGGTGGTTTCTGCAAGAGAGAGATAATTGGCAGAGACATTGAGCTACAAATGAAATCTGGAATTAATTCAGAAGAAATAATAGGGTTTATTTGACAAAAGAATTTTTAATTCAGAGAGACAGGGGTAAAAATGGAATTAAAAATTACAGGGATGATCATCATGAATTTAGGGATTTTTGGTGAAAATTTCATAATTTTTGGATAAGTGGAGCTATTAAAATAAATTCAGGGAAAATAAAGGCAGAATAAATGGATTAATCAAAGGCTGGGATTTGATCAAAGCAGTTCTGGGTACAATCTGGGGACAGAGACTCATCTGGGTGCAAACTGGGGATCCCAGACACATACACGCAAAATCAGAGAAGAGAGAGGATATGACACGTGGCAGCTTCTCATTGGGCCACCTCATGCCACGTGTCAGCACCCCATTGGTCCACCTCAGCCAGGTGGGCCCCACCACTACACTGATCTGACATGTGGGTCCCACCAGCATGCCACGTGGCAGGCCATGACAGGTCCACCTCACCCCAATACATGCCACACGGCACAACCAGGGAAGTCCACCTCGCCTCTCTCGTGCCACATGGCACAATCACAGGAAGCCACCTCATTTAGCCTGTGCCACATGGCATTACACCACAGGGCCACTTCACCCAACCCCATGCCACATGGCATCACATTATAAGGCCACATCACATAATCCTGTGCCACATGGCAACCCATTACCCAGCCACCTCAGCAGCAATTAATAAATAATCAGAGATAAAAGGGAAGGGGATTAAGATAACAAGCCAATCAGATCATGCCATGTCAGTTCAATTAACCCTAATAGTGCACTAATCAGTTGCTAACGACACCTGTGAGCCTAAGAATAGAAAACTTACAAGTGGGACCTACAAGTCAGATTTATGAGCCTAAGGCACGAGAGAACAGTGTCTATGAACTAATATTAGTGAGATTTAAAAAGAAAGAAAAGAAGAGCATGCACACGGCTCTTGCGGTCTCGCTCTCGCACCCTTCTTCTCCTATGCTTTGGCTCACACGCGCCAGGCGCAGGCAATGAAGAGCTTGTTCCCTCTCTCCCCTTTCTCTTCTTCTTCTTCCTCTCGACGACAGAAGAGCTAGAAGGCATCGTCAATGGAGATCGAATAAGAATTTGGATTTCAAGTCAATTACTTCTAGCCTCGGTGTAGCTTGCAAAGGAGAACATGTGCATATAGTTAAATTTTAAGTTGATAAAGCACAGAGAGAGAAATAGTAGGGAATAATACCTCGGGTTGAAATTTGAAACTTAAGCCAATTGAAGTTTAAAGCTTGCAATTGATTGTTGAGGAGGCTTCGTGATCCCGGGCGATGGTGTTTTAACAAGAATTGAGAAGAATTGAAGATTAAAAGTGAGGGATGTGCTAAGTCACCCTTCGGCTTGGGAAGTAGCAGATCAAACACTATATTAGGGCTAACAAATCAACAAAGAGAATGTATGAGGAGTTGCACGACATTGAAATGATGATGTTGAAGCTGCGAGATAGAAGAAACAGCAAGGAGTCGAAGTAAAAGATTAAAACTTGATAATAGGCTTGCAAAGAGTGATAAGTGTAAATTTGATCGGCTCGCAACGGTAAAATTGATCCGAGAGGAGTGCTCAAGCGACTTATAAAGAGATGGATGGAAGTCTAGAAAGGTCCGAGAAGAAGCTAGAAGAGTATGAAGAGGTGTGGAGGCCGATCAATGGCAAATCTGTAAATTAGAAGAAGTTGTAAGCGCCTACAGCGATTACACAAGAAAGTCGAGCGAGGGGAGACTAGGTTCGGTGAACCATAGAATACAAGTAAATAGATTGAGTGAATGATGAAATGAACCAAGTCCAATTGAATTAAGAAAGTCAAATTCGGTCAAAATTTCAATTTCTATATATACTTCCATACAGTAGCAACAAAAGGAGCGAGATAACATTCATATACTACTCAAGAATCCCAGAGAGAAGGAAAGAAGCCAATTGGCCAATTAACCTTGACAAGTGTTGAGGAATTGGTATATACTCAATCCCCTTCCACCATTAACAGTATATTCAAGAGTTTAGAGCTACAGAAAAGCATAAAGGTGAGTATATTCAATAAGGAATTGAGAGTTTTGAGATGTAATTACATATAGTTTCATCAATTCAATGAATTTCAGGTACTGTCATTTATATTTTGCGATTTTTTTATTTTATTCATTCAAATTCCTTGCTTTCTTTGATTGAATCTCTTTTCTAAGTTGTCGTTTTGCTATCCCGATTGATTCTTTATAATTCTTTGTTTTCTTTCTTGATTAATTGAATGATTAAAACATCAGGATTAATCTGACAGTGAAGCTAGTCGAAGATCAAACGGTCTCCTAGCTCTAATCACGAGTAATTGACTAATCGAAGGTTATTAACCTCTTAGTCTCTGCATTTCCAAGCAATTGCCTCAAGAATTTGGCTTTTAAATCAAGCAATTAGCTGAAATTCGAAGTTAATTGTTGGAACTCTAAACCGGCCATGTAACAGTGCTTATAAACTCTTTAATCGATCAAGATATATGCTTTAATTGAAGCACTTTGCATGGACGATGATTTTTGTGTTAGCAAGATCAAGTAAATTGTGGCAATTGATTGGAAATGTCAAGTATAATATCGAACTAGTAATCGGTACCAATTTCAATCGTTGTCTCGTTTTAATTCGAGTAAGAATAGAGATGATTACAATGATTGAACCGTTAATTTTGTCAACCGAGACCTAGAGTTATGTAAGCAAATCAAGAATTATAAGAAATCGTAATTGAATCAACTCAATTTGAGTAAGAGAGATGATTGGTACCAAAGCGGTACGGTTCGGTTGCTTGGACGAGGTGGTTAGGTGATCCACCGTGCCAATGTTCGATCGGAAAGCACGGACGACTCCCTAGACTAAGGCGACACTAATGGTGACGGTCGATCTCTAATCAAGTCATCGGAACACCTAGATCACCACCGTAGCACGAACGTCAAAGCGAAGAGAAGGAGATAGAGGAAGACCGATATAACACTAATCTCAAAGGATTACACAAATCTTGGAGCGGATCTGGAAGATGCGGGCGATGGAAACGTTTGGAAAATTAAAGCATGGTTTAATCTGGGCCTTTAATCCATTCGGTGCAAATCTTAATCTAATCCGTGCGGCCCAGATGAATATGAAAGTTAAATAAAGAGTTGTGTTAATCTTGATATAAATCAGAAGGCCCAGATTAAGCCCATTAATCAATTAATAACGAGAATATTAATTATATATAATAAATAAATCATTTGAAAATGCTCTGAACTCCAAATTGACTCAAATTTGTTTCTAAAGTTTTCTTATTTTTCATACTATTTTTCTATACAATAATATTCCAATTTTAAAAATATAATCATGTTAAAACAATTTAAAAGCAAAATACATTACATATATTGGTATATTTGACCTAGCTTTGTCTTGTCATTTTAAATACTATAAAAATTCCAAAAATACAAATAAAAATCATAAATAATAACTAGATATATTTTAGTGATTTTTCAAGTGATTTTCTATGAAATAATAATGATGATAGTAATATGCTATAATAAATAATGAGATTAGCTATATTCTTTGATAAATAAAAAAAAATAATAATAATAGATATTATATTGATATTTTCTGTAAAAAGAATAATAAAAATAAATAGCACAAAATACAAAAATATACTACTATGGTAATAAATAGTAAAATACATTTTCTTTTATAATAAAGAATGATAATATAGTTTTATAATATGAATTGTATTTCTTTTGTTATTTCTATACAAATATACAATAAAAATACTTTTGATGAATAAAATATAATAAAAATAATAGTTGTAATAAAAACATAATGAATTTCATCTCCTATGACTATTTTTAACTAATAATAAAAATCTTATATTTTTCTATAAATAATAAATAGAGATAATAAAAATAGATATAATGAATAGTATAATAAATAGAATAGAATATTAGTAATGATTTCTTTTAGCTATTATAGATATAAAAAAAAATATTAAAAATAAAAAAATAAAAATAATAATAGTAAAGTAGTATAGCTAACCATCTTTTTGATTTTGTAAATAATTCCTATATAATGAATAGTATTTCAATATAATAGAATATAATAAAATTCTATTACTTTGGCTATTATAAACATTTTAAAAATACAAATAAAAAATCATAGCCATTTTATTTTCTATTATTTTTGTAAGTGATTTTATACAGAATAAATAGAGTTTAGAAATAATAAAAAATAATAAAATTTTACTACTTAAACTATTATAAAAATCCCAAAAATATAAATAAAACTCTAATTAATAGCTACCCCTTTTTCTATTATTTTTGTAAATAATTTTCTACATAGATAAATAGAGTTTAAAAATAAAAAAAATAATAATAATAAATATAATAATAATAATAGTAATAATAATAATAATAATAAATAAATGCATGATAATGAAAGATATTATATAATAGACTTTGTGCATTTTAGAAATGAATAAATATGCTCACATAAGGAGTGTAGAGCCACGTAAGAACATTTGCACACATGATATGACATTTAGAATGATTAGTCAAGACGAGAACACCTTGACGGAGGATAACTAAGGTTGCAATGACAACATGAAAAGATGCGTTGAGACAGGAACATCTTGACGTGAGAAGATTAAGGCTTCGATAGCAATATAAAGAAGGTACGTTGAGACAAGAACATCTTGACGTGAGATGGTTAAGGCTTTAATAGCAATACGAGAAAATATGTCAAGACAGGAACATCTTGACACTTGATGAAGAATAACAAGATACGTCGAGACAGGAACATCTTGACGCGAGATGAATAAGGCTTTGATAGCAACATGAGTGAATATGTCGAGACAAGAACATCTTGACACTTGATGAAGAATAACCAGAGCTGCGATATTAACGTGGAGGTATATGTCGACTCTGAAGAAGAAGAACATTATGATGTCCTAGATAGGTGACATCTTAATGACTCGCTACCATGAGCAAGTAACTCATGATTGAATACGCTCACACAAGGGTGTAGGGCAACATAGTAATCTTGCACAAGTAATGCAACACGTAGAATGATTAGTTGAGACAAGAACATCTCGACGCTCGCTGAAGAATGACCAAAGCTACGACATCAGCATGGAGAGATATGTCGACTTTGAAGAAGAAGAACATTAAGATGTCCGAGCAAAGCGACATCTTAATGACTCGGTGTCATGAACAAGTAACTCATGACCATTTGAGCTAGCAAGGCGAACTCATCCGTCGATAAGTTCGTCTCTGGTTCATTTCCGGGATTTGTGAGATTGAATCGGTGCACGTAGGTAGATTCATCCACAAAACGGTGAATGTGAACCGTTACGTAGGTAGGTTCCTTCACTAACACATGCCTCGATGTTGAGCTGGCTCGGCGCTTCGGGTTTGACATTGTGTGCGGTGTGTTTCCTAGGTTTATGAATCGGCTTAGTGCTTCGAATTCATGATCTAGAAGATCGGTGAGAAGAAACACGTGGGCCATATCCACCCTTCTCCCGATTCACCAACCTCAAGATCAACCGGCTCGGCGCTTCGAGTTGTATTTTGTGTGATTGGTTGTTGACTAGTTAAGATTGAGCCGTCTGTTTGTAGGTTTATCTTCTAGATCAACGAGAGGTCGAGTCGTTCGTATGTAGACTCACCTCAAGCCCTCTAAAGAGATTAACCAGTGCGTAGGTAAGGTCACATCTCGAGGTGGCATAGGCGAACCAATCTGTTTGTAGGTTCGTCTTCCATAGGACAAACCGTCTGTTTGTAGGTTTGTCTTCCATAGATTGAACCGTCTGTTTGTAGGTTCATCTTCCGTAGACCCCTTCTTATGAAATTAGACGACCACTTGACCATCTTTTAACTATACTATTTGCTTCTCTCTTTCAAAGATCCAGAGGTGCCTCGAGGTTCGTAGCCCAGGGTAATTAACGGTGGGGGCTTGCGCCCACCGGAATCTACAAGAACTCACAATCACTAAAAAAACCCCCGAATGTGCATCCAAATAATCTCTAAACGGCAGAATCGGCCGACACCCAGCAGATGCACGCTCGGGAGGGATCTCCGTGTCCTTCTTCCGCAAACCCATCGCCCGGCGGCGGTGCGGAGCGCGCGAAAAAGGGTCGCACAGGATCTGGCACGCCCGGTGGGACCTAGATTCTCCTCTTATCTACGAAGAGAGAGGCAAATAGAATACTTAAGAGATACAAGTGGTCTTCTATGTGCTAAAATGACTAATAATTTTCAAGTGTTTTTGTTTTTGCAGAAATGGCATACTTTGGAAACTTCAACCTTGCTCCTACACCGTCGCTCCCGCACGAGCCCGGAGGGCAAGCTCTTCATGTTCTTCGGGACCATCCCGCAAGAACTTACCATCTATGGCCCGGCTCCGGTGGCCACGATCACTCCGCGACCGTCCGGATCTCTATTCCGGACGAGGAGGAAGAGTCGATCACCCCGACTCCCAAGGGGATCTCAAACAACGTCATGGCCTCTCCTACTACCTCCCCAAAGAGGAGAAGGCGACCGTCAAGAGGACGACCCCGGCGGCGCAGCCCCAAACCGCCGTAACTCTCAAGCGTCCGGGAAGAGGGCCACGGATGCATACCAGAATCGGTGGTGGCTAGGCCGCCTATCCCGATCTCCAACAAATTCACGGCCCTCCGAATAGTGGCCAAGAACTCGGCCACAGCCGCTCCGCGGGCATGGGAGGTGCCTAAGCCCACACCTCGCCCAACTCAAAGGCTTCAACGCGCGCGGGACAAGTCTCAAACCCCTGCGGAAGCCATTTACAAGGCTCACGGGGCCCTCAAACGAGAGGAGAAGCGTTAAAAACGCTAGGTCGAGACGATACGTCTCCCGCTCCAACCAATCTCAAGACATGGCTCGGCCCGCAAGCCATTGCCTCCACTCCGAACACAAGGAAGTTCACACCAAAGGCAACACCTAGCACCCGGCGGTGTGGGTCCGAAGGGTTCCCGACCAATAAAGCCCCGGTCTCAAACCCGGCCCGGCAAGCGGCGGGTCCAACGCTCCGCCCGAGAGCGTGTTCGGCCGCCTAGGCCGGAAGAGTGTATTCGTAGGTTAGGCTCGAGAATACCACTCGATAACTTTGAAAATAACCGCACCCGACCAAACGAAGAAGAAGAGAAGAACCGCTCGCTATGAAGAGCACTTCTCGGTCAACACTATCGGTATAAGCTACGACACCGATCCAGGACAACGTCTTTGAGGTGAATATGACCCGGGATGACCGGTCCCCGCCTAATCAAGCTCACGTCACCAATACCAACAAAAATAATGGTAGAAAAGGAGACCTCCCAAGAGAGTCAACCCCGAGGGCAATAGCGAGAGAAGGGAAGACCACAACGAAAACCACGATTTCTTCGACAATGAAGATGACATCGAAACACGTCCGAAGTGCCCATCGATGAGATAGAAATATTAAAAGGCCACATCGAGGCACGGGACGAAGAGGCGATTAGGCAACGAGAGCTAATCGCTACCATCGAAACAAAACGAAGAACTAATTAAGGCGGTCAAGTCATTGCAAGAATCACAAGACGCCAATTTCAAAGTGGTAGCTCCGTCAAGAAGGGGTCCACGGTACCAAGAGCAATCATAAAGAAAAACAACCGTCAATTCTAAACCTCATCCACATAGAACCATAGAAGTGGGGGTGAACCAACGGGAATATCCGAGGAAAGAGATTCAAGCCATGATTGCCAAAGCAAATGCAAATAGGCGGAGGTGGATACGCTATCCCTCCCGTTAAAAGCGTGGACATCCATACCCCGCCATATACGACTTAGAAGAATATCCTAAAGGGTATGTGATCCCCCGTTTCAGGACCTTCTCCGGGGAAGGCAATAAAGACCTAAACCCCGAACAACACCCTGGCCCACTTTGTAGCCTCGTGCGGTAACACGGGCGGCAATGATGCCTGTTGTTGAGACAATTCCCTCAAAGCTTGGTGGGAACCGCTTTCCAATGGTATTATTCATTTGGAAAACAACGGCATCGGGACTGGGACGAGATGACGGACTCGTTCAGGGCACGGTTCGTCATGGTGTCTGACAAAATAAACATAGCCGATTTGGCGAGCACTAAGCCCAAGAAAGGGGAGTCAATGACAGATTTTATCAATAGATGGCGGAACCTCAGCATTAAATGCGACCGCACATTAACTGAAGATGAGGCCGTCAACCTAATCATGAAAAACATTGACGGGTGGATGGGCATGCTTCTTGGTGTGACAAAGGTCAACACATTCAAAGATTTGCTCAGATCGGTATCCAATATGGAAAGAATGTCACCGCACACCGTGCCGAACTTCATGAATAATAGGCGCAACGAGGAGCCGAGTGAGACCAAGGTGGCATTCACCTCGCTAAAAGATAAGATGGTTGCCAACGCAGACGCCCAAGGCGGCAGCAGTGGCACAAATGGCAACAATTACAATAAGGGACCCAGGCCCAATCCAGGAGGGAGTTCACGGAGTTTTGAGTCCCTTAGACAAAAGAAGACTAAACCGTACTCTTTCAGAAAAGATAAAGTGGCCCAAATCTTCAGAGGGGCACTGAAGAATGGTCTAACCCTGCCGGCCAGTAAACGTCCGGAAGATGCCGATAAATCGGACGAACCCAACTTCTGCCCATACCACAGAGTATTAGGGCACTCAATTGAAGATTGCTGGGTCTTCAAAGATTGGGTCGAGAAGGCGTACAAAAACGGTGAAATTACGTTACCTAAAGGGTTCTTGCAAAGCCTATCGGCCCATGAACGAGCCAATATGATCTCTCACGAGGAAGAGAAAGTCCGGGCCGATCATGCGAAGACCAGGAAGAACAATGGACTACGCACCTATCGAAGAAATCGATTAAAATGCTTAAAGCTCTCAAGAAAGAACCTGGCATGAAATGGAAAGACGACATCACGCCGGTGGTCCCACCAAAGCCCGGGATATATTATAAGGTGGACCGAGCCAAGACCAGGTTCTTAAGAAAAGAAAGAAGCATAGAAACAACAAGTCCAAAAAGAACAAGATTGAAGAGTACGAGCGAGGGGCGATCCGAGGCGATCACCCTTGACATTTCATCTCCAAAGAAGGCGGGAGAAGCTAACCCTAGGTCAAAAGAAGGAAGATGTGAATGAAGAAATAAATAAAGAAGAAAGCGAAGAGATGCGGGGTACTTCGTGCAATATGGTATATTCTTCTTGCGACGAAGATATGCCAACATTAGGGGAGATGTTCTTCCCGAATGATGAAGGGGAGGCAAGCACCTGCGGGACCAAAAATGAAGAATGTAAAGCCGTACTCGGTCCAGGGACTTATATACCCGAGAGACGAGGCTCCCAAGGATTAGATAAAGGAAAGGACAAGGTCCGAGAATAAAGGTAAAGAGGTCGAGAACCTAAGCAAGAATCCGAGAAAAGACCGGTCGACGGCGAAGAATACAACGTGTTGGCACATACGCGTAAGATTCCGGCGCTATTAAGCATATTTGACGCGTTGATGATGTCACAAGACCTAAGGGAGGTACTAATCCAGGCCTTACAAGATCCCGAGAAGTACAAGTCATACTTCATAGAGCAAAATATGCAAGAAGCCCTATTCACGCCAAGCGGCCGCACTTTGTATAAATTTCACGGACGATGACCTCCTAATAGGCACCGTTGACCACAACCGCCGTTGTACATTACGGAAGCTGTGGAGGGCAAAAGGTTGGTCGCATCCCGGTTGACGCGTGGTCTTCAATCAATATCATGCCGCTTAAAACTACGAAGACCATCACCTTAGACGTGAAGAACCTATCGACGAAAAGGTGATCATTCATGGCTTCAATCAAAACTCCCAAAAGGCCACGGGAGCTATAACTACGAACTGCAATGCGGAAGTCTAAAAGCGCCTACTAAATTCTATGTCATTGATTTGAAACCTCTTACGGGGCGTTCTTTGGGTCGCCGTGGCTTCATAGTAATCGGTCATACCTTCTACTGCGCACCAATGCCCGAAATATATTGAGAATGGTAAGCAAAAGAGAATTGATGGAGATGTCAAGCCATTCGGGGTGCACGAGATTAAATTCAATGACGCCCGGTACTTTACGCCTAAATGCTGTAGTGGCGCAAGGCCAATGACAAAAGCGAGTCGAAACCCTTCAACAAAGGCCCTAAATTTGATACCTCATCCGGAGAAGAAGAAGAGGTCAAATTTAATATTAAACCCGAGGCGCTCGAGCCCAAAGACCGGAAGAAAGTCGGGTGAAGAAGCAACTTTCCGCTTCAAACAGGTGGCTACGTATAAGGCCCAAATAAAACCAAGTGAAATAAATGCAAGCGATTCTGAAGAGGAGGTCATTTTCAATTTTAAGCCTGCCAACACCCCTCAAATTCAGATCATAGAGGCAACTTCAGGAGAGGACTCCGAAGATTCCAACAATTCGGGCAATACCACCTCGGGAGAAGAATCTGGCCATGATCGTCAACCCTGGGAAGAGGAGTCTGACGAAGAGATCATTTATCACATCCTCAAGAAGCCATATAAAGGGCCCGAAACGAGATAATGAAAGTGAGGAGTCATATATGATCAACACGGGACCGGTAGCGGAAGGGATAACCGGTTAGGCGAGGCCTATAAATGAAGAACGCTCGTGGCGGGAAAATTTCGAAGGTCGCGTACGGAATGCAATCGACGAAATAAGACACGGAGTTGAAAATAATAGAAGAGAGGTGTACGAACAATGGGAAGTAATGCGAGGATATCAAGGTGCAACACAATGAAATCATGATAATGATTGAAAACACCGCAAAACCGCGATCTATAACTCCGAGCTACTCAAGGAAGTGACGAGCGAACCCCGTTCCGGGACCCCCGAAAGACAAACACCCGATAACGGCAAACGGGTAATTGTCATAGTAGATGAATCAAAGGGGGAAGAAATGAAAGCTAAGCAACCAACCGTCATGCAAACTCTCAAGGTCAAAAAGAGTAAACCATACTCTTTCTTAAAAAATAAAACAGCTCGAATATTTGAGCAGGCCCTAAAGAGCGGATTGACACTTCCCGTCTGTAAAAGACCCGCTGACATAGAAAGAGCCGGTGAAGGTGAATTCTGCCCTTATCATCGCATATTGGGTCACACCATTGAAGAATGTTGGGTATTCAAAGACCTTATAGAAGAAGGGCATAGAAATGGGACGATCCAACTCCCGAAGAGCTTTCAACAAGACCCAGCTCCGCATAACCTGAATAACAAGGGCAAAGGGGTTGCTTATACGATCTCGCACACTCCCGTACCTAATAAACCTAAGGCTGCGAGACGTAAGCCGATCAAAGAAATCTACCGCTCCAACTCAGTCATGAATATTGAAATAGAAGAAGAGATGGCAGCGCTAGAGATTTGTGGTTCGAAAGGCATTTTAAAGACCTTATACCAAGGGAGGTGAACCACATCCAAACCCTAAAGACCTTTGTTGTGCCGGCAAAGGTGGAACGCATCAAAGGGAAAACTATCATCCACAAGGCCATAATTTTCTATCAGAGCGATTCAACCCAGTCTCTGAAGAACCCTGACCACAATACTTGGAAAAAGTGGGTGATAGAACAAGAATCGGAGAATGCAACGAGCGATGACGCTGCATCCCATCCCTTTGGAAAGGAGCTATATAAATTGGCGAAAAGGGCGAAATGTCTGAGGGACATATCCAAGGCCGAGGCCAAACGCTTTGATGAACTCTGGAATGGCGGCCAGAATAAAGTCCTGGGCCTGGACGGTAAAATAAAATATACCCGGGGGTTAGGGTATAACTGCGATGACGCAGCATGTTTTGAAGGGTCTCTCAACGAATACCGCATGAAAGAAAGCTGTTGCATGACTTCTGTTGAAATGCCGGATAATGAAACAGAAGAGGACAATACCCCGGTCCTGAAAAATGCTTTGAAGCAGCTAGAAAAGGAGCCTAATACGGTCGATGAGTTAGCTGAAATCAATCTGGAGATGGCCTTCAAGAGCTCCAAAGTCTATGCCTTGGCGGAGCAATTTAATATTGACTGGAGATTCTCGTCCATTTATAACCCGAGAGCCAACGGCCTGGCCGAAGCCTTTAACAAAACCCTGATCAATATTATGAAAAAGACCGTGGACTCGCAACCAACGAGACCGGGATAATCGTCTACGGGGAGGCATTATGGGCTTATCGAACCACATACCGAACGCCTACGCAAGCTACCCCGTATTCTCGGCTTTTGGGGTTGAAGCCGTCCTCCCTCTTGAGGTGGAACTACCGTCATTGCGGGTGGCTATGCAAAACGATATGACCATGGATGAATGCCAACAACTCGATTGGACGAGTTGGATACCATGGACGAGAAGAGGCTGATAGCCCAACAGAACCTCGAAATATATCAGGCAAAAATGGCAAGGGCATATGACAAGATGGCGCGAGTCAGGGCATTCCAACAAGGGGAGCTTGTTCTTGTCCTTAAGAGGCCGATTATTGGCCGGCACATCGGTCCAAAATTTTCTCCGAACTGGGAAGGGCCATATATAATCGAGAAGGTATATGAAGGCGGCGCATACCAACTCATAGACCATGAAGGTGAAAGGCCCATGCCACCGATTAATGGGCGATATCTGAAGAAATACTACACATAGCCCGGAGCGGGGCCAATCGAGTAGTATCTATTGTAAATAAATAAGGAGGGAATAAGTGTTCGTTTACACACACGTGCACGAAACACAAACCCATGTCTAACCTCCACTTTGCATAAAAATCCCAAAACCCTACTTGTACATCTGTAAATAGAATGCATCCAAAAATCCAAAACAACACAAACACATTTAGCCCTATAACAAAATAAAAAATAGAATAAGGGAATACAACGCCAAAACCACGCGAAAATGTAAGGCGAGAGCCTTGGTGTTTGGGCTCACAATACAAATACCACTGGGTTTGTCCATTTGATACAGAATAAACACAAAAATGGGCAGGGTTTGCGGTTGTCCCTCAAACTATCTGTTGCCCAATGACGAAAGTTGCTCATATTGGTCGCCGCGCGCAAGCCAAGGGATAGGTCGAGCAAATTGGTGGCTAGTAAATAGTCGCTTCGAGGGCATATAAATAAATAACTCTCGTATTATTAGTAGCATGTATCACCAATAACCAAAAATCTGCCTTCTTCTGATAAAATAAAGAATATATATGTAAAACAATAGAAACCTATTTTCATACTCATAAAAAAAATGATAATAAAAAATATAATAAAATCTTTTCAATAAGGGGTTGCCACCTTTGTCCCCGACACCATGGGTGTTATACAAAGCTAGGTTGGGTGCATTCATCCGTAAAAGCACCACACGCCCAAGGAGGTGGTCTGTTTCTAATCCCAAAATAGATCATGGAGGGGTCAGGTCAAGGGTTTACGCTTGTACCCGACATTTCATGTTAAACAAAGCGGCTCGCTTAAAGAAATGACTCAGGTCATGGAGAGCGGACCTACCCGATGAAAGCCTGTCTCGCAGGGATGCGTGATGGATGTTTGAGGGTAGCCAAAATATAAAAAACTAGGTTGGGTACATTCATCCGCAAAAGTACCACACGCCCAAGGAGGTGATCTATTTCTAATCCCAAAATAGATCATGGAGGGGTCAGACTAAGGGTTTATGCTTTTACCCGACATTCAGTGTCAAATAAAGTAATTCGCTTAAAGAAGTGACTCGGGTCATGGAGAGCGAGACCTACCCGATGAAAGCTTTGTCTCGCGGGGATGCGTGATGGATGTTTGAGGGTAGTACCCCCACAAAACAAATTGAGTGGAGATGAGTGAATGTGAGTTTCCACTTCCGCACGCAACGGTGCACAAATGAGGGAGAGTGGGTGAGCTTCCACAAATAAATGTCAACTAAATATACAAGGAGCATCCACAAAATGGTGTTATCAATTGCATCCATAATCCAATTGATCTTTTGGTAAGTTTATCCATCGGTAATAAAGGGATAAACGGGTTTATTCAATGCCGGCCTAGAGGTCAATACGATGACAGTTCGGTATCAAGTAAAATACCACGGTTACTTCAGTTACGTATTGTAATAAATAAAGAGAAGATATGTATAGAATAAGTGCAATAGGGTGCTGTAAAGCTTTCCCTTTTTCTATTTTTGTACTTAGATGCTTTGTGAAAATAAAAGCAGCTGTGTTAGGCACTTTTGCAACTAAGATTGAGAGTGTAAAATGTAAAGAGCTTATGAAAAATCTCCCATACTGCGAAAGAAGAGATGAGAAAATGGCAAAGTAGGCGATCAGCATCCCCAACAGTGAAAGAAAAGAGAAAGAAGGCGAATAAGGTAGCGAGAGATGCTATCTTTACCTATCCCCATAGTGGTGAACGGGTAGCTCGGCGCGGGAGGCCGAGTACATGCACCATTATCCCACGAGCGAGAGGTGAGAGGACAGGCCCCGCCATGTTGCGCTCATGAGAAGAATCTGATTAAAGGAAAATCTATCGAAGTCTAGCCTGAACCCGAGGAGGAGAGAGGTGTGTCGAATATGTGCACCAAAGCAGGCCCTTCAATTTGCCAAAATTCTTCGGGACCCGCTTTGGTGGGTGGCTCTTTGTTTACCCCTGAAAGGTTGAAGGAAGAAATACAGGAGAGAAAGCCAAGATCAAACCCTATGAGTGAAGCGTACAATCCCCGTACTACATGGAATAGTATCAATGCCAAGCCGGTATTTTGATACGCCCAATCATGAGAAATCCCAATGTGATTTTTGCTTTCAAGGCCGACACGGTGCCAAAGCGTGAGCAACCACCTAACCATGCTTTGATTTGTGTCAATTGCGATAAGTAGTCAGTTCTTTGACCAAGTCACCCTCATGTTAAGGGATTGAAAGTCAATTTCACAAGACCGATCAGTGCAAAAGTAGGAGCAACCATCGATCAAGTCTAGATCTGTATCAACTGTTGACATGTAATCAAGCTGTTGATCAGATCAAGCCCTAATGAATATCAATATAAGTCTAATTGGTATTTAGTTAGGGTGGTTTCTGCAAGAGAGAGATAATTGGCGAGAGATATTGAGCTACAAATGAAATCGGAATTAATTCGGAAGAAATAATAGGGTTTATTTGACAAAAGAATTTTTAATTCAGAGAGACAGGGGTAAAAATGGAATTAAAAATTACAGGGATGATCATCATGAATTTAGGGATTTTTGGTGAAAATTTCATAATTTTTGGATAAGTGGAGCTATTAAAATAAATTCGGGGAAAATAAAGGCGAGAATAAATGGATTAATCAAAGGTGGGATTTGATCAAAGCGATTCTGGGTACAACTGGGACAGAGACTCATCCGGGTGCAACCGGGGATCCAGGACACATACACGCAAAATCGAGAGAGAGAGAGGATATGACACGTGGCGGCTTCTCATTGGGCCACCTCGTGCCACGTGTCGGACCCATTGGTCCACCTCGGCCCGGTGTGGGCCCCACCACTACACCGATCGACATGGGTCCCACCAAAGCATGCCACGTGGCAGGCCATGACAGTCCACCTCACCCCAATACATGCCACACGGCACAACCAGGGAAGTCCACCTCACCTCTCTCGTGCCACATGGCACAATCACAGGAAGCCACCTCATTTAGCTTTGTGCCACATGGCATTACACCACGGGGCCACTTCACCCAACCCCATGCCACATGGCATCACATTATAAGGCCACATCACATAATCTGTGCCACATGGCAACCCATTACCCGGCCACCTCAAGCAAAGAATTAATAAATAATCGAGAGATAAAAGGGAAGGGGATTAAGATAACAAGCCAATTAGATCATGCCATGTCAGTTCAATTAACCCTAATAGTGCACTAATCAGTTGCTAACGACACCTGTGAGCCTAAGAATAGAAAACTTACAAGTGGGACCTACAAGTCAGATTTATGAGCCTAAGGCACAAGAGAACCAGGTCTATGAACTAATATTAGGCGAGATTTAAAAAGAAAGAAAAGAAGAGCATGCACTGGCTCTTGCGGTCTCTGCTCTCGCACCCTTCTTCTCCTATGCTTTGGCTCACACGCGCCAGGCGCAGGCAATGAAGAGCTTGTTCCCTCTCTCCCCTTTCTCTTCTTCTTCTTCCTCTCGACGACAGAAGAGCTAGAAGGCATCGTCAATGGAGATCGAATAAGAGGAAATTTGGATTTCAAGTCAATTACTTCTAGCCTCGGTGTAGCTTGCAAAGGAGAACATGTGCATATAGTTAAATTTTAAGTTGATAAAGCACAGAGAGAGAAATAGTAGGGAATAATACCTCGGGTTGAAATTTGAAACCGGCCAATTGAAGTTTAAAGCTTGCAATTGATTGTTGAGGAGGCTTCTGTGATCCCAGGCGATGGTGTTTTAACAAGAATTGAGAAGAATTGAAGATTAAAAGTGAGGGATGTGCTAAGTCACCCTTCGGCTTGGGAAGTAGCAGATCAAACACTATATTAGGGCTAACAAATCAACAAAGAGAATGTATGAGGAGTTGCCTGACATTGAAATGATGATGTTGAAGCTCTGAGATAGAAGAAACAGGCAAGGAGTCGAAGTAAAAGATTAAAACTTGATAATAGGCTTGCAAAGAGTGATAAGTGTAAATTTGATCGACTGCAGTAAAATTGATCCAGAGGAGTGCTCAAGCAGCTTATAAAGAGATGGATGGAAGTCTAGAAAGGTCCAGAAGAAGCTAGAAGAGTATGAAGAGGTGTGGAGGCCGATCAATGGCAAATCTGTAAATTAGAAGAAGTTGTAACTGCCTCTAGGCAGTTACACAAGAGTCAGGCAGGGGAGACTAGGTTCAGTGAACCATAGAATACAAGTAAATAGATTGAGTGAATGATGAAATGAACCAAGTCCAATTGAATTAAGAAAGTCAAATTCGGTCAAAATTTCAATTTCTATATATACTTCCATACAGTAGCAACAAAAGGCACGACAGAGAAGCAGATAACATTCATATACTACTCAAGAATCCCAGAGAGAAGGAAAGAAGCCAATTGGCCAATTAACCTTGACAAGTGTTGAGGAATTGGTATATACTCAATCCCCTTCCACCATTAACAAAAGTATATTCAAGAGTTTAGAGCTACGAGAAAAGCATAAAGGTGAGTATATTCAATAAGGAATTGAGAGTTTTGAGATGTAATTACATATAGTTTCATCAATTCAATGAATTTTGTAATCTTGTCATTTATATTTTGCGATTTTTTTATTTTATTCATTCAAATTCCTTGCTTTCTTTGATTGAATCTCTTTTCTAAGTTGTCGTTTTGCTATCCCGATTGATTCTTTATAATTCTTTGTTTTCTTTCTTGATTAATTGAATGATTAAAACATCGGGATTAATCGACGATGAAAGCTAGTCGAAGATCAAACGGTCTCCTAGCTCTAATCACGAGTAATTGACTAATCGAAGGTTATTAACCTCTTAGTCTCTGCATTTCCAAGCAATTGCCTCAAGAATTTGGCTTTTAAATCAAGCAATTAGCTGAAATTCGAAGTTAATTGTTGGAACTCTAAACCTAGCCATGTAACGGTGCTTATAAACTCTTTAATCGATCAAGATATATGCTTTAATTGAAGCACTTTGCATGGACGATGATTTTTGTGTTAGCAAGATCAAGTAAATTGTGGCAATTGATTGGAAATGTCAAGTATAATATCGAACTAGTAATCGGTACCAATTTCAATCGTTGTCTCGTTTTAATTCGAGTAAGAATAGAGATGATTACAATGATTGAACCGTTAATTTTGTCAACCGAGACCTAGAGTTATGTAAGCAAATCAAGAATTATAAGAAATCGTAATTGAATCAACTCAATTTGAGTAAGAGAGATGACCGGTACCAAAGCGGTACGGTTCGGTTGCTTGGACGAGGTGGTTCGGTGATCCACCGTGCCAATGTTCGATCGGAAAGCACGAGACCAACTCCCTAGACTAAGGCGACACTAATGGTGACGGTCGATCTCTAATCAAGTCATCGGAACACCTAGATCACCACCGTAGCACGAACGTCAAAGCAGTAAGAGAAGGGAGATAGAGGAAGGCGATATAACACTAATCTCAAAGGATTACACAAATCTTGGAGCGGATCCGGAAGATGCGGGGCGCGATAGACGTTGGAAAATTAAAGCATGGTTTAATCTGGGCCTTTAATCCATTCGGTGCAAATCTTAATCTAATCCGGCGGCCCGAGATGAATATGAAAGTTAAATAAAGAGTTGTGTTAATCTTGATATAAATCCGAAGGCCCAGATTAAGCCCATTAATCAATTAATAACAGAATATTAATTATATATAATAAATAAATCATTTGAAAATGCTCCTGAACTCCAAATTGACTCAAATTTGTTTCTAAAGTTTTCTTATTTTTCATACTATTTTTCTATACAATAATATTCCAATTTTAAAAATATAATCATGTTAAAACAATTTAAAAGCAAAATACATTACATATATTGGTATATTTGACCTAGCTTTGTCTTGTCATTTTAAATACTATAAAAATTCCAAAAATACAAATAAAAATCATAAATAATAACTAGATATATTTTAGTGATTTTTCAAGTGATTTTCTATGAAATAATAATGATGATAGTAATATGCTATAATAAATAATGAGATTAGCTATATTCTTTGATAAATAAAAAAAAAAAAAATAATAATAGATATTATATTGATATTTTCTGTAAAAAGAATAATAAAAATAAATAGCACAAAATACAAAAATATACTACTATGGTAATAAATAGTAAAATACATTTTCTTTTATAATAAAGAATGATAATATAGTTTTATAATATGAATTGTATTTCTTTTGTTATTTCTATACAAATATACAATAAAAATACTTTTGATGAATAAAATATAATAAAAATAATAGTTGTAATAAAAACATAATGAATTTCATCTCCTATGACTATTTTTAACTAATAATAAAAATCTTATATTTTTCTATAAATAATAAATAGAGATAATAAAAATAGATATAATGAATAGTATAATAAATAGAATAGAATATTAGTAATGATTTCTTTTAGCTATTATAGATATAAAAAAAAATATTAAAAATAAAAAAATAAAAATAATAATAGTAAAGTAGTATAGCTAACCATCTTTTTGATTTTGTAAATAATTCCTATATAATGAATAGTATTTCAATATAATAGAATATAATAAAATTCTATTACTTTGGCTATTATAAACATTTTAAAAATACAAATAAAAAATCATAGCCATTTTATTTTCTATTATTTTTGTAAGTGATTTTATACAGAATAAATAGAGTTTAGAAATAATAAAAAATAATAAAATTTTACTACTTCAGCTATTATAAAAATCCCAAAAATATAAATAAAACTCTAATTAATAGCTACCCCTTTTTCTATTATTTTTGTAAATAATTTTCTACATAGATAAATAGAGTTTAAAAATAAAAAAAAAAATAATAATAAATATAATAATAATAATAGTAATAATAATAATAATAATAAATAAATGCATGATAATGAAAGATATTATATAATAGACTTTGTGCATTTTAGAAATGAATAAATATGCTCACATAAGGAGTGTAGAGCCACGTAAGAACATTTGCACACATGATATGACATTTAGAATGATTAGTCAAGACGAGAACACCTTGACGGAGGATAACTAAGGTTGCAATGACAACATGAAAAGATGCGTTGAGACAGAACATCTTGACGTGAGAAGATTAAGGCTTCGATAGCAATATAAAGAAGGTACGTTGAGACAAGAACATCTTGACGTGAGATGGTTAAGGCTTTAATAGCAATACGAGAAAATATGTCAAGACAGAACATCTTGACACTTGATGAAGAATAACAAGATACGTCGAGACAGGGAACATCTTGACGCGAGATGAATAAGGCTTTGATAGCAACATGAGTGAATATGTCGAGACAAGAACATCTTGACACTTGATGAAGAATAACCGAGCTGCGATATTAACGTGGAGGTATATGTCGACTCGAAGAAGAAGAACATTATGATGTCCTAGATAGGTGACATCTTAATGACTCGCTACCATGAGCAAGTAACTCATGATTGAATACGCTCACACAAGGGGTGTAGGGCAACATAGTAATCTTGCACAAGTAATGCAACACGTAGAATGATTAGTTGAGACAAGAACATCTCGACGCTCGCTGAAGAATGACCAAAGCTACGACATCAGCATGGAGAGATATGTCGACTTTGAAGAAGAAGAACATTAAGATGTCCGAGCAAAGCGACATCTTAATGACTCGGTGTCATGAACAAGTAACTCATGACCATTTGAGCTAGCAAGACTGAACTCATCCGTCGATAAGTTCGTCTCCTGGTTCATTTCCGGGATTCGGTGTGAGATTGAATCGGTCGTAGGTAGATTCATCCACAAAACAGTGAATGTGAACCGTTCGTAGGTAGGTTCCTTCACTAACACATGCCTCAATGTTGAACCGGCTCGGCGCTTCGGGTTTGACATTGTGTGCAATTGTGTTTCCTAGGTTTATGAATCGGCTTAGTGCTTCGAATTCATGATCTAGAAGATCGGTGAGAAGAAACACGTGGGCCATATCCACCCTTCTCCCGATTCACCAACCTCAAGATCAACCTAGGCTCGGCGCTTCGAGTTGTATTTTGTGTGATTGGTTGTTGACTAGTTAAGATTGAACCGATCTGTTTGTAGGTTTATCTTCTAGATCAACGGAGAGGTCGAGTCGTTCTGTATGTAGACTCACCTCAAGCCCCTCTAAAGAGATTAACCTGGTCTGTAGGTAAGGTCACATCTCGAGGTGGCATAGACTGAACCAATCTGTTTGTAGGTTCGTCTTCCATAGGACAAAACCGATCTGTTTGTAGGTTTGTCTTCCATAGATTGAACCGATCTGTTTGTAGGTTCATCTTCCGTAGACCCCTTCTTATGAAATTAGACGACCACTTGACCATCTTTTAACTATACTATTTGCTTCTCTCTTTCAAAGATCCAGAGGTGCCTCGAGGTTCGTAGCCCAGGGTAATTAACGGTGGGGGCTTGCGCCCACCGGAATCTACAAGAACTCACAATCACTAAAAAAAACCCCTGAATGTGCATCCAAATAATCTCTAAACGGCAGAATCGGCCGACACCCGGAGATGCACGCTCGGGAGGGATCTCCGTGTCCTTCTTCCGCAAACCCATCGCCCAGCGGCGGTGCGGAGCGCGCGAAAAAGGGTCGCACAATATGAACATTACGATGTCCGAGAGAAGTGACATCTTAATGACTCGGTGTCATGAACAAGTAATTCATAACCATTTGAGCTAGTAAGACTGAACTCATCCGCCGATAAGTTTGTCTTCTGGTTCATCTCCCGAGATTGTGAGATTGAATCATTCTGTAGTAGATTCATCCACGAAATAGTGAATGTGAACCGTTCTGTAGTAGGTTCCTTCACTAACACATGCTTCAATGTTAAGCTGGCCCAGTGCTTCAGGTTTAACATTGTGTGCAATTGTGTTCCTAGGTTTATGAATCGGCTTAGTGCTTCGAATTCATGATCTAGAAGATCGGTGAGAAGAAACACGTGGGCCAAATCCACCCTTCTCCGATTCACCAACCTCAAGATCAACCGCTCGGTGCTTCGAGTTGTATTTTGTGTGATTGGTTGTTGACTAGTTAAGATTGAACCGTTCGTAGTAGGTTTATCTTCTAGATCAACTGAGGTTGAGTCGTTCTGTAGTAGACTCACCTCGAACCCCTTTGAAGAGATTAATCTGATCTGTAGTAGGGTTATCTCTCAAAGCGGTATAGATTGAACCGATCTGTAGTAGGTTCGTCTTCCATAGGATCAACTGTGAACCGTTCTGAAGTAGGTTCATTTTCTAGATGAACTGAGGTCGAGTCGTTCTGTAGTAGACTCACCTCAAGCCCCCTGAAGAGATTGACATGATCTGTGAACCGTTCTGAAGTAGGTTCATTTTCTAGATGAACTGAGGTCGAGTCGTTCTGTAGTAGACTCACCTCGAACCCCTTTGAAGAGATTAATCTGATCTGTAGTAAGGTTATCTCTCGAAGTGGTAAAGACTGAACCGATCTGTAGTAGGTTCGTCTTTCTTGGAATTGACCCCTTTTGTGAACCCAGATGACCACTTGACCATCATTTAACTATACTATTTGCTTCTCTCTTTTAAAGATCCAGAGGTGCCTCGAGGTTAGTAGCCCAGGGTAATTAACGGTGGGGGCTTGCGCCCACCGGGATCTACAAGAACTCACAATCACTAAAAAACCCCCTAAATGTGCATCCAAATCTCTCTAAACGGCAGAATCAGGCGGCGCTTAGCAGATGCACGCTTGGGAGGGATCTCCGTGTCCTTCTTCCGCATCCCATCGCCCAGCGGCGGTGCGGAGCGCGCGAAAAAGGGTCGCACACCTTGGCCTAATTATCCATAGCCCAACATTAAATACCCAATAAGCTTAGACAGGTTATCAAGCCCGGTACAATTACAACAGTCCATCTACCAGCATGAAAAGAATTCGACAAAGGTAGCAGGTAACCAAACACCACAAGGCAACAGAAGGTCAGCACAGGGCCCAGGGCTGTACCAGTAGCTGGTACAGTCACAAACAAATTCATAGAGTGATACGGACAAACAAGGCAGCACAACCCAGCAGCAACAAGGAATCTCAGCCCAGACCAAGTAAAACAGTTCACAAGGTAAAACCACATCAATCCATACCAGAAACCCAGAAACCAAAATCTACAAAAGGGCTAGTCAGCCCTCTGCTTCACCGGTACCAATGGTACCAGTGTACCAGAGGTACCACCAATATTCATTTAGCCAAACCATACCAGAATCCAACCCAACAAGGCAGCAAAGTTCTCCCCATTTAAAAGCAACAATCAAACCACCACCCAGTAAAACCCAAGTCCAAACATGTTTAAAAATTCACAGTTCAAAGGCATCAACCCAGCAACAGCCCACAAGGTCAACATAACCGAATAATAAGCCTCAACAAGCATTCAGCACCCAACCCAGCATTTACCAGCACCCAGAAATCAGCCAAGAAAAATCACATCACCATTTGCAAAATTCACAGTTCAAAGGCATCACTCAAACCAGCAAATCAAACCCCCCCATTGACCATATAACAGAATCAGACAAGGTATCCAGCGGGGCCAGGCCTCGCTTCACTGGTACCAGATGGTACCAGTGTACCAAGGTCCTTGGCGAAACAAAGAAACAAACCCCAAAATCCCCAAGTGTCACCCCATCACAGAGCATAGCAATAGTAGATCATCAAGTACGCAGCACAGTCAACAGAATCATAGAAAAAGGGCTTTTAGGGTTTACCAGTAACAGAGGAGACAAGCAAAAAGAGGCAAACGGGTCGAGAGTGGCAACAAATGGTGAGCACCTCCTCCACGGGGAGTCTCCGGCCAACCCTCCCTTTCTCAGACAAAAATCGTAACCCAAAAACCGAATCTGTTCTTACAAATTTAACAAGCGATTAAGGCAACAAGCTATTCTCAACACATGAGTTATTACAACTAGCAACAGAGAGCAGGAGGGAGGCCAGGAGCTCCTTAAGTAGGGGAGGGCATCGACAACGGTCATACACCTGGCTAGACAAGGTCTAGGGTGAGGTGACAAGAGAAGGGTGAAGTGACAAGCGGGGTGCGAGAGACGGCGAAAGCCAGACTCTTCCAAGGGGGGTCTTAGAGCGGGTCAGAGGAGTGGCGTAGGGCATCGAGTGCCACCACAAGTGGGACAAAGGGTGACAGAAGAGGGGACCACGGAAAGGGGAGTTTCGAGGAGAGGAAAGGCGAAACCAGAGAGTGAAATGGCGGAGCCTTTGAGTGGTTTCTGGCGACGGAAGCAAGGAGGTGGGAGTGAGAGAGAGACCGAAGAGAGGAAACAATCGGGCGTGAACGAAAAAGAAAGGAGAGAGAGAGAGCGGCGCCATAATGGCGAAGAGACCGAAGAGACGGGGAGCGGGAGAGAAGAGAGAGAAAAAGGGTGGGTAATAAATGCGGCGTTAAATGAAGAGAGAGAGAGTGAGAGAGAGAGAAGAGTGAAAGGAGAGGATTTTCTGTGGCCGAGGTTTGCGGCCAATCGTGTGGCAATTTTATTTCCGCTAAATCCTAGTGATTTAATTTTGGGTACTTCTATACTTTGTTATTGAAATCCTTCTTATTCATTTGTTTAATCCCAATAGGGTTAAATCATAAATCCTTATAAATGTTTCGGTTATATATATATATATATATATCTACATGTACATATATATATATTTCACAAACTTAATTCTTTAATTTAACTTAATTTATTTAAAATTCGTAACATAAAATAATTAGATTAAATTATTATGGTTTAGTTTTATTATTTATTTAATTATTTATATATATATATTTCATTAACCATCGAGTTAAGTTATTCATTAAATTACGTTATATCATTTTAATTCTTAACTTGATTATCATTATTTCTAAATAAATTTCGCGGTTTAACACCTACACTGTACCAACTAAGGGCCAGAGGACCGCATCCCGAGAAATAACAAAACAGGGTAGAATTCAGACTCGGATATGGACGCCCACACTAAACACTAAAAGACATGGTATCCTAATCGCTCAAATTTGGATTAAAAAACTTAATCATATTAAGAATATTAAAAATATAATATTGATCAAAAGAAAAAACACTCTGACACGGCCGAACCCGCCAAATGACGGGGTCGGTGGATAACCGACAAACAAAGGTGCGCAGTGTATACACAGACCAAGGGGAATGTAACCCGGTGGACTAGTTATACAAGACAACCTCAGACTGAGATCACCCGGCCCGCCTCTCAGCACTTTCCCATGCATTTTGCATGATTAATTGTTTAACTTAATTAATTATATTAATAATATTAACCTACTAATTATAATCTATAACTTTATTTATTTCATTCTAACCTAGTCCTATCTCGGGACTATTTCCCGAGTCCTACTCCTATCCTGTCTACATGCAGTATGATATGATATGACATGCGAATGCGAATATGTCTCGAATATGCTGGTCAATTTACTGGATGCATATGACAGGTCAGATTTAAGTCTCTAATCATTTTTTGTCAGAAAACACCGCAATTCAGAATTTTATTTTAAAAGCATTTTCTTTTCGGGTTGGGTTTCTAATTCTGAAGAAAGAAATTCAAATCCCAGGAAACCGTACCTGAGAATAATTTGATCAGGTCGGTAGCGTCAAATTGTTTAGTCTCCGATGACGTTCATGATCTCGTCAACCATCTCATCTTGAGAGCACTCAATTGTCGGCTCATCGGTACACTTCTGAGAGCCTACGTAGTCCAAAAATAATTAAATTCGCGAGTGTCCTATTTACGCTTGGTCTGATTAGGTTAGGGTATACAGGACCCCTCAATTGAAATTATTATTATTTAAGTTCGTGTTTTAAGATTATATTTATTTTGATTAATGTAGTTAACTTAATTTATTTAGATTAATTAAGTTAGCTTAATGTTATCACTCAATTAATTTAATTATAATTAGGATAATTAATTATTAGAAATAGAGAAATTGATTAATACATAATATTATATAATTAATATTATTCTTATTAAAAATAGAGAAATTGATTAATATATATTTATATGTTTATATATTTATTAATATTATTCTATTATTAAATAGAGAAATTGATTAATAGGTATTTATATATATTAATTAATGTTATTCAATTATTAAAATAGAGAAATTGATTAATATATATTTTATATATAATATTATATTTTAATATTATTTTATTTATATTAAAAATAGAGGAATTAATTAATATATATTATACATAGATAATATTATATTTTAATATTCTTTTATTTATTTTAAAAGTAGAGAAATTGATTAATATATATTATATCTTATATATAATACCAAATTCTAATATTCTTTTGTTTATTCAAAAATAAAGGATTTAATTAATATATATTATTTTATATATATATATTCTTTATTTCTAATATTCTTTTAAATCTAAAAATAGAGAAATTGATTAATATATATATATATATATATATATGTATATATATACTAATATATATTCATTATATCGTAATTATTATTCTTATTAATTTGCTTTGATTATTATGTATATATATATTTAACATTATATTTTCATAAATTAGAAAAATAGTTTAAAATAATTTAAAAAGGAAAACTTAAAAGAAAAATTAAAAATAAAAAGAAAGTAAACTAATTTAAGAAAATTATTATTGTTTTATTAATGTGTTTGGGATCATAGGCTGCCTCCGAAACCACTGTATCTGTTCAGATTTTCATTATTGAGGCAGATCATGTAATCATCTTTCAAGTTCTTTAAGTTTACGTATTAGTCCATGACGCCACCAAACCTTTCGGGGCGGCGTCAATTTATTATTCACATTTTAGTTTAATCACGTTTTAATATCTTGAGACTTTTAATTATTGGGCCTTTACTTATTTGTTTATTTCTAATAAATCCGTAAATTAGTGTCATCTTAACTTAATTACTTGCTGGCCCAATATACTCCTAAAATATGACAATCTTATTAAATAGGTTGGGCCTAATCCCATTTAATCATCCTAATTTTTCTCTAATTACTAAATAAGCCCAACTAGCCTATTCTAATCGAAGCCCAAATTCCAAGTCGATCACCACCCCCGTACACAAGACAAGTATTTCAAGGCACCTACAGGGCTATCATAACAGACCAGAGGCAATTCAATATATAGGCTCAGTCAGAATCGGCATAAGACTGTTAACAGTCAGGGAGGGGAGTAACCAGCAACAAGAAAACATCACTAGCCATACCACCTAGTCCAACTAGCAAATACAAATCAAAAATGGCACATGAAAATGGGACAGCGTAATCACACCAGGGGGGCCAAGCATCAATTGTAAAACCAGCATAGACCAACAAAACAGATCACAGAACCAAACTAGCACATAGGTACAAACAAGAATTAAGACAGTATGGCAGTTCCAGGCAAGCAAAAACTCAGGTTTAGACCCCGTATCAGCATAACCGGCACACTCAGCTAAATGACTAACTACATGCACCATCAAAGGACAAGCACAAACATCCAACCAGCAAGGGTCAGCATTTACCAAAATGTGAATCAAAACCAAGCTAGCTTCTGCATCACTGGTACTTCGGTACTAGTGTACCAGAGACTACCTGGGGTAATACCAGAGCCTAACCAAACCAATCCAGACAACAAGCAAGTGCCAAAAATTTGACATAAAAACCATCCATCACAACCCTCGCATCACCAGTACCAACTGATACTAGTGTACCAAGGACTAGAAATAGTAACAAGACCAAAACCAAAGGGGCATACCAGAAGATATTAGCAACCCAGCACATAAATATCAGTAATAAAAACAGTACAGAGGTGGCATTAATGCCCATAACCTAGAACCCAGAAGATAGGGAAACCATCATAGACCAAAAACACCATCATGACAGCATTTCAGAGACTAAACCAGGAATCGGATAATTTCCAAGGCAATAAATTGATATTGACAGAAAATAACAGCCAACAATAGTCACAACCCGCTAAAGGCACGACCTTGCGTCAATGGTACCAATTGGTACCATTGTACCAAAGCGCAGCAATAGTCAGGGCCAGAACAGACGTAGCATGCAACAGAGGCTCACACGGCCAAGATAGGAAAGAATTTACCAGAACTCAAAGGAGGCAGCGAAAAGGTTAGCAAATCTCGGATCCAGCCAGTAGTGGTCGGTTTTGGAGCAACAACGACCCAGGTGGTTGTGCTCGGGTTGGAGCAGTGACACACAAATCAACGCGAGAGGGAAGGCAGCGGTGTGTGAGGTGTGGTGTTGCTTTGGCCTCGAGGTGGCCAGTTGCGGATCCGATCGGGGAGAGTGGGTGGCAACAATCCGATCGAGAGTGAGAGTGAAGGTGATGCTGAGTGAAGAGTGCTGGGGTGTTGTGGGGAGAGGATTTCTCTCGGTAAGAACGGAGAGAGAGAGAGAGAGAGGCTAAAATAAGAAGGGAAAGAGAAGGAGACGAGAAAAAGGTGGAATGAATGTTGTCGTCCCCGGGAAAGAAAGAGAAAAGGAAAAAGGGAAGGGGAAATCACAGCGGAGAGAGTGAAAAGAAAAGAAAGAAGTGAAAAAAAGGAAAGAAAAGAAAGGAAGTGAGATAAGATTTTTGATTTTGAAGTCGATCTGGATTTTCTGTGATCAAGTTCGTGCGACTATTCGCGCGTCAAATTTTAATCGTTTAAATACAATTATTATCAGGACCAATTCAATTATTATATTTTTGTTGTATCAAATAAATTAAGTTGATGTCATTTAGACCATTAATCATCATCTGTAAATCTCTTTAGTCAATCGTTGTTAATTTAAGCTTAACTCTCAATATTACGATTCAGGTTTATAATTGACATTTCATTAAATTTAATTCATCGTAATTTAATTTCACTAAGATATTATTGCGTGGTTATATTTGAAATCACTTATTTAATATTTTCTAAATTTTGATTTGATCTTTGGGTTTTATTATTCGATTCTCAATTTCATTCAACTACTTATATTCCAAACTTGCTTAATAATATTATATATATATATATATATATATATATATTTCATTAAACATTGATTTAAGTTATTTATAAATTTACATTAAATCATTATAATTATCATCTTAATTATCATTATTTCTTAATTAAATTTTACGGTTTAACAGAAAGCATGACAGTGATAACTATCACTTCAATTGAACAAATTACATGCTTCGATCAGGCCTTATGACATAGGCGATGAGATCTGTAATGTTAAGAAGAGGCAATTCTTAGCAATTGATTAGAAACATGGAGTGTAATTTGAAGTCGACAGTCAGCACCGATTTTCAACCCTATCTCAGTCTAATTCAAGCATGAACAGGCGCAATATGAGAAATTAAACTGTCAATCCTGTCAATTGAGACTTAGAATAGCATGAAAGGATAAAAAATCATAAGAAATCGTGATTGAAAAAGCTCAATTGGTGTTAGAACGCTCTCGATACTGAATTCCGGTACAGACTTCAATTGGTAGTGGTGGCGCCGGCGATCCACCACCCCGATGCACAATCGGAAGACACATACAAGTTCCTCACATTTAGGCGACGCCGTCCATGGTGGCTGATCTTCGATCAGGCCACCGAGGCATCAAGATCAACTTCAGCACGCATCTTGATGCGTGAGAAGAAAGAGACAAAGAAGAACTGTCTCAGCACCAATTTTGGAGAATCACACGAATCCTGGAGCAGATCCAAGAGATTTGGTCTATTGAACGTTTAGAAAATTAAAACAGAATCAATCTGGGCCTTTAATCCATCTAACACAAATCTCAGCTAAATCCAGCGGCCCAAGTTAAATAAAAGATCTGTGCGAATCTTGACACAGATCCAACGCCCAGATTAATCAATGCATTAATCTTGGCCCAGTTCAAAGTAGGCCCAGTAAAGAAAATAAAAGGAAAATTAAAAACTGGCCCAATTTGTTAAGCCCAATTCGCAATAAATGACCGAAAATTAAAAATAAAGAGTAAATAAATCATTTGGAGGTCTTTCGAAACTCCAAATTGACTCAAATTTATTTCTAAATATTCATTATTTTTCATAGTATTTTCTTATATAAAAATATTTTAGTTTTAAGAATTTTACTGTACTGAAACAATTTAAAATTAAAATGATATTGTTTGCTTTTTCTGTTTGACCAAGCTTTGACTTGCTATTTTGGCTATTATAAAAATCCTAAAAATCTAAATAAAATTCTGAATAATAACCAAATAATTTTTTATTATTTTTATAAGTAAGTTTCTATAAAAATAAAGAGAGTTAAAAATAAAAATAAAATCACCTTTGTAATTGAGATAATAATAAAGGGTATTATCTTATTAATAAAAATCAATAATAATGCAATAATTCTTTTGCATTTTAGAGGTGATTAAATAAGCTCACACAAGGGTGTAGAGCAGCAGAGTATTTTTGCATAAATAATGTAACACTCAGAACAGTCAGTCAACAATATTCAGGATAAGAACATCTTGACACCTGCCAAGAAGACAACTCAGACTACAAAATCAACACAGAGAGTGTGTTGACTTCAAAGAAGAACATTATGATATCTGGAAAGGTGACATCGTGATGCTGAGATTTATAATCTATCGATCATCAATGCACTAGCTGCCTCCCAAGATTGGTGGTGCACAGATATAAGACTGATCTGCTCGCAAGCCCATGATATGACTATATTAGATGAGTTGAGTTGAACTGTCTAGAAACTCACTCTCTAACAAATATGTCTCAATATTAGACCAGTCAAGTGCTCCGAGTCTAATTTTATGCACAAGGTAACCCTGAATCTATGAATCGACCAAGTGCTTAGAACTCATGATTTGAAAGATCAAGTAAGACAACTGTAGGGACTCTGTCCACTGTCTTCTGGTTCCTATATCTTGAACTGTTGTTCATGACTTGACACGCTAGTAAGACTAAACTGATCCGTTAGTAAGTTTGTCTTCTAGTCCATGAGATCGAACTGACTTGTTTGTAAGTTCATCTCCTAAGTCACAAGATTGAATTAATCTGTTTGTAAGTTCATCTTCTAAATAGTGAAATTGAACCGATCTGTTTGTAGGTTCATTCACTAACACACCTACCTCAATGTTGAACTGGCTTAGCATTTCAGGTTTGACTTTATGTGTAGAAGTGTTCGTAGGTTTATGAATCCGCTCAGTGCTTGGAATTCAAGATCTAGAAGATCAGTAAGATGTGCATGTGGGTCATATCCACTAATCTTCTGATTCACCAACCTCAAGATCAACTGACTTAGCGCTTCAGGTTGTATCTCGTGTGATTGGTCATTGACTAGTTAAGATTGAACTGATCTGTTTGTAAGTTCATCTTCTAGATCAATCAAGATTGAGTCGATCTATTTGTAGACTCATCTTTTATCTCTCCGTAGAGGTTGATCTGATCTGTTTGTAAGATCGTCTCTCAGAGCTATAAAGATTGAACTGGTCCGTTTGTAAGTTTATCTTTCTCTACTCTAAAATTAACTCGATATGTTTGTAAGCTTATTTCCTATCAACCTACTTTTACTACTCGTGTCAAGTGAACTAACTGTTAGTAAGTTCATCCGCATCTTTGTTATCCGAACTCAAGTGAATTGATCTCGTTAGTAAGTTCATCGTATCTCTCGTTATCGATCTCAAGTGAACCGATCCGTTAGTAAGTTCATCTCGTATCTCTCGTTATTTGAACTCAAGTGAACAAATTTGTTAATAAGTTCATCTATACCCCTATAATCTGTACCTACAACCGATCTCGTGTGTAAGTTCATCTATATCTCTTTTATCTGTAACCAGTGAACTGATCTGTGTGTAAGTTCATTTATACCCCTGTAATATGTAACTTGCGAACTGATCGGTTTGTAAGTTCATCTACATCTCTTTTATCTGTATTCTTGAACTGATCTGTATGTAAGTTCATCTTTTACTGCATTTGCATCTGCTTTGAATTGAACTGCTTTGTTTGTAAGTTCATTTCTTGAATATGAACTGATCTGTTTGTAAGTTCATTTTCACTTGTTTCTAAACCCCGAACTGATATGTTGGTAAGTTTGTCTGTCAACACTCTATGTAAGTTGAATCGATATGTTTGTAGATTCAATTTACATTGTACTCTAGAGATAGAACTGATCTATTGGTAAGTTCATCTTCTACCATTCCTGCCTCACTAAACTGATCTGACTATAAGTCCAAGGTGTTTCGTAGTGATTTTGATCACTTGAACAATTGACCATTCGACCACTTGACTATCATTTAGCTATAGTATTTGCTTCCCCTTTCGAGATCCGAAGGTGTCTCGAGGTTAATAAGTCAGGGTAATTAACGGTGGGGGCTTGCGCCCATCGAAATCTACAAGGACTCACAATCACTAAAAAAATCCCTAAATGTGCATCCCAATGGGTCTGAACAGTAGAATTAACCGGCGCTAAACAAATGCACGCTTATGAGTGATCTCCGTGTCCTTCTTCCGCATCTCATCGCCCGCGCAGCGATGAGGAGCACGTGAAAAAGAATCGCACATTTGTTTATTTTATTATTTCTATACAAAAAATATTTCCAAAAGTAAGTTACTTTTTTTTTCTTTTATTGTATATAAAAATATATAGGTTGAGAAAACATATATGCACATTTATTCTTCAGGAGTGCATATGTAGAAAATTAAACGTCAAAGAAATAAAATTGCCGGTACATTAAGATAAAAATTAATCTTTCTCGTCCGAACTCGGAATATTTACACAAATGAAAATCAATTACATTTTTTTATACACTAACAGCTGGCTGGTGTGTGCCACTATTTCTCGAATTCACATCCTCTAGAATATTTAATTCAGTAAAGTGTCTGAATTTAAGTGAGTCTTTTGAATCTAATAGTAAAAATTAAGTTCGGAAAGTTCGTAACAAAGATTTCATAGCCGTAGTGAATTTGAATAGTTACTCTATCGTAAAATATCTGAGGAATACTCACTCCTATTACTCAAGGACCATGATCGCATGACCCACACAGTGTTTTTTCAATGTCCGAACTCGAGACACGGCTATTCGCTGCTTCTGGTTCACCACCTCATACGAAAGTAATCAAACACACATTTCTTGATTTTTGTCTTCGGGAAGCGGGATGTGTACAAAGGTTTGGGATCAAAGTTGGTCTCAAGTTTTGTTTCATCCATCAGATCAGTGTTATTTCATCAATTTTAATACAACTCATTTTTAATCTTATATTTTATTTTAATCTCAATACTAATCCGACGGGTGGAACAAGATTTAAAACCAAATTTAATTCCTTGTCCTTAGAACACACCCGATTCCTTGTCTTCTATCGTGACTTTGATTCTTTTTAAGTAACGCGTTGGCTAGTATAATATTTTCCCTCTACGGAGTACCAAGTAGTGTCAATATTTATAAAAGTGCTATTTAATTTTAAAGAAGTAACGTGTAGATCACTAACGATCAACTTCATAGTTCTCTTATATTCAGTATGTAATTTAATTTAATTCAAAATTATATTCGTTGTCTTTATTTGTCTCCAAATTTATTTCCCTATAACTATTGACCAGTTAGAACAATTAGTAGTCAGTCTTGAGAAAAGAAAGATGGAATATATATACAGTGCCCATTGTGAAAATTGACGTGCTTAATTAGCATTTCACGCTCAGCGTTCGGTGTTTACATTTTTTAGATAAATATTTATATTATAGTAATACGTGTTGTCGGGAGAGAAGGGCATCACGAGCTGGCTCCCATGTTTTATTTTAATGTGCAGAATTTTTTTGAAAAACTGATTATATATGTATGGAAATTATCAATTGTTCTCTTTTATAATTTATTTTACTTATTTAATATTTTTTATTCCGCCAACTCGACCGGCCCTTTATATAAATTCTGACTCTTATATATATATATATATATATAGAGTTCGACTATGGTGCTTTATAAAATACAGAGACGTTGTGTGCTTTGTGCTCTATTTTAGTCAGAAATAATCGATCTGAACCATTCAATCTAATCTTCATATCAAAATCTATTAGTAAACCAAATTTTATATTTTTTAGAATTGTTTTGCTATTTTTTCTGATGAGGAGAAAATAACTTGATCTGAGAATTCTGGTTCATCCAAAAATGATGATTTTTCTCCTATCCAAAAAATAGCAAATAAATTCTAAAAAATATAAAATTTTATTTACTAATAGATTTTGATATGGAGATTAGATTGAGCGGCTTGGATCGATCATTTCTAACTTGCAATTAAAAATAGAGTGCAAAGTACACAACACTTTTGTGCTTTACAAAGCACCATAGCCTAATTATATATATATATATATATATATATATATATATTATACAATTATGAAATATGTTCTTCGTAATGAAAATAAAGAATAAAGATGTTGCTTTGTAGCCTTTATTTGGAAAACTTAAAATTGTGCTTGTACATGCACGAGATTTATATACTATTAAATTAATTATAGGATGCGTATGTTAGAATATTTAAATATTATAATATTTAATGCATAGTCTCAGTCTCTATAAAAAAGCTCATATTTTATAATTCTATATACTTACTCATAAAATATTTCATCCATTAAAGTGAAATAGAAAAAAAACATAGCAGAAAGAAAAATATCTAATTAAGTCATCTTCACATCCGAAGAAAATCGTTGAAGATCAGTGTTTACCCTCGAAATGTTTAAAGAGGAGAGTGAGAAGATTCAAGTAAATAATATTAAGGAGATAATCATAAATCATATAAACATAAGAAGGAGACAGAGAATGAGAGAAAGAAGGGCCACCAGTCGGGAGACGTCGCTGTCAAGCTCCGGAGTCAATCCATTAATCCCACAAGGGAAGTTGAGCAAGGGTCACAGGATATAAATACCCTATTATCACCCCCCATTATTTTCATAGATGACTCTCAAGAGACTCAGGAGAGAGAGAGGTCTCTTGGGCTGTCATCCTCGTGATTATTTTGCCTGACAAGTGGGTCCCACATCCATTTCCAGAGATAAAGGGAGAAATTCAAGAAAAATGCCCAGAAATTCAAGAGAAATATCTAAGATAAACCCTAATTGTAGGAATAGAGAAATTCCCAGGCAATCAGGAGGATGTTGTGTTCAAACCAGTATTTTGATATAGCCAGATAAGTGAAATTTAATTTGATTTGACTTCATGCACAAAAACTTGAAGGTCAATTTCACAGAGTTCATCAGATGCCCATATGATATGCATCTGATTGAACTGATATATGTTTCAATTGTTGACACATGATCAAATTTTGATCAGATAGAGTTGGACTTAGCAGTAGCATCATAAATAGATGTTTAACTAAGGACAACACAAAATAATATTGTTGGCACAAGCATCAAGCTCAAACATTCATATTTGAGATTTTGTGTGATTAATAATAGGGTTTATCTTGAGAGAATTTTTAATTCAGAGAAATAAGGGTAAAATAGGAATTAAAAATTATAGGGGTGATTATCAAGAATTTAGAGATTTTTGATGAAAATTTCATAATTTTTAGACAAGTGGAGCTATCAGAATAAAATCAGACAAAAAAATAGATTAATCAAAGGCTGTGATATAATCAAGAACTTGTCTGGGTGCAACTTGGGGATAGATGCAATACCGGGGATCTCAAGCATGCACATACATAATTAGAGAAGAGAGAGGGTGTCACATGGCAGCACCTCATTGGTCAACCTCACCCATGTGGGTCCCACACACCGACATGTGGGTCCCACTTGTGGCACATGGTAGCATCTCATTGGGCCACGTCAACAGCTGTTAACAGACTATTAGGCTTAGGGGATGGGGTTTAATCAGATGGACCTATCATAGCATGCCACCTCAGCCTAATTAGCACTAAGCCATGCACTAATTAATTGTTAAGTGGACTTGTGAGCCCAGACTCATAGATCTTACATGTGGGGCCCATATGTCAGCAATTCAACAGAGATTTCATTCATTAACCCAAGCACCAAGCCTACACAACATTAAACAGAGATTTAAATCAAAGGAAAAAAGAAGTGTGTACCTGGCTCACATGACTTGCGCCTCTGACAGTGAGCCCCATCACATTGTAGGCTCTTTGCACCGAGTTCAGCTCCTCAGGAGCTCTCTCCTTCTCCCATCCCTCTTTTTCTTCTTCTCCTTGACGAGGCAGAAAGCGCCATTGATGCCGATCAAGCTATTTACAACTCTAAACTTCAAGTCCTTCTAGCTTGAGCTGCCAAATACATAAGAGAGAGATGGTGAATGCTTGAAATCGAGAAGCAACAAGTGAATAAGGCAGTATGAGAAAGTGATTACCTCGAATGGTTAATGAGGGACATGGATCCTTACTTTAAAATCCAAAATTAAAAAGGCAAGCTTTCTATACTCACTCTGGCGACACTGTAGGTAAAGTAAAAGGCAACAATTAAGCATTGAATTGGAACAATTGAGCTAAGGTGATGGAATTGGGCAATTGAGGAAAAGCTCAAACCTTAAGTTGCAAACCCAAATTGGCAGTGCTTATAGCCTCTACACACTCTACACACTCACACTCACACGATGAGCTACAATAGCAGAGAGCAAAAAAGGCGGCCTTGGTGCTTTGTCATGGGTATTTATAGCAGATGAGAAGGTCTAGAAGGTTCTGTGAATGAAGGAAAGTGAAGGAGGGGTCAAACGTGATCAACAATCAAAGAATTGAGCTTTGAATTCATTTTAAATGGGACCTACATCATAACAGAACTCTAACTGAAGGTGAAGACCATGTTCATAGACCAGAAGAGCTTAATTACTGGTGCATAGCTGGTGTAAGGGTTAATCCCTTGTGTGCATCCTTAATTACCTATATAAACCCCCCAATTAGTGTAATTAACAAAAATAGAAGAGGAGAGACGGAGATTCATTCATTCTAGCATCAATAGTGAGAGATAGAGAGCTTAGATATTGAGTTCAGAGAGAGAGAGAGAAAGCAAGAAACATGAAGAAGAAGTTGGTATAATCGATTGATCTCAATGTTTCACTTGAGAACTCGATTCATTCACCTTAATTACTTGATCAGAGGTGAGTTTTAAATGAGACCCACACCATAACAGAACTCTAATAGAAGGTAAAGACCATGTTCATAGACCAGAAGAGCTTAATTACTGGTGCATAGCTGGTGTAAGGGTTAATCCCTTGTGTGCATCCTTAATTACCTATATAAACCCCCCAATTAGTGTAATTAACAAAAATAGAAGAGGAGAGACAGAGATTCATTCATTCTAGCATCAATAGTGAGAGACAGAGAGCTTAGATATTGAGTTCAGAGAGAGAGAGAGAAAGCAAGAAACAGGAAGAAGAAGTTGGTATAATCGATTGATCTCAATGTTTCACTTGAGAACTCGATTCATTCACCTTAATTACTTGATCAGAGGTGAGTTTTAAATGAGACTCACACCATAACTGAACTCTAATAGAAGGTGAAGACCATGTTCATAGACCAGAAGAGCTTAATTACTGGTGCATAGCTGGTGTAAGGGTTAATCCCTTGTGTGCACCCTTAATTACATATATAAACCCCCAATTAGTGCAATTAACAAGAATAGAAGAGGAGAAACAGAGATTCATTCATTCTAGCATCAATAATGAGAGATAGAGAGCTTAGATATTGAGTTCAGAGAGAGAGAAAGCAAGAAACAGGAAGAAGAAGTTGGTATAATCGATTGATCTCAGTGTTTTACTTGAGAACTCGATTCATTCACCTCAATTTCTTGATCAGAGGTGAGTTCTAAGCTCTGTCATTTGTCAATTGGGAGTTTTCAAGTTTGATTCTTAAAAATCAGGGCTTGAGAAGTGTGATTGTAATCGTTTTGTAAATAACAATATTATCGCTTTTGATTTTGTCGATTTTCCTTTACAATTTTTTTCTTTTTTTCTTTCTTTTCTTACGAGTGACAAGCTTAGTATGCATGAATCTTTCGAATTCTTTATTGAACTTTGATTGAGAACGAGTAATTAGATCACTATGTCGATTGATCTCGGTCGAAACCTGAGAACTCAACATAGTACTGCATCATTTCCTTGATTCTTTGCTTAAACATCATGAGCTGCTTATGAACCAATTTATCTCAGCTGAGACCTGAGAACTCGGTATTGATTGCGTCTCAGTTTCGTGATTGTGAGTTTCTAACAGAATTGGGTTTCTGAGCTAATAGAGAAGTGAATTATGCATAGATTGAATGCATTCTACTAGATACTATTAGTATATGGGATGGTAGAAGTGTAAATAATGCAAGAAGTGAATAAAGGTTAAGGATTTTGGCACAATCGAAATCGGTACCAATGAACACCGAACGGTACCATTATGCATTGCATCATATCCAGGTCATGAGTCGATTTAGATTGCATTAATCATACTAATTCACATTAGCACACATAAGCGATGCGAATTGAGCAGTTAATTGTCGAAAATATCGATTAATTTCATTAAATTTATAAGAATTGAGATTCGGTATCGAACAATACCAATCGTCGATCAGACACCGTAGAACAACTCTCTGAGGAGAGACGATGCTAGAGCACTTGTCTGATTGGAAAATAGTGGTCCCAGTCGCCGGCGACACCACCAGCACGAATCTTGACGAGTCTATTGACAAGGGAGTCAATGAAACGCAGCAGCATGACTTTCAGCGCATAAGCACGAGTCTTGATGCGCATGAGTGAATCTTAAAGAGAATCTAACACATCCAAGTAAATCACGAGTAAAAGGAAATGGAGGATGCATCGGGTCGTTTATCGAATAGATCCAACTACCCAATTCATTTGAAGCCCATTAAGTTAATAACAGAAAATAAAATTTAATTAGTAAATAAATCATTTGGATATGTTCCCAAACTCCAAATTGACTCAATTTTATTTTTAAAATTTCATAGTATTTTCAGGATAAAAATACTTCATTTTAATAATATTTATAATATTTAAATAATTCAAAATTCAAATCATAGTAATATGGATTTCTATTTTGACCAACCTTTGACTTGGAGTTTTAAATGTAAATAAATATAAATAAAATTTATAAAATTCATATAAAATACCAAAAAATAATATATGATTTTTTCATGATTTTTCCTTATAATTTTTTTTTTGTGAATGTTGGGCATAATAATAATAGATAAGTAAATAATAATAATAAAAGGCCCTTTTATATGTGATAATGCTTTAATAAATAATAATATGATAAAATAAAGAGAAAAATAAAATAAAATTAGTAAATAAAATAATAAAATAATATTGTAAATAAAATAAGAAAAATAATATATTAAAATATTTTGATGAGTGATGATGATCATGATCATGATTATGAGATAATCATGATCAGGAGGTGATGATGTCCTGATCAGGCAGTGATGGTGATCATGTGACATAGTTGATCATGTTAAGATGGTAATCATGTAGGGATGATGACCATGATGATGATCACACAAGGTTGATGATCATGTAGAGATGATGATCATTCAGATGTGATGATCACTTGATAATAAACATGATCACATAGAAATGCTGATCATGTAGAGATGATGATAATGATCACACTGAAATAATAATTTTGTAGAGATGATAATCATTCAGGTAAGATGATCAGTCGATAATGATGATCATAATCACACAGAGATGCTAATCATGTAGAGATGATGATGATAATCATACAGGGAAGATAATCATTTAGATATGATGATAATCATGATCACACTGAAATGATAATCATGTAGAGATGATAATCATTCAAGTAAGATGATCAGTTGATGATGATGATGATGATGATCATACAGAGATGCTGATCATGTAGAGATGATAATCATTCAGATATGATGATAATCATGATCATACTAAAATGATAATCATGTAGAGATGATAATCATTCAGGTAAGATGATCAGTTGATGATGATGATCATGATCACACGGGGATGTTGATCATGTAGAGAGAATAATCATGTAGTGATGGCGATCACATGATGATTATGATGATGATGAAGATCACATGATGATAAAGAATATCATGTGAAAAAAGATAAGGAAGAGAAGAAGCATGATGACAATGATGATAGTCGCACGACCATCTAGACATCAGTCACCTCGGAAAACGTGCAACTTTGACCTTGAGTTTGTCAAAGTCACAAGATTCATTTTAGCATGCCTATCTCAATATTAAATCAGCCAAGCGCTTCGAATTTAACTTTGTGTCTATGGTAACCCTAGATTCATGAATTGGCTCAGTGCTTCAGATTCATAATCTAGAAGATCAGTGGGATATGGATACGAGTTAAGTTCGTTAAATCTCCTAATTCATCAACCCTCAATACCAGCTAGCTCAGTACTTCAAGCTTGGTTTTGTGTGTTTGGATGAGTTATGTCGCCCTGTATCAAAAGGACATACCTAGGTTCATGAATTGGCTTAGCGCTTCAAATTTATAATTTTGTAGATCAGTTAAGACATGCATGCAAGTTAAGATCGATAGTCTTCTAATTCACTAACCTCAAAGTTAGCTGGCATAGCGCTTCAGGCTTAGCTTTGTGTGATTGGATGGGTTATGTCGTCCTGTAACAAAAGGACACACCTAGGTTCATGAATTGACTTAGTGCTTCAGATTCATAATCTAGAAGATCGGTGAGACGTGCAAGCGAGTTAAGTTCGCTAGTCTACCGATTCACCAACCTCAATACTAGCCAACGTCCCGCTTTAAGCTTGGTTTTGTGTGATTGGATGGGTGAATGTCGCCCTGTATCAAAAGGATATGCCTAGGTTCATGAATTGGCTCAGTGCTTTACATTCATAATCTAGAAGATAGGTGAGACATGCAAGCGAGTTAAGTTCGCTAGTCTACTGATAGACCAATTCCAAGATTGACTAGCACGAGTAGTCTGATTTTACATAATTGGTTGGGTGTTAGCTACCCTATAAAAACCCACGCCACAAGTTTTGGACCGTCGAACCCATAAGTCCTTAACCCGACTCATTCACTAGACCACACCCGTATCAGAGCGCATCACGGTTAATCGACCACTTATGTTTACTTATTTATGATATTTGTTTTTCCCCTTTTAGAGATCCAAGAGGTGCTTGGAGGGTGATAATCAGGGATAATTAATGGTGGGGGCTTGTGCCCACCGGAATCTTAAAGTTCCCACAATCTCTAAAAAAAACCCCCTAAATGTGCATTCATAATCATAATAACACCCATAAAATGCATGTTTAGAGAGATTTGACCGTGTCATTCTTCTGTAGCCCTCCGCTTAAGCGGAAGGGGCGCGCGAAAAAGGGTCGCACAATCAGTATTTCTGCTTCCGCTAGTTTCTGCTTCAAGATGTACGCTTCTTCGAATCGTATATTATAATTTATATTTTGTTATTTTATATGATTTATATTTTGTTATTTTAATAATAAAATATATTATGTTTATGCATACCACTAAAATAATTGAGACTAGACATGTAGTATTTTTTAAAAATGACAACATTAGTGGGAGTTATAAAAAAATGAATTGTAAACCTATAAAAAAAAGATCAAATTTATATTCTAATTTTGATCTTTATAGATGTTATAAGTTCTTCTCATTTAGAGGTAAATGATGTTAATAATGTTCTTAACATTGATGAAGTACCTATGATGCCACAAGAATCATTGCATAAATCTTAAGGAGTAAGAAAATCTACGATAACTGATAATTAGATTGTATAATTTACTGAAGAGGGTTGTGATTTAGGTCATGAAGATGATCCAATATCCTTTAAGCAAGCTATTATGAGTACAATTTTGTCTCAATGGTTAGAAACCATGAATGATGAGATGAAATTTATGAAAATTAATGAAGTTTGGGACCTTATTAAGTTACCTATTGGAGTTAAACCTATAGGATATAAATGAGTTTACAAAACTAAAACCGATTCTCAAGGTAACATCGAAAGATACAAAGCCTGAATAGTTGGTAAATGATTTACACAACAAGAAGAGATACATTATGATAATATTTTTTCATCAGTTTCAAAGAAAGATTCATTACGAATTATTTCAACTTTTGTAGCGCATTATGATTTAGAACTGCATCTGATGGACGTAAAAAACTATATTTCTTAATGGTAACTTACATGAAGAAATTTATATGAAATAACCTGAACATTTTATTGTTAAAGGCAATGAACATATGGGATGTAGGTTGAAACAATCAATTTATGGTTAAAACAAGTTTCAAGACAGTAATATTTTAAGTTTGAATAGGTTATAACCGAGTTTGGATTTAAGAAAATACTATTGATCAATGCATATATCTCAATATCATTGGAAGTAAATTTATCATTATCATTTTATATGTGGATGGTATTTAAACATGTGAAAAGTAAATTTATCATTATCTCAATATTAATGGAAGTACTGATTTAAACATGTTGTCCGGGATAAAATATTTTCTATCAAAGAAATTTGACATGAATGATCTTGGTGAATCCTCTTATGTTATAGGCATTAAAATTTAATGAGATCGGTCTCGTGAGATCTTAGGTTTATCTCAGAAAATATATATTAAAAAATACTTAAACGTTATAACATGCAAAATTTCTCTCCAAGTGTTGCTCCTATTATTAGGATGACAAATTCAGCAAGTTTCAATGTCCTAAAAATGATTTAGAATGTGCATAAATGAAGCAAATCTCTTATTCTCCGGTAGTAGAGAGTTTAATATATTCTCAAGTTTGTACACGTCATGATATTACATTTGTTATTGGCATGCTTGGCTGGTATAAATAGATTCGGAAATGGACCATTAGAAGTCGGATAATCTCGAAGTTATTGGTGATTCTGATTTTGACTTTTCTGATTGCGTTGATAGCAAAAAATCCATATCAGGTTACATATTCATGCTTGCAGGAAGACAAATTTCATGGAAGTGTGTTAAACAGTCTATAACAATATCTTTTACTATGCAAACAGAATTTGTGACATATTATGAAGCTACTGGTCAAACAATTTGGTTGAAGAATTTCATACCCGAACTTCAAGTGATAGGCAATATTACGAGGCTACTTACCTTAATTTGTTAATGAGACTGCTATTTTCTTATCTAAAAATAACAAATCAAGTGGTGCTTCTAAATGAATTGACATCAAATATCTTGTTGTTAGAGACAAAATCAAAGATGGTAGATTCATTAATAAAGACATTATCATCTACTCTTTACAAAGAGCATGTTACCGGCATGGGCTTCGTAAATGAGTTGTGATGTTATTGTAATGTATAATGTTTAGTCTATATATTGAAGCTTCATTTATGTATATTGACTTTGAATTTATAATATTTATTTTTTTCTTATGTTACACATTATCATTATTATATTATTATTAAGAAAATTTTGAGTTATGAGAATCGAATGAATTTTAATAATAATTTATTAAAAAGAATACCACCAGTATAATTAATGGGATCAAATAACGATAATAGTTATTTTAATTGTATTAGTTTGATTTGATATTTCTAATTGAATAAGGTTTGAGTTGATGATATTATATTGGTCAATTTAAACGTGTGCTTCATTATAATATTAAAATTTATGTCAAGTGGGAGAATGTTAGAATATTTAAATATTATAATATTTAATGTATGATCTACTACTAATAGTTATGAGTCACGTTAATTTATAGATAATTAATTAAATGATACATTTGAAGAGTGCATCTGAAGGGTGCATCTATATTTTGATGAAAAATTTAAATGTCTAAATTCGTTGTATTAGATCCCAATAGTTGTCTTAGTCTCTATAAAATAGCTTACGTTATGTAATTTTGTATACTTACTCATAAAATATTTCATCACTAAAGAAAAAATAGAAAAAAAAAAGCAGAGCAGAAAAAATGTTTAATTAAGATATCATAGCGTCTGAGAAAATTTCTTAAAGATTAGTACTTTCGCTTCCGCTAGTTTACGCTTTAACATATCTGCTCTTGAGAACTATAAGTTCTAATTTATATTTTATTATTTTATATGATTTACATATTTTTGGATATTAATTTTAATAATAAAATATATTATATTTATTCATATTTATTACAGCGTAAACTATGATTGTAGTCAAGTATATATTCATACTTATGTACATTCACGCTGGGCTTTTATATTTGTAGGAACGAAATTTGCCGTTCTTCTTAAGAAGAACATGATTTTATTATTCTCTTTTTGATAGTGAATCCCACGTAATTCTAATTTGTAGTGGTCATTATCAATGAGAAAATATAAAGTTCCTGTTCTTGTCCAGCAGATTAGGAGTCCTACTTGTAGAAGAAAAACGATTACCGTCCACCTCCGTCCAGTTTTGATTTTACTGACGTGGCACCACTTTCGGGACAGTGAATTTGCTGGACAACCAGCAGTAATCTTTGTAGAAATGGACGTCAAAGTAAATTATTTTGTTAAGAAGCACAGGTCATTATTAACAATTTTAAGCTGGATATTTATACCGTCATGACAGGTGTTTGTATTATTAATTTTAAACTTAATTTTTCTCCATCTCTGCCAGCCTTTTCTTGGAACAGAAACATATAGTGGTATTCCAATTAAACAGCGATGCATTATCATTATATAGTCCTTTTTCCCGTTCAAGAAAAGTAGTATATCACTTGAACTACTATTCTACCAATTTCAATAGTCCTGATGGGACAATTAACAGATCCTCTTACAAACTAAATCTCTTACCACATGTGGCATTTTCTTAATTATTAACTAACGGACCAATCTGAAAAATCTTTGGAATCGGCAACTGTTAGCAGCTCCTTGAAAACAATTAATATATATAACAACCAATTCGCTAGGTGTTTTTTTTTTTTGAAGTATCTTATTACCAGATCTTATGTTAGTTAGCATTAATTGCAAGAAAAGGAAAGACAGTTTTTTTTTAGAGAAAGAAATAGAAAATTTAATAACTTAAATCGTCAAACTGTCCGGCCGCCACACAGGCAATATTAATAAGAATATGTATAGGATTATTTGGAAAATATAATAAAATAGTTCTAGATAATTTAATAAAATGCTTTTAGACAATTTGAGTTTTTAACTAATTTGAATGTAAAAGTATATTCTGTAAGTAAATAATGTATTGATGTATTATGATGTAATATTTTTTAAATTTAATATAATAATATAAATTAATATTAAAGTATAATGTAACTCTATTCCAAAATTTTCTGACTCCGCCGTGAAGCTTATGACATAATTTGCAACTAGCATAACAAAAAGAGTAAAGCTAGGTGTTTTTAAGCTCATCAATATTCCAAGATGAGTAATTAAAGAGATAAACAAGATCACGAAGATTTCTTTGGCATAAGCACAAAAAATCAGATCATAGCAAAACCAATATGTTTATTCAATTGGCAGATAGTCTTAACGAATAAGGAAAATGGAGCGCTGGGAATAAGGGATTTGAAAAAAAGAAATGAATCTATCACTCATTGCAAAATGAACATGGCTTTGATTCAAGAGTGACGGTTGGTGGAAAGAAACAACTACAACTGTAAATGAAGCATACATACTTTGAGAAGATGCAAATGCTTCCAAATTCTAGAGTAATGTAGTTAAAGTGAAGATGCTATATGATGAATAATAAATTAAATGAACTAAACATCATATAAATAAACAAAATTAGATAAAAATGAGAAATTAATTAATATGTATTAAGATGTAATATTTTTTAAATTTAATATGATAATATAAATTAAGAACTGTTTAATTCTATTCTAAATTTTTCTGACTTCGTCATGCAACTAGCATAACAAAAAGAGTAAAGCTAGGTGTTTTTAAGCTCATAAACTTTCCAAGATGGGTAATTAAAGAGAAACAAGATCACGAAGATTTCTTTGGTAATAAGAAAATTAATCAGATCACAGCAAAACCAATATGTTTAGTCAATTGGCCGGTAGTCTTAATGAGCAAAGAAAATGGAGTGTTGAAAACAAGGGATTTGGAAAAAAGTGGCAGTTGGTGGAAAGAATTCAGCTACAAATGAAGCATACATACTATGAGAAGATGCAACTTCTAAATACTCACTACTACACCATCTGCCTTTAATAGCGGTCAAAAACCATATTTTATAGCGGTCCAAGGGGCTGTTATTGAGGGGTGCTATAAAAAATCTTGAGAACCGCTATTAAAGAATACCCTTTAATAGCGGTTGTTATATAACAACCGCTATAAAAAGGTATGCTTTAATAGCGGTTGTTATATAACAACCGCTATTAAAAGGTTGTGCCGAATTTAAAAAAAATGCTGACAGATGTGACAACTGTCACATCCGTCAACTTTTATTTTTTTTTTAATTTTTTCATTCTAAAACATAAATTTTAAATTCAAAATTTTAAAACTAATTTGAACAAAAAATTTAGAATCGAAAATAATTTGAACAAAAAATTTAGAACATAAAAATAATTTGAGTGTTAAATTTGATCACAATTTGAATATAAAATTTAAAACAGAAAAGTAATTTGAATTCAAAATTTGAAAAAAAAATAATTTGAGTTCGAAATTTGAACAGAAAATTAAAAAGAAAGAATAAACAAATAAATTTAAAAAGAATAAAACAAAAAATCTTGAACTTTTTGTTTGATATTTTGTGTTTGAATTTTGAAAAATTGGGAAGATGAAGAGAAAATGAGAGATGAATGGGGGATGAAGAGTGGTATATATATAGGTAAGAAAGGGATGAATCCGTGGAAATTTCTGAGCGTTGGATCGATTAAAATGGACGTTGTAGATTAAAAAATATATTGGTGATCCATGGACAGTGGTGCATATTCGTAGGACCCCTTTTATAGCGGTTGCTATTGAACAACCGCTATTAAAGGTTGACCTTTAATAGTGGTTTTTTTGAGGGACCGCTATTAAATGTACCATTTAATAGCGGTTCTTTAGTAGAACCGCTATAAAAGGCTTTAATAGCGGTTGTTTAATAGCAACCGCTATAAAAGCTCAGTTTTAATAGCGGTTGCTATTAAACAATTGTTATTAATGTTTTTTATATTTGTTCTATTATATAACCGCTATTGAATATGATACAAAAGCATTTTTTCGTAGTAGTGACTAAAGGAATGTAGTTAAATTGAAGATGCTATATGATGAACAATAAATTAAATGAACTAAACATCATATAAATAAACAAAATTAGATGATAATGAGAAATTAATATGTATTACGTCAGATGTATATACATTAAATATGGATAAATCTAAAATGGGACAAACTAAAACAAGAGTATAATCTAACTCCTCGTCTCTTCCCTCCTCTCCTCCTCACTACCACCCATCACTTCCACATCCGCTTTATACAGCTAGTGGTAAATTATAACATGTGTTACATTTAGATGTGTACATATATATGTATGTACGCCAAACGTGGATACATCAAGAATTTTAATGAGACAAATAAGATGGAATATAATCCAAAAAACAGTCATATATATCATGATTTATCTAGCTGTAGCAGCTAAAATGGTACAACGTTTATATCGTGGTAGTATCGAAATATTTTCTTTCCCATATACATCATATATATTAATTTTTCCCATATACATCATATATATCAATTAAGAGGAGAGTTTTAGTGTCACTACTTTTGTGTGTCACAAGATGTTATTATTGATTTTAAAAAATCATGAAATTTGTGCTAGTATAAAATGACATCCCAAATTCATAAATTTCTACGATTACATATCTAACGTAAAAATGAACAAAATTAATGATTTGGATGTGAAATTTGAGCTTTCAAATTTTAAATATAAATTAAAAAGTAACTTGGTGATATATTATGGTACAAAAAATGATGCACTAAAACCCTCACAATCACATTACTAATTATAATATCGAGATCTTCTAAAAATTCTAGATAACTACTGGTCTAATTCTCTCCACATTGTCATGTTATTTGTGACGAAATATTGTTTTCAATTTTGCTCTTTTAACAAGTTGCCTCAACGTTATTAATTTATCATGGTTCGTAAATAGTACGAGACTTGTTATTCTCTGAAGAAAGAACCCAACATTGACTGCAATTAAGGCCGTGGAAAAATGTAAATGCCCATGCCACAACTACTAAGCAATTTATTGTCAATTTCCTATCAGACCTCACAGTCACAACATCAGCCTTCAGTTATCAAATTTTACTTGTGCGCATCTACAGTAATTTCCTTGCAATTTATTGTTTTATTTTCCAACATATAAGTATTTATCGTTTGGAAAATTATAGTTATATATCGTGGTGGTTGATTTGAGGAAGTTATAAAATAAGATGGATGAACACTTAAATATTGGAAAGTACCATTACTTTAGTTTGATACCGTTATTGATATGGATTTATTAGTAAGTTTAAATAAGTTAGTAATAGTTATGACTTTAATGTACAATTTATATTGTAAGATATTTTTGTTATCAACTTAAATTATTAATTTTAGTAACAAATTCTTTAAGCTGAATAATAAAATGTTATAAAAAATAAGTTACATAATTCATTAATGTAATAATAAAACATTTTAACTTAAAAAAATACGAGTGTATAAATGATGATATATGTATTTTTTTTTAAAATGATATATGTATATTTAACTTCTGTTTTAAAAATGTGAAACAATTAGTCTATCACAAAATAGTTTTTTTTAGGAAACTAGCACATATGTAGTTAATACAAAGTGCACAAAAGTAGTCATATAACTACATAAAATTAAGTATTTCTTGATAGGATTACCGTTGAATTAATATTAAATCTCTGCTAAGATCAATGATATAAAAATCGCAATGAGCAGAATACAAAGGAGACCTATTATTACAATTAGGGATGTCAAACGACTGAAACGGTGACGAAACAGTGCTGTTTCGTCAACCGTTTTGTTTAATAAACGAAACAGAAAACAGTTTCGTTAACCGTTTCGTTTAATAAACGAAACAGAAAATCATTTCGTTAACCATTTCGTTTATCACGAAATGGAACGAAACACGAAATTTCGTGTATTTTACACTGAAATACTCTTAACGAAATGAAAAATACCGTTTCATTTTTTACGCAAAATAAAAAATAATTTCGTTAACCGTTTCGTTTAATAAACGAAACAGAAATTTATTTCGTTAACCGTTTCATTATTATGAAACAAACGAAACACGGTCGAAACAGAATTAGTTGACAGCCCTGCTTCACCCAATTGGTAGTCGTAATTGGAAAGTTGAGACTCGTTAACTTACCGTGGTGCACTGCTCAAGTACGAAAAGTCAACTGCTGGATCAGCACGGAAGTACCAGAAATTCTCTTTTGGGATCTTGCCTCTAGTTCTAGTAGACTATTTTCTTATTTTGCCGCTAGATTTTCACAACTTGTTCAAATCTCATCACATCCCTGCTACCTGTTACCTCAACAATGTGGATCGGATTTGATAGAACAACCCACAGACCCTTTCATTCATTGTTCAAAAGCAGAACAATTGCTTTTTTATTGTTGGGATTAATCCTCTTTGTATCTTTTCTTCTAATTAGACAGAACCCATCACAATCAGAAATCAAAACCCTAGAGAACCCACAAAGATTGCCCCAAGGCCTACCTACCTTTTCCGTTAAATTCAACCCCTCTTTGTACCACACCAATGGCACAGAAGTCATATATCAAATCCCCAGTAGGCCAAAAGCTGTTCTCTTTATTGCCCATGGTTGTACAATTCATGCGTATGATTTTTGGGACAAATCCCCAAATTGCCCCCACTGTACTGGTTTGCCCGAAGAAAGGATATTTGTTCTTCAAGCACTCGAGCAAAACATGGCGGTATCGATAATTTCTAGCTTGGGTGAATGCTGGACTTTTGGGAAAGAAATGGGGAATGTAGAATGGATCATAAAAAAATGTGTTGAAAGCAATAAATTAGGAAATTTGCCTATATTTGCAATCGGTGCTTCCTCGTGGATATTTCGTATCAGCACTTGCCACCAAAATTGAGTTCAATAGCATTTGTATTATGATTGCTGAGGGTGTTTTTGAACAAATTAATATACCGGAAAACTACCCTCCCACCCTTTTGTGCATATGGTAAAAGACAAAATGAGGGCTAGTGCAATCCAGTCAAACATGGCAGAGTTAATGGAGAACAAAATTGAGGTCAAAAAAATTAGGTGTGAGGAATTCCCTGAATGTGGGTTTTCTGGCAAAGCGGGTACCGGGTTTGGAAACAAGGTTAGCGGTCAAGTTAACAGTGGTGCTTCGTGAAAAGGGATTTTTGGATGACAAGAGATATTTGAAGGAAGATGGAAGAGCCATTAAATGGAAGCAGGCAATGGTGGAGAAGAAACTGATAGATGAGAAATTTGAATTGTTTCGGCACATAAATGAGGAGCTCAATCTTGCTTTTTCATACCATGAGTATACAAGTTTGAAAAATAATGAGATCTTTGAATGGTTTGAGTTGCACTTGAAAATAATCTGACGTGCCTTTTTGTTTTGATCTTTATTCATCAGGTCTGGTAGATTTAGACATGTATGGTAGTGTTCTTTGTAATTTATTCGTACCTATGGATACAAAACAGTGGTACCTGGTTTCTAAGATTCAATAGTAAAATTATAGACTTCAGGTTCTTAGTTTTTTAGTTTTTAGATTTTAAAATTTTAGAGTTTAAAATTAAAAATTTAAAAATACACTTTATAATGTAGATTTATTAGATTTATTGTACTATTTTATTATTATTATTATTAGCATTACTATTATTATTAACATATTATGAACATCATTATCATTTTTATTTATTTAGTATTATTATTATTATTATTATTATTATTATTATTATTATTTATCATCATATATTTGAAATTAAAGAATTTTTTGTTTTTTTGTTGTTGTAAAAGTTGAATTTACATGCCAGTTTATGGTGCGGTTATTGAATTCGTTCGTGGTGAGCATATATTCGGTTACTTTGTGCCGTGCATCCATGGAACGCTGTGCTTTTCCTGAATATGGTTAATGCCTAGTGTTACTGCTGTTTAAGTATAAAATAAAAGAAATCCATCATTCTTACAAGTTGCTAATAATTGGTCATTAGAAGTAGCACCAGTAAGTTCCATCAGGGTGTACACGTTAAACTGCCTAGCTAACAAACTTGTACAAGAATAAACACCAAAAGATATAAATTAAAGCCCGATATATATAATATCATACTATTTAGTTTAGCGCAGTAGCTCGTGAGCTACCAAAGCATATATTGTCTGATTATCTCCTCAGCTCCGCCATTCTTCTCAACTCAAATTTATTTTTTTACCAGCCAGCATACCAGTATCAGTATGCTTCACACTGCCAAAAAAAAAAATTACAAATGCTGAAATGCATCTGTGCTCATCTGGTGAGCCCAGCCCATGAAGAAGAAATCATAGGCCCATTATCCTATGTAACGGGAAAAAAGATTTCTGAGTTCATTTTTGTCAGATCAGGTGTGTGATTTCAGTACAGGAAGTCAATTACCGAGATTTAGCACACAACACAACACAACACAACACTACGAAATCTGAAATCTCCTCTTCTAAATCCATGCTTCTACAGTTTTTATTATAAATAATAATTAATAAAATAATAATATTAATAATAAGAGTGAGAAGCGATAATTTTCAAAATTACGAACCAAACCGCGCCATCGCCCGGGGCGCGTTTAAACGCGCCAACGCCGGTGGCGTCTTTCCTAAACGCGCCAGCGGCGTGGCGTCTTTCACCAAACGCGCCCTTTGGCGATGCGCATGGCGCGTTTCCTCGAACCACGCCACGCGCGTGGCGCCTATCTTTGCTATAAATACCCGCCCGTCGGTTCATTTATCACAACCACAAAAACAACCAACATCCAATTACAATAAACATCCATTTTTCTTCAAAATGCTACAGATTTAAATTATAATCCCGATGAAGAAAATTATCTTTGCTGAGAACAAAGCGGCGATAAATTTTTGACGGGAATATTTCCAAACCGAGAATGAAACCAATTCCTATCCTACCTACGATCAAACCAATTCCTATCAAACCTACGATCAAACCAATTCCTATCCAACCCTCGATCAAACCAATTCCTATCAAACCTACGATCAAATCAATTCCTATCCAACCCTCGATCAAACCAATTCCTATCAAACCTACGATCAAACCAATTCCTATCCAACCCTCGATCAAACCAATTCCTATCAAACCTACGATCAAACCAATTCCTATCCAACCCTCGATCAAACCAATTCCTATCAAACCTACGATCAAACCAATTCCTATCCAACCCTCGATCAAACCAATTTATATCCGTATCCAGCTATTTACAGTAACAATATAATTTATCAACAACCAAACCCAGCGGTGCCACTATATAATTTCTTTGGCGGTAGTAGTAGTACTACATCGTTGTAATTTAGTGATAATATTGATGATGAAGTAGTGTTGATCCAACGATAATGGAATTAAGTGATGATCGGGATGAGCAAGATGATGGCGGTCGTATTATTCAAATGAAGAAGAAACGAGGGAGAGGATTACACGACCACTCGGATTTTTCGATCGATGAATCGAAGATGAGGAAATTCGAGAGATGCGATACCACATTGTTAGTTACGGGACGGCGAGAGACACCATCCCGTAGAAGCGTTAAATAATTTTGAGATGTTTGACCGTTTAGGCGCGAATGAATATCTTTTAGGACTCGATGATGAGTTATTTGAAAATAGAATATTTGCTTCTAAATCGGCTTTAAAGTGGGTAATTTGTGATTGGAGTGTTAGGAAAAACGTTCAATGTTGGGTACAAGAAAGTTGTAAAACACGACTTATTATGAAATGCAAAGAAGATAGTTGTCCTTGGAGATTATACGCTAGACACGAAGAGGGCTCGACCACATGGAGGATCATCACAAATAAAAACCCCCACAACCGTAGAAGACCACCGGGAGACCGCAAACACTTACAACTCACATCTAATTTGATTGCGGGATGTGTTCGACAACATTTAAAGAAGGATCTCTCTCTAACGAGTTCAACAAATCGGTATGATTATAGAAACAAAATATCCGGTGTGGCACCGACATACGGTAAACTTTGGCGTGGCGAGAAAGAGCAATTGAACAATTATTTGGCACTTGGGAAGGATCATATACATTGCTTCCACAGATATTGGAGGCGATTGCTCGGACTACTCCGGTACAAAATTTAAATTATTGACGTGTGATACTTCGGATAATAATGTAAAAATGTTTAAATCCATAGTTTGGGCTTATGGACCGTGCATTGCGAGCGTTTAAACATTTAAGACCCGTTATAACTATTATTATTTGGATTCTTATCGGGTCGTTATAAGGGTAGATTATTGATGGCGTGTGGATACGATGCGAGAGAATAAAATCATTCCTCTAGCATTTGGAATCGTGGATGCGAGAAAATGTGGACAATTGGGGTTGGTTCATGCGATGGGTCCGTAATGAAGTGATCCAATGTAATATGAAAATATGTGTTATATCCGACCGTCATGGGGAATAAAGGGAGTTTTTGAGCGACCGCATTTGGGATGGTCTGTACAACATGGAGAGGCGGTACACCGGTATTGCATGCAACACGTCGCAGAGAGAATTTATATAAGGAAGCGGAAAAACTGGAAAGAAAGAAGATAATCTCAGAGATGATTTCCGAAGAAGACTAGCGAACAAAAAGAAACCGCGTCGTTTCGTAGAAAGATGGCGAATTTTGAGGAAATCAAATAGAAAAGCTTAGGGTGATCGTCTGCCTCTGGAGCGTGATCAAAGTGGGACCGTAACTCTCGTAGGGAAATAGAACGTCTGCAAAATTTTACATTTAGCTTAATCACAGTTTGTGAACGAAAAAAATTAAAATTTTTGTACAGTTTAATAAATTACCTCCCATCTTTGCAGAATGCTGATATATCATCCTGCCCAAATAACTGACGGATGTATGCTGAAAAATCTCCATCAAGTATATCCAATCACCGGCTCACCAATGGTGGATAAACCCCACAGACATGCGACGTCCTAAAAAAATTTATATTACTATTCCATCCTTTTAATTTTGTAATTAAATTAATAATATTTTATTATTTACCTCTAGAGTCACGGTCATCTCGCCAAAAGTGAAGTGAAATGTATGAGTTTCTGGCCTCCAAAACTCTATCAACGCGCTCAATAAACCCGTATCAATCTTTAAGTTACGGCTTCCGCTTCTTGGACATAAATCTCACGCAAACTGGCGAGATGAAGAAATCCCATAACTCGCAACCTACTCGAATGTGCGAGATGTATGGTATCGTGGGACGGTGAGTGCGGAAACGAATGATATTGTTATCTCTCTGTAATTTTCATTTCATAATTAGCTTCTCGTATATATGTATTTTATTATTATTTTTAAGAATATAATGTACCGTGCTTTCGACTATAATGTGTCCGATGTTTGTCTTCAGGGAGATAAATTATGATATTCTCATCTCGTTGCTCGCCTGCCATTATCTAGTAAAAAAATTCATTTCATAATTAATTTATAATTATTGTACTTCATTTTTAATCTATCTATCATATAATTAAATAAACAATAAATTCTACAATAAATTCTACAATAAATTCTACAATTAATCTACACAATTAAATTAAATTAAATTATAATTAATCTACACAATTAAATTAAATTAAATTATAATTAATCTACATAATTAAATTAAATTATAATTAATCTACACAATTAAATTAAATTCTAATTAATCTATATAATTAAATTAAATTATAATTAATCTACACAATTAAATTAAATTCTAATTAATCTATATAATTAAATTAAATTATAATTAATCTACACAATTAAATTAAATTCTAATTAATCTATATAATTAAATTAAATTATAATTAATCTACACAATTAAATTAAATTAAATTATAATTAATCTACATAATTAAATTAAGTTATAAATAATGTACACAATTAAATTAAATTAAATTATAATTAATCTACATAATTAAATTAAATTATAATTAATCTACATAATTAAATTAAGTTATAATTAATCTACACAATTAAATTAAATTACAATTAATCTACACAATTAAATTAAATTATAATTAATCTATATAATTAAATTAAATTATAATTAATCTACACAATTAAATTAAATTAAATTATAATTAATATACATAATTTCACGTTTAAATTATAATTAATCTACATAATTAGATTAAATTATAATTAATCTACAATTAAATTAAATTAAATTATAATAATCTACATAATTAAAATAAATTACAATTAATCTACACAATTAAATTAAATTTTAAATAATCTATACAATTAAATAATATTTATAAAAAATTACCTTTAATTGCAAAATCCTGAGAAATCTTTAGCGTGCGTTTTTTTCCTCCGGTTCTCTTCCTCTCTTTCTCTCTTCCTCTCTCTTCCTCTCTCTTCCTCTCTTTCTCTCTTCCTCTCTCTTCCTCTCTCTTCCTCTCTTTCTCTCTTTCTCTCTTTCTCTCTTCCTCTCTCTTTCGTTTCTCTCTTTCTCTCTCTCTGTCAACAACGCGCGAGATGCGCTGCGCGGTGAAATATATACGGGTGAACGCGCGCGCGCGCAAGCGGTGGCGCGTTTCTATTAATAGGAAACGCGCGCGCGCGATCGCGCGTTTTCACCCGCTAATAAGCGGTGGCGCGTTACGATTCGTATTTTTGCACTTCCACCGTTATCACTCTTATATTTAATAATATTAATTTAATAATTATTATTTATAATAAAAACTCATGCTTCTACCAGTCTTCTTACGAAAGGTGAATCTCTCTCTCCGTAAGTATGCATCATTAGTTTTCCCAAATTTCTTCAAATTGATTGAATAATGCGAATCGGGTCTGAAAGAATCACCCACAAAGCCTCTCACCGCTCGTTCAAAGACAGAGCGATCGTACTCTTCTCCTTTGTTTTACTTCTGTTTGCAACACTTCTTCTAATAAGTAGAATCCCAATTCTCAATCCACTTTCCGAAAGCAAAGCCCCTAAAAACTTGCAAAATTTATCCCAAAAGCTGCCTAAGTTTACAAGTCAATTGAACCCTTCTTCGTACTACACCAACGGTACCGAAGTCATTTATCAAATCCCCAGTTCATCAAAAGCTGTTCTCTTTGTAGCCCATGGATGTAGCCTTCACGCATATGATTTTTGGGATAAATCCCCATATTGCACCCATTGTACCGGTTTGCCTGAAGATAGACTCTTTGTTCTTCGAGCACTTAAATTAAACATGGCAGTTATTACAATCTCTAGTTTGGGAAAATGTTGGTCTTACCAGAGGGAAATGGAGAATGTACAATGGATTATACAACATTGGGTCCACATCAATAAATTGGAAAATTTGCCGAAATTTGCAATGGGGGCTTCCTCTGGTGGATACTTTGTATCATCCCTAGCAACTAAAATGAAGTTCAATAGTATTTGCATCATGATAGCTGAAGGTGTTTTTGAAAATATTGATATGCTGGAAAACTACCCTCCTACCCTTTTTGTGCATATGGTGAAAGATAGATTTAGGGCTCGTGCAATTTTGTCAAACATGGCACAATTAGCTGAAGCAGGAGTTGAAGTCAAAGAAATAAGGTGTGAGCAGTTCCCATTGGATGCAGATTTTCTGGCAAAGAGGATTCCAGGTTTGGATCGGAGTTTCGCAGATAAATTAATTGAGGTTTTTAATGAAAAGGGGTTTCTGGATGAGAATGGGTATTTGAAGAAAGACGGAAGGGCTCTTAAATGGAAGGAAACATTATTAGAGAAGAAATTGATTCATGAGAAATTTGAATTGTTTAGTCATGTAAATGAGGAGTTAAATCTTGCTTTTGCGTACCACGAATTCACGAGCTTGAAAAATGATGAGATTTTTGAATGGTTTGAATCCCATATGAAGATTAATTAAGGGGATTTATTTTCTGCATCTTTTCAGTGGCTTTTTTTTCATTCCTTGCCTGTGATCATAGGTTAGCAAAATAACACTTTAATTTACCTTCCTTTTCCCAATTCTGAAGCTTGTTTGTCATTTTCAAGAATGAATACTGCAGTTACCGAGCATGGTGTCAGTCTTATGTTACTTTGTTTTGTTCACAAATTATCAAATTTACAGGACGGTCCTGATCTATTTGTCAAGACTGGAAGCTCGTGCGTTTGTTTATGTTAAATAAAATGGTACTCCGTCAGTCATGTACTGAATAATCAATCCACATATAATTGAAGATGGTATTTTCTGGCCTCTACCACCATAGGGGTACCTTTACAAATATCAGATACTGAAGATTTTGAAACTATGGGTTAAATACAATCTGTCAAGCTGTTTGAACCCTAGTTCACTGCTGGTATGGAAAATAACAGAAAATAACGGTAGTGATAATAGTCATAATATATATTGAAGTACAACACATACCATAACTAATCATCTGTTTAAATACTACAATAATAACAGTCATATCACAAATCCCTTAAATCTAAATAAAATTAATTAAAAATGTAATGCACACTAGGATAACAACTTTAATAACAAGAATAACAACACAGTACCACAAATCACACAAAAAACAATAACATCACCATTGGAATGCAACAAAAATGTAGCCAACTAGACCAAACTAGAACTTGTACCTACAATTTACGGATGGTACTTTCCCTCATTTGCCTGCTTGAACAGATCAGCCTGTGCTGCAGCTGCACCATCAGCAGTGAGGGATGCTACCACTGCCTCCTTAACCTGCTGGGTGGTGAATGGGAAGTGAGAATTTGCTATTGAGTTGAGGAAGGCAGCAGTGCCCTCACGAATCAAGGAGCCGAATCCATCAGTACGGGTGTTTGATAAGGCGTCGTGTAGGGTTGTACCGGTGCCAAATATGATCCCGCAAGTTGGGCCAAATGTCTGCCCGACCGTGCTCAAGTACCCTATTATTGCATAGATTTGCTGTGGGTGGGTCCGCCAGTAGCTGCACAAAGGAAAAAAATAGTTTTGCTGTTAGTATTTTTGTTCAGCAGTTATTGGAAAGATGATGTAGCTTATGTTTATGTTGTGGAATGTAAATCTTCTTTTAGTTTCTTCTATTCTGCATGAATATAGTATCTGTGAATGTCAGGTTCAAGGATTAAGGTATGCATGGTACAAAAGATGCTATAATGGACACATGGTGACACCAAGATCTTGATGTTATGAAGATTGATTAACATCCTAGTATACCACAACTACCTACTGTGATTGTCGCTGCATTTTCTAACCACCCATAACTCCAAGAAAGCTATGCATATCAATAGAAGGTTCACTCACTCGCAGGTGCCAGTAAAGAAATGGTGAGGGTCAATAGAAGGAACAGTTGGAGTAGAATGGCCACCACTGCCGGTGCTTGGTGGGTTGTAGCTACCGCTTCCATGGGATGGCGTTGGTGTAGCATGGTTGCCTCCACTCCCATATGTTGGTGTTGTGCTGCCATGGCCTCCACTGCCATATGATGGTGTTGATGGTGTCGATACGCCATGGCCCCCTCCAGTGCCATATGATGGTGTCGAAGGTGTCAATACGCCATGGCCACCTCCAGTACCATATGATGGTGTTGATGTGCCATGTCCACCTCCTGTACCATATGTTGGTGTTGATGGTGTCAATGTGCCATGACCACTTCCTGTACCATATGTTGGTGTCGATGGTGTCGATGTGCTGTGCCCACCTCCTGTACCGTATGTTGGTGTTGTGCCTGAACCTATAAATTTTGTTTTCTGCTTAGTATTTATACAAGTACCATAACAAGTGCTAGATATGTACTGCTTTCTGGCCATGTTTTGGAATAGGTACTAGTAGATTTGGAATAAATAATACCCTCACAGTATCGTGCGATTCAGCCCTTCATACCAGTAGGTATAGTTTGTCTTTTTTCTTTTAATCCCTTATGAAGCCCTTGTATGGGTTAATTAAATTTGTTGACCAACTGGGCAATTTTTTAAATGGTCAGTGTTTTGGTGGTATGGACCAAGTTAGATGTCCTTTGGGGATCTTGTATCAGTTTTTAAATAAATGTGCTTGCTGTTATGTAGGCACTCACAGTAAAATCTTTTCACCTACCATATTAAAATAGATAACACGTAAAAGGTGAAAAGTTTTTCTTTTTCACCTACCATTTTAAAATATATGACATGTCAAAGGTAAAATTCAGTTTCTGATTAAAGGAACCAGTATCTAGCTAGTTACAATTTTAGATGTTAATATTCAGATACCAATATATTAATGGATTGAAAATGCTCCAAGTAACAGTTATCTGTGTGACAAGATAACAGGTTTTGAGTTTCAGGTAATCAACTTGATAGTGGAAAGAAGCCACTATAGGAAAATGTGTCAGATTTTTAACCTAATATCATGTTAACAGCACTAATTTCAGTTTAGAGAACTGCAAGATCTTGGTTTCTAACAGCTCGAAAAATGTTGTGAAGCAATAGAGTAAAAAGAACATTATTTATTGGGCATATACATAACATATTGGATCAAAAGTCAAAAACAGCAGACTTCATAATAAAAATGCACACTGTTGTTGGAAATGGCAGACCTGTGGGTGTGCATGTTTTTTTTCTTTTCTGCTGATAGTTTTTCTTTTCTAGGGGTTGGGGAGGAATGGGGTTAGAATTAGATACTTACTGACAGGAGGTGTGTGAAAGAAGAAGAAATTCTTCTTTTCATTGAACTCTTCCAGGCTTCTACAAAGCACTGGAGAAATCAATCCCACAATAAGCAAACTCAGTAAAATACTGTTCCTCATACTGGCCATTCTCTCACAACTATCAAAGCGCTTAGTAAGAAAGAGATGGAAGCTGGTGATGCTCTGCACACAACAGAAGGTATGCTATATATACTAAATGTTTAGTACAAGAAAACTTCGTTGATGGACATTTACTTGGCAGGCAAAAGGCTGTAAACAGTTTGGTGTAAGTTGAGCTATGCTGCCTCAGTTCCTCTAGAATCCTTTACATAGAATATCTCGCAGGACCTTTAGCTCAGTTAATTTTATTTTTAGCATGAGGTGAGGTCTGCAAAGGATTGAAATACCTCAGTCACCAGGTTAGTTGCTGTGGTTTTCTAATTCTGTTAATTGAAACCAGTTATTTAGGAATTTTATTGAACAACTAAATTTCAACAAAATGGACAAATCATGAGATCTGGAACTTGCTCTTTCAGGGTCAGATTGTTAGAAGATTTAAATTTTTCTGACAAAATGAGCTTCATTGATTTTTCTTAAGATTAGTTGTTGGCTTCAGGTTTCACATTTTAGCTGCTTGATAGAATTTAAACATTACACCAAAGATATACAACCGATCGTAGTTGAACAGGAGTTGCTGGACCTGTTGGTGAACATTTATTGGTTGAATTCATCCAGCTAAGATGAAGTGGCGCCATGCTGGATTTACTGGCTAAATGCTGCTACTACGTCTATGTGTCATTACTCATTTTGATTTGATCGGCTTGGATGGAATTAATTCTTTTGGCAGTTTTACCTTTTTAGGGCTGGCAGGACGCACTTCATCTGTTCTTAGATCAAGATTTTTTTTTTTTTATGATAATATTTGATGCATGTTTACCCCCACTTCATAGATGGCACATTTATAGGCTTGGCTAATAAATGTCAGTTTTTTGCTACCAACCAACTATTGCAAAATATAGTAGCGACAGCGTAATTCCTAAATTTATCTATCGAAGGGATTGGATGGAGATGGCGATAAGTAGCTCCGTAAATCATATTTCAACTTCTTATAACAGATACATTGCACTGAAATTTAGTAGTTCAGATTCAGTTTTGATAAGAGATTATGTACAATTTCTGTTCAGATAAAGGCTACAACGCGCCAGAATTTTAAGATTTTCTCCTGAAAGAGTCATTCTAATCATTTTTTTGGGTTAAGAAAGAAATTTGTAGCTGAGATACCGAAGCACTGACCCTGTATTCGAGGGAAAAGAAATGCTATTTGGAATATCTCAGTTTTCGCTCCATTTGCGAAAGAATTGATAAATTTGATGTGAAATTGTAATTTGAAGAGCGTAGGAAACATTTTTTTTCTATTTTAGCAGTCTTGTTTTGTTAAATTAGCAAAATTTTCGAAAACATCATGTCAGCATTTGCAATCCTATTGCAAGTATCTCCGTCCCTGTAATTACAAAAGAACCCTCTTTACTAATTAAAAATAATCACGTTAACAAATTAGCAATTGCAGAAATCAAAGCATTCTGAGATGGTGAAATACTGAATCTCATTCAATAATGAAGTTAGAGATGTTCATAGCATTGCCAAAATGGCATCATTCAGACTTGCATCTCATTCTATCATAAGCTTCATTTTTGAAAATTTTCACCATTCGTCAATAACAGTCACTTTAAGCTAGAATCTATTCTCGCCTCCGTCCTGTTTTCATTTTTTTTTTAATTTCTAACAACAAAAGTTTTAAAACTTGTATAACTTAACGAAATTGATGGATGCAATTAAAATATGAATTTTCTAGCTTTTGTTCTGACATAAATTAAAAAATAGAGAAATTAACGTCAAAAATGTTCACATTGGAATTTTTTTTGCAAGTTCTTGATGCACAATGAAGCTAGAGTCAAAATGTAACAATTTTTGTACGTGTGCACAAAGAAAATATTATAAATTAAATATTTTGATTTTTCAATTTTTTGGGTAGAATTATGAAAATTTTAGAAGAGAAGGACCCGGTGCCACTAGTTTTAATGGTATATATGATGCCATCAATTCATTTTTTAATTTATATTTTAAAATTTAATACTCAAAATTTGAATCCAAAGATTGATATTGTTCATTTTTATGACAGACTTATTCTCATAAAATTTCATATTTTTTTATGATTATTTTGTGCTAGAACAAATGATAACAAAATAAGTGAACTTAGTTAATTATGATTGATTAATTTTTATGTATTCATTTTGTTACTATTTGTTCTAATATAAAATGACGTCTAAAAATCATAAAATTTTATGAGCATACATCTATTATAAAAAAAAGATCATCATTTGAATTTAAAATTTAAATAATAAAATATAAAATATAAAATAAAAACTAACTTTGGGAAGAAAGAGAGGCACGGTAGAGACGCATTAAGTGGAGACATTTCAATGAAAATTTGGTTTGGTTTCAGTTATTTTAATATGAAAAATCAAATATCCATAGTTTTATCTATTTTTATTGTAGTAAATTTTGTATTAGCTTTTTCCTTCGTCTTTTAGATAATATTTTCTTTATAACTAGCTATATACCCGCGCGTTGCAGCAGAATTTTTTATTTAAACATTAAAATATTATAAAATAAAAAAATTCACATTTATCTAATATTAAATTATAAATTCACCAAATTATAGAGAAAACATATAATTAAGACTATATTTAATCTTATATGAGATTTTTGCACAATATGAGTTAATGATTCATGATTTTTATGGCAAGAAAAGTAAATTATTCTAACATATATTATCACCATTAATTTCTTACCAAATATGCACAAAGTTGCTAAATAAAAAAACAAAAATTATGGAAATAATAGTATATAAGGGAAAGAAATGGAGAGAAAGAAGAGATCAATGGACGCGATCACATACGTTCGATCAACCAACAATAAATATTATCCATCTAATTGAGGGATAAAATGGTTATAATAAAAATTTACCATGACAAAAAATGGACCCTCCAATTCTTATATACTTTATATAATAGTATAGATAACGAAACGTCTTTTATTACTTCTTTCCACTAATAATATATTAAATTCTTAATTACATATTTTGTAGATAATTTGCACGTGAAGTTACTTTAACATTCTAACAATAAACTTCTCAAATTATAACAATTCGATTTGATTGTTAAAAGTTTGATAGTTTACAGGAGTATAGGAGCATACTGAATAGGGCGGATGTAATGTAGACTAGGGGGTAGCTCTGAATTTTGAAAATCAGTGTTTTTAGATAATACTTTTAGTAATTTGCCCTCCCTTTGAAATTTTTTTTGCCCCCTGAATTGTTTGATTATGTTTATTGAGAAAAAAATATTTAATATTGCATAATGACATAATTATACAAAGACTTTAAAATGTGAAGTTCCGTAGAGAAAAAATTTCATCATCAACTTAATTATTTATCACTTTGCGTTTTATTTTATTGTTATTTTTAATATGTAAAATGATATTATTTTGATGATTTTTTTATTATATAAGAATATATATTAAATTATTATTATTATTATTTAAAACCCGATTAGTTAATGAATTTGTACCCGATTATCGGATTTGAATCGTTAATTGACCTCCCTGACTGAAATCCTGCATCCGCCCCTAATACTGAACCTGAATTTACTAATGAACAATAAATATATAATTTACTACAAATATATTTATTTATTTTCTTTATGAAGGAACGGTCTAAAATATAAATCTTTATTTACTTTTCTTTAGTTCAAACTATTCAAATGCTCTTTCGTCGATGAATGCAATGTTGCTCATTCACGCCATGCGAAAGTTCAACTACGTGAAGCTGCATATTATTTCCTATTATAACTCTTTTCTTCCCCTTTTTGCTTAAATAATGAAATGCTTACTTTTCTTTTACTACTGCCACTGTTACGTACTATCATCATCATCATCTTCTTCTTCTATTTGGATTATTGAAATATCTAATTTTTATGATTTTGAATTGGATTATATTTCTAGCTTATTCCAACTAAAAACTTTGTTGTTATTATTGTTACTGCTTAACTTAAATAATGAAATGCTACCACAGCTTGTGAAACATTTTTATGCAGCTTTACCTTTAATTTTCGTATGTTGTAAACTTTCAATTAATGAAAATAGAGGCCTGACCCAAAGTTCTCTAAAAAAGAAAAAAGAAGAGAAGCCACTCATGGCAGAGGGAGGCAGTTAATCTTCTGTCAGATTTTTTTTTTAAAATATTTTTTATAATTATGTATATTTTTATAAAAAAAATAGAAATTTTTTATTATATAAAAATATTTAAATTTTGACCGTCTAAAAAAATCTATTTTTTATCCCCAACTCAAAAGTTTGGGTCCGCCCAAAAGCTCTATTGTACATGTATCTTTGTCCTATCTTTATCGTTCTGAATTGCATTTTAATTTTGATTATTAATTGGAGTTTTAAAGTTCTATTGTACATGTATCTTTGTCCTATCTTTATCGTTCTGAATTGCATTTTAATTTTGATTATTAATTGGAGTTTTAAAGCTCTATTGTACATGTATCTCCTAACTTTGTCGTCCTGAATTGCATTTTAATTTTGGCCTTTAAAGTTCAATTGAATGGGAAGAGAGATATTTATTAAAGTGGTGAAGAATTTTTCTTTTTCTTTTTTGTGGGGACCGAGAAGGGTTATCCCCTGCCCACAACAGTGTTGCAATGTGCCTGTTATAACTTGTTAGTTTCAACTCGCAAAGCATGAATGTGGAAGCAAGTATTCGATTGCTCCATGTTGTGACAAGGGATGATTCCTATTTTGGTGGGGTGGAATGCTTCTGCTAAAAGCATGTGACATTTGTAAAAGCAATTAATATTTCTTGCATTTATTGTTCCAGATCAGAAAAAGATTATGGAGTCAAAATCATTTCATATTTCATCTTTTAGACTTTCACTCTTCCAGCCTCCGGTTCTCAAGTTCCTAAAACAGGTAAGATTGTATCAAAAATTTATCTTTGTTATAAGTTCTTTTTATTCTATTAATTTTAACAAAATATTGAATTGGCCAAAACAGAAACAAGCCCGGCTCGAATGACAGACCTAACACGGAATATCATCTCTCTATGAAATAACTTAGATTTCAAATTCAGAGAAAAAATATATAGAAAATAATATATATCAAGGTTATTAAAAATACTCTATTTCAAAAAAAACGTCGAGCTCTCTCTTCCCTTCTTACTATCTTCTTTCTCTCTTTTTTCTTTCTCCAAATTTGAAATATAGGTATTTAGGATTTCATTCTTTTGTTACCAATTGTCGACTCCATTTCCCTACTCATTGAACCCTTCCTTGTTCCTCCTCTGTCATATTTCTGTCTCTAGTGAAATTAGAGCAGCTCCTCTTTCAAAGATAGAGTCAGGATTTTAGTATGAGAGAGCCGAGATGCAGATATATATTATTAGAACATTAAAATTGATAAATTAGAGAGAGTCAATACACCGCACGAAACAAAAATATATGATAAATTTTAATTCAGACGTATAACTCTTATGAGATTTGAGGGGGAGAGAGGAGACCAATCCCTCTTAAATTCACACCTACCTCCTCCGCCGCCACCTCATCGTCATCCTCAACTCAGTCCACCGCTGCCTCCCTTTTCACTAGTTCCTCTCTCCTCCGGCCAGATTCGAACCTTTCCCTCTCCATCGATTTTCTTTCTATTCTCCGGCCAGTTCTGAGGACCGCTAGCCTCTCCTCTCACTTCAGCCTGGACAAGTCGATGTGAACGAAGTTAACGCAAACTGTTGGATTCTAATGTCAGATAACAAGGATAGTAATGATTGGTTAAGGATCATAATAATGTCCGATAATCTTGTTCGCATTTTATCCTTGCCTTAATTACTTTAGCTGTTGTTGTTGACAATTGTTGACAAAGAATGTGCATCATATGAATATAATATGGAGTAATATTTTATATAATGAAAATGTTTGTAAATCGCCCTTTAACTGATTACTTGTATAATGTTTAGAATTCATATGTAAATGATAGTTAAACTCTTAGTACCACAATTAAGAAATTTACTTAAAGTAATAATCAAATAACAAGCCAAAGAAGTACAAAGTATCCACCTGAATTCTCTTTATTTAAGCTCTTTTGTTAATTAAAACTAACCCTGTTACATCCATTTTCGAAAATCCAGTATGGACGCTAGAGTGGACTCCATCATATAAAAGAGCCCCAGTACCTTGTATATAGCGTTTATTTCTCAAAAGATATTATTATGATGACTACGTGAAAAAAAAAGTTTCATTAACGGTTTTTAAATGGCTTTGCTAACAGTTTCTGAACCGTTAGTAAAGAAGGGGTTACTAAAAGTATTAAATAATCGTTAGTAAATGAGCGTCGCTCGGAGAAGAAAACACATATATTGAGCAACGGTTCTTAGTTCATAATCGTTACTAAATTCAAATCTTTAATAACGGTTCTTCTGACACTATTTTTGTAACGGTTATTTTTTCACAACCGTTATCAAATACTTTAGCGATATTTCCAAAATTCCATTAGATATTTTTATTAACGGTTTTCATTATAAACCGTTAGTAAATAGGTGTTAGCAAAAGTCATTTCTGTTGCAGTCGATTTACTTAATATATATTAACATAAACTTATTATATGTTAATAGTATGCACTTTTATTGATAAAATATCCCCATAATACTTATTTTTTCAAAAAAAATATTGTAATGAACTTATGATTCATGACTTAATATACATTAACATAAATTTTCATATGTGAAAATTTACCCACATTTGTTGGTAATTCGAATTCAGGGCTGAAACATGTACATAATATTATAAAATGGAAAAAAGTTATGTATTATTTAATCTTATTATTCTGAAAAATTAAATTTCTTTTAAAGAAAAATTATATGTAAAACATTGATTTAGGCTATGGTGTTTGTAAAGTGAAAACTAAAGAGGGATTTTTTTTTTTAACTTTGGATTCATATCCCGAAAACAGAAGCTTGACGATTAATTCTAGTTACTTGATACAATCTATTTATTGAGACAATGTGGAATATTAAATTTTATTATTTTTGGAGTTATCTTAATATTCTTTTAGATTAATTCTAGTAACTCAATACAATCTATTTATTGAGACAATGTGAAATGTCAAATCTATTATTTTTGGAGTTATCTTACTATTCTTTTAGATTTTTGGAAGATGACCCTATTTGAGTTGCAAATAATATTATTTTTTAATAATTTTCAAAGAATTTGAAAAAAAAAATTAAGAATAAGTACTAAAAATAAATACTTAAATGTAGTATTCTACAACATTTCAATGTGTGCAGATTGTGTCGACCGACTGGATCAACCATTGAATATTTAATTTTCGACATATGAGTCTACTATAAAGATCAGTTTTTACTTTCCAAAATACCATGATCTAACTCATAAAATATTTCATAAATCCATCTTATTGTAACTATAAATATTATACTGCTAAATAATTATCTAAAAAATTATGATAAAAGAATTTTTATATTTTTTTATCAAGAATGAAATATACATATAGAGTAAATCTATGGTGAGGTTAGCTCAAAAAATATATCAAATGATCTTCAAATTTTAATTTTTCACTCTCATTAAATTCTTCATATTCAAATCTTTTGGGGTACAAAAATTTGCGATGTTTCTAGTTTTCTAAGTTACTCTTTTTTATTTTTGAAAATCAGCTCCAAAAATAATAATAAAATATTCAATGTTTGTACATTATTTTCAAAAATTAAAAAGAGTGACTTAAAAAACTCAAAACATCCCAAATTTTTGTACCCCATAAGATTTAAATATGAAGAATTTAATGAGATTAAAAAATTAAAATTTGGAGATTAATTGTTATATTTTTTCGAGCTAAGCTCACAGAGGTCTTCCGTGAGCTTAAGCTCACCGTAGATTTACTCTATATATATTTATATATATATCGAGAGAGAGAGAGAGAGAGAGTTTAGATACGGTGCTACGCGTAGTACGGATGGCCCGTGTGCTACTAACTATTTCTCCGTCTTCAAAGTTTAAATGGTCAATCCGACCGGTCAAAATATTTTTCATATAAAAATCTAGTTGGCGATCAAATTTTAATTTTTTTAGGATTTTTTTACTATTTTTTTAAGATAGTTAGAAAATGACTCATAATAATTAAATTAAGTGATTTTCTAGCTATCTTAAAAAATAGTAAAAAAATTCTAAAAATATATAAAATTTGGTCCCCAACTAGATTTTCCTATGAAAAATATTTTGACCGGTCGGATTGACTATTTGAACTTTAAAGACGGAGAAACGGTCTATAGCACACGGGCCATCTGTGCTACGCATAGCACCGTAGCCAAACTCTCTCTCTATATATATAGAGAGAAAGATAGACTATTTTAAAAATGTTTGTATTTCAGCCGATATATTTTAAAGTCTCAAAAATTTTAATTTATGATTTTCATTAAATTCATCATATGAAAATATTATGGGAAATAAAACTTTAGACTGTTTTGAGTTTTTAAGTCACTCTTTTGAATTTTTGAAAAAAAAACAGCTCTAAAAATAATAATAAATATTCAATGTTTGTGTTTTTTTTTCAAAAATTAAAAAATATGACTTAAAAAGTTCAAAACACTCCAATTTTTTATATCGCATAAGGTTTTCATATGAAGAACTTAATGAAAATCATAAATTAAAATTTTTAAAATTTTAAAATATATTTTTTAACACATTTGCATATCGATTGAAATACAAACGCTTTCATAATAGTCTATCTATCTCTCTATATATATAGATGGATTATGGTGCTTTATAAAATAAAATATTATTATTGCTTTGGCATCAAATTTATAGCCCGATGGTTCAAATGATCAATCTAAATTGCTCAATAATTTCTTTATGGTAAAATCTTATGGGATATTAAATTTCATAATTTTTTGATCTTTCTACCTATTTTTTAAAGTATTTTAAAAATAGCTTTGAAATATATTATTTTTTATCTTAAATAATACTATTTTTAAAAATAATTTAAAAAATAGGTAGAAAAATCAAAATATCATGAAATTTAATATTCCATAAGATTTTGCCATGAAGAAATTATTGATCAATTTGGATTGGTCATTCAAACCATCGGATATGAAATTTGAATGCCAAAGCAATAATGATTTTTTACTTTTTACACGTTATCTATTTGATTGGTGCTATTGTCTGTGCTGATTTGGGATTGGGTTGCTTGGTTGGGTTGCTGGAGTGTGGTGTACCTTGGTACACTGGTACCACTGGTACCAGGGAGGTGAGGCCCCCTCGGTATCTCGATTTACTCTCGGTTATCTGTTTGGTTGATTTATGTTGTTGAAATTATTGCTAGTACCCTTCGGGGACCGGTACTTGCCCCGAGACTTAGTGGTTTGCCCAAATTTCCCTTTTTGGTTCTTGTTGTTGGTTCGGTGACCCGTGTTGTTGTATGTGACCCTTGTTCAATTGTGTCTGTTGCTTGTGATCGTTGCTCTCGTTACCGTTGTCCCGCTACTTGATCCTCTTGCATTGGTTGCCTTTTTTTACTGTGTGGTGTGGTCGTTCTAGATGTGGCTACAGTAGAATATAAGTGGGCCTTTGATATGCGGATAATTAGACTTGGGATTAATTGGGCCTAAATTAGATATAAAGGAAATTGAAAAATAAAAGAATAGGATTAGGCCCAAAACTTAATATGGACTTAGGAGAAAAATAAATTGCTATTGGGCCAATAAATCTATTTTAATTAGCTAAATGACGATTAGGAATAGCAAAACAAATTAAAGCCCAATAAATAAAAGTCTTAAGAAAAATAAAATGACAAAATTAAAAGGGAATAATTAAATTGGAAGTCGCCCCGAAAGGTTAAAGGCACCCATTATTAATAACGTAAACTTAAAGATCGGAAATGATTATATTCCCCGATCGCCCCCGATTCGGATATCGGTGCATTGGCACCAACGATTTGGTAGTCGCCGTATGATCCCGAACATTAAAACACCAACACATTAATAATATAATAACTTTTTCTTTACTTTTATTTTATATTAGTTTTCATTTATTTTATTTTATTTCTTTTTATTTTTCTTTTATTTTTAAAAAACTATTTTCTCTAACTTATAAAAACTAATAATAGTACTTAAATATAATAAAGTAAACTACCTAATTTAAAAACATAGTAACAATAATAATTAGAATGCAATTAATATATATTAGAATATATATTAATCAATTTCTCTATTTAATAACGAAATAATATTAATAAATATATAATATAAATATATGTTAAATATATAATATAAATAAGCTCTCTAAATTAAAAATAGATAAATAAGAGAATATTAGAATATAATATTAAATATATTATATATTATATATTAATCAATTTCTCTATTTTAAATTAATTGATTTAATAATTAAATTCATAACCTCGAAATGTAAAATAAAGGATGAACGTATAAAAACGATCAAGAACGATAAACAAAATTTAACGGATCGATATGCGAGCAACTAAAATTTCCGACACCGCATATATGCAAAAGAGAAATGTCGCCGAGTTTATTTAGAAAGGACGATACAAACCCGAACAAACGTTTAATTAAGTTATCAATCTAATCCAATTATTAATTAGTAAATCAAGTTAAAACTAATAAATATCTAATTTAAATTAAATAGGTGATATAGTCGACTTGATCCCCTCATGAGTACGAGGTCATTCCCGACCCGACGTACGCGGACACCGACCCCGAGGCTCGTGTTCCACCTCCGAGTAGAGCGACTCCGCGATCCTCACCAAAGACTGTGTACGGTTTCTCGGGATTCATTTTCTTTCTTCGTAATTAGGAACCCAAACCGAAAATAAAATGTTTTTAAAATAAATCAATTGCGTGTTTTTGTCCAAATTAACTAGAGACTAAATCGACCGTCATTTGCATCCAGTAAATTGACCAAAGATATTTGAGACATACCCGCATTTACATGTCATATCATGTCATACCGCACGTAGACAGTGATAGAGTAGGATCTCGGAAATAGTCCCGAGATAGAATGTATAGATTTAAATAATTCAAGTTGTAGATTATAATTATTAGGAAAATATTATTACTATCACTAATTATTAATTAAGTCGTAGTTAATCATGCATTAAATGCATGGAGTGCCGAGAGGCGACCGGTAATTCTCACTGAGTTGCCTTGTATAACTGCATCGTTGTGGTTACGTACGGTGACCCATAGCCCGTGGGACCCACCGGCTCAGTATATGCACCGCGCATCCTCGCCGTCGGTTATCCACCGATCCCGTCATTTGGCATGTTCTACCGTGTCTGAGTGTTTTCTTTTGATCTTTATTATATATCTTATTATTATTCTTTATATGATTAAATTTTCAATCCAAATTTGAGCGATTTAGATACCGTGTACTTCAAGATTTAGTGTGGGCGCCATATCCGAGACTCGGAATCTATTTCGTGATACTATTATTATATTTATCCGCGTATTTAGGATCCTAATATTGTCCGAAGGGCTTTCTCCTTTGGCCCATAGTTGGTACAGAGAAAGTCGGGATGCGGTCCACCGGCCTTAGCGGGTACAAGTGTAGGCTCCCTTTGTTATATTTCGTTTTGATACTTTTACGGATGCGTCCTCCGACCCTTGGTTGGTACAAAGTGTAGGCTCCCATTTGTTTCCGATTTGTTAATTCACGGTAGTTATCTCCTTTTACGATATGGCAACCGAAGACATATTATATCCATTTGTTTATATTTTGTAAGGTGAATTACCGATTCAAAGCAGACTGCAGTACGTGCTCATAGCCGTCACTCTCCTAGGGCGATATCGCCCGGAGCCCGAATTGTCGTTTGTGCGCGCGTTGTCGCCGCACAAACATAAAGTCCTAAGTTAGTAAGTGGGCCCCGGTTGTGCCCGCAGTAGGCAAGGCCCGAGTTAGTAAGTCGGGCCCCGGTGTGCCCGCTCGGGATGAATCTCGGTAAATTTACAAACCGGGTAATTATTATGGGTGTTTGACTCTCGTATCGTATACTTTATATTATATTATTATTTCCATTTAATTTTCTATTTTCGGGTTTCTTTACCATATCATATCATAACATGTAGGTTAAATGTGCATAATAACAATTATTATATTTATTCATCAATATTATATTGCATTTCGTACATCGCATTTTGTTTTTGGGTCCGCCTAGGAAAGAAGATCGAATCTTAAGGTCGGATCTAAACCGCACCGAGTAATTTATAAAATTACTCACGTTTCCACGTGGTCGTGGGATCCGTGTATTTTCAAAGTTCGGGATTTTTGGCTAGTGCGAGTGTTAGGGACAAATCCCGCGCGATGATTGTGGATGCTTCGCCGCATTGGCATGTGAGCCGGGTAGTCGCTAGGATCCATCGGGTTTTTGAGTCTTATTTTTTCTTTTCGGGGTTTTTATTTCGAGAGATTGTCGCCCATTCCGATGGAGCTAGCCCCGCCTATGTGGGCGTTGTATTCTCTTTGTTCATTCGGGATCGTATGGTCATGTATTCTTATTATTATTATTTTGTTTATTCTCGTGATTGCCTTATTTTATTCATTTAGTTTTTCGTACGCACGTCTCGTCGTGCGTACGTGGCGGGATTAAGCACCCCTAACCCGATTCATTTATTTTGGGGTGTGACATCCTTCGGTGGTATCAGAGCATGGACTTTTATAACTCGATTCAATATAAGCCATGCTAGGGTAACATTCACGAAATCCCGAGAAATATGAATAGATAAACAGTAATAATAATGAGGACTTGACTTAGGTCGTGAGAGTAGTCAAGGAAAAGGGGAGGCGTCGCACGACTATACGATCGTGACTTCGCCGATCCCGCGGATCCCACCGCCCAAAGTGAGTAACATGTCATGAGTAGTGTAGAATATAAAATTTGTAGAGAAATTTAGCGAACCCTAAGTGATACTTACGGATTTATTCTTTTCTTTTTCCCGCATTTCGTGTTTCATTCATTGGCCGGCCATGGTGCACTCATCCTCGGGAGGTCGCGATCCCTGAGACCTCGCACCCGTGCTCGTGGCCGGCCAGAGCTACCCCCACCGATCCACGCCCTCACGCCCGCTTACGAGCGAGGGTCATGTGGCCCACGATACCGCCGCTCCACGCACCGTCCGCACCCTCTCGACGAGCGTGGTACCCCGTCTCCACCGTCTCCCCGGCCACTTCTCCCGGACCCATACGCGCAGCGCTCCCCGTACCCCGTCACCCGTGGATTCGCGCCACGCCGCGCCCCCCGCCGCGCCTATCTTATTCACCCCCGGATCGACCCGCCCACCTTATGTGCTTTCTTCTCTCGGGCCGGCGCAGCTTACCTCTCAAAGCGAGCGCTCGCGGACGACGACGCACAGATCCGTTTGTCTCTCGCGTTACGGAGTTTGAGCGCCATCATACACCCCGTATGATGGTAGCGGCGGTTACGACGCCGTCGAGGAGGCTTGCAAAGCAAAGCATGTGTCACTTTTCGACTCTCGCGTACTCCCGAGGCCTACATGGCCGAGCTAGCGACCACCCTATCGGATCGCGACGCCGCCACCGGTGGACCTCCCAGAGCCTCGCTTGAGGGTGGAGTTCGAGCCATGTCGTGGGAGCGTTTCTCCGACGTATTTAGGGCTCGCTTCACGGGAGAGCACCGCTATCCGTGCTCCGATACGCATTCGAGACGCCGACACGTGGTTCTCTGACACTCGTCGCATGGAGAGTTGTTCATTCGACTCTCTCGTTACGCACCCGAGCTAGTCGCGGATCCAGCGCGACGCCGAGCCCGATTTATTCGAGGACTTCAGCCGGCCTTGGCTAGTGTCCTCGACATTTACCCTGGTACTTCGGTGGAGTTTCTTATGGATAAGGCCGAGTACCAGGAGAGTCTTATTGAGCGCGGCCGCGCCCGCAACATCCGACCCCGTTTCGAGGGAGCCTCCACCTCGCTCCCTCCGCCGCGACCCCCTACACCTATACCACCCCGTAGCCCCCGTTGCACCCACAGAGATACCACCGTACCCTCGCCGGTCCACGCAAGCACCCACCGAGACCCCAAAGATGCTCCGCCGAGACCTCGCCCCGAGTATGTCATTCGTGCTGCCAGCCGGACACCGGGCACCCGATCGCCCATTCGGGGTTCCCGACCGACCCCGGAGCCATATCGGCGCCTCCTCGACCGCAGGAGGACGTGGAGTATCTACCCCGCCTCGAGGCGAGGACGAGGACGACGGCCGCCCCCGTTGCTCGGTTCATGCCGTCATTGCCGACGAGGCCGCACCGCAGGTGGATGTGGAGCAGCCCATGCTATGAGGATCCCGTCGATGCCGAGCTTATTGCGTGTGTATGGTGTACATCTCTCGATGCACCGCTTTTGTACTTATAGATACGGGGCTAGTCATTCATTCGTTTCATCACTATTTATCGCGTCACACGAGTGGCCTACCGAGATTAGGACGCGCCATGGAGGTACGTACGCCACTCGGGAGGACCACCATCGTCGACCGGATCGTCGCGACGTTTGGTTAGGATTGCGGTAGGGACCTAGTAGTAGACCTTACCGTTCTCGACATGCGAGACTTCGACGTACTTCTAGGACTCGATTGGTTGACACGACACCGCGCCGTAGTCGACCGTGAGCGACGCAAAGGCGAGGTTCGGTGACGAGACGTCGAGCCTTTTTATTTCCGAGGGAAGAAGCCGTGTACGAGAGTGCCAATTATATCCGCCCTTCGTGCAAAGCATCTCATGTCACGGATGCGAATATTACCCGGCGTCCGTCGTGCAGCCACGACGCCAAGGAGGTGGATATATCGACCGTTCCCGTTGCGAGAGAGTATCCCGACGTCTTTCCGGACGAGCTACCCGCTTACCGCCGCCACGTGACGTGGAGTTCTCGCATCGAGCTTCGCCGGCACGACGCCCGTCGCACGCGCCCCATACCGATGGCACCCGCAGAGCTACGGAGTCGAAGATTCAGTTGGAGGAGTTATTGGAGAAGGGATTTATACGCCCGAGTACCTCCCTCGGGGTGCTCCGGCCTTGTTCGTCCGCAAGAAGGACGGCACCCTACGTCCGTGCATAGACTATGTGGAGCTCAACAAGGTCACAAAGCGCTCAATGTGTATCCGATACCTCGTATCGATGACCCGTTTGATCGCCCACATGTGGTTCACTGTGTATTTTCCAAGATCGATCTACGATCCGGATACCATCACCGACCATTGGGCCGTGACGTCCCGAAGATCGCTTTCCGTACGCGATACTGGCCACTACGAGTTTTTAGTTATGTCATTTGGTTTGACGAACGCCCCGCGTATTTCATGAGCCTTATGCATGTGGTGTTCTCGCACTATCTAGACCCGCTCGTAGTAGTTTTCATCGACGATATACTCGTCTATTCGCGTAGTCGGACGAGCACGCGCGCCATCCGAGACCGACTCGCAGCGGCCGAGAGAGCATAAGCTATATGCCAAGCTCTCGAAGTGCGAGTTTTGGCTCGAGCAGTGCCGGATTCCTTGGACACATTATATCTAGGGATGGACTTGCGTGGACCCGTAAGATTTCGCGATCACAGAGTGGAGACCCCTACGACTCGACCGAGGTGCGTAGTTTCTTAGACTCGCGGGTACTACCGGCGATTCGTAGAGGATTCTCCGTACTCGCCGCACCATCGACCCACTGCGTGGTGCAGGGAGTCAAGTTTGAGTGGACTCCCGAGCGACGCAGAGTTTCGAGGAGCTCAAGAGACGTCTCGTCTCTCGCGCCCATTCTAGCCATGCGGTGCCCGACACGGAGTATTCTGGCCTATACCGATGCATCCCGCTTGACTGGGTGTGTCTTGATGCGCAGAGGGCACGTCATTGCCTACGCATCACGACAGCCTTAAGACCCATGAGAGGAACTATCCGACTCATGATTTGGAGTTGGCCGCCGTGATCTTCGCATGAAGATTTGGCGTCATTACCTCTATGGAGCGAAGTGCAAGATCTTTACAGATCATAAGAGCCTCAAGTATGTTTTCACGTTAATGAGCTCAACTCGAGGCGAGGCGTGGCCGGAGTTGATGAAGGATTACGAGCCGGAGATCCTTTATCACTTCCCGCAAGGCCAATGTAGTGGCCGACGCCTCGAGTCGCAAGAGTAGCGCGAACCTTGCGACTCGATCACCGAGCAAAGACCGCTGATCGAGGACATGCGACGACCGGATCTCGTCATGACGTCGCGACGCACCATCCACCTCTACCCCGATCGATGTCGCCACGGCAGCCGCCATTGTCCATCCGCCCACGTTACGAGACGAGATACGACTCGCACGCCCTTCCGATCCACTTTTGGCGAAGTACATCGCTAGTGTACCTCGTGGCGCCGCGCCGCGTTTCCACATCGCCGACGATGGAGCGCTTCGTTTGACGATCGCCCGTGCGTACCTAAGGACCCGCATCTCAAGAGTAAGATCTCGACAGAGGCCCACGACTCGTGGTACGCTATCCATCCCGCGAGACCAAGATGTATCGACCCTTAAGAGACACTTCGTGGAAGAAGATGCACCGGAGATAGCCCAAGACGTGGCTAGGTGTCTCGTATGTCGAAGGTCAAGGCCGACCGCAAGAGGCCTACGGATCGACAGCCCCCTACCGAAGTCTCGCCGCAAGTTCGACATCATTACGATGGACTTCGTGACCGGCCGCCCAGACGCGATCGGGGCACAACGCAGCTTTGGGTTATAGTCGACACGCTTACCAAGGTCGCACACTTCATTCCCTTTCGATTAGGGACATCGCCGAGGACATGGGTAGATTGTACTTAGCATGGCAAGACCGACATCACGGAGTACCGACGCGGATCATCTCCGATCGTGACCCACGCTTTACATCTCGATTTTGGGGGAGATTTTCAGAGGCCCTCGGGACGACGCCGCCCCAAGACCGCTTTCCACCCCCGCAGACCGACGGACAAATCCGAGCGTACGATCCCGACTCTCGAGGACATGCTACGCGCCCGCGCACTCACGATGAGTGGAGATGGGAGCCGCACCTCGCCTTATCGTAGTTCGCGTATAACAAGCAGCCTATCACGCTTCGACGCATGTCTCCTTTCGAGGCGCTTTACGGACAAACCAAGCACGTACTCCCGTATGTCGGGGACCCGCCGCACGTACGAGCCTACGACATCCGAGATGATCAACGAGAGTCATGCCACCGTCAAGTTGATCCACGAGCGTTTACGCGCGCACAGACCGACAGAGACGTTACGCGACCCCAAGAGACGCGACTTCCACCGACCGCGGCGAGCACGCGTTATCGAGAGTCTCGCCCACCAAGGGCGTTATGAGGTTCGAGTCAAGGGGAAGCTCGCACCACGATACATCGGACCGTTCCCGATTCTCGAGCGGTTGGACCTTCGCATATCGACTTGCTCGCCACCTTCGCTCGCCGGCGTGCACAACGTCTTCCACGTATCCCGCCGAGACGTTACGTATCCGATCCTTCTCACGTCTGGAGGTCGAGCCTCTTCATGTGGAGCCGACTTGTCCTACAGAGAGCGACCGTTACGCATACTAGACACACAGTGACCCACCTTCGGAGGCGATCCATCCTCGAGTTCTCGTGCAAGTGGGAGTACCATTCACCCCGAGAGGCTACGTGGGAGCTAGAGAGCGAGATGCGAGGGAGCCACCCCGAGCTTTTCACGACGTGAGTTTTCGTTTCGAGGACGAAACTTATTTTAAGGGGGGGAGAAATGTTAAACCGCGAAATTTATTTAGAAATAATGATAATCAAGTTAATAATTAAAATGATATAATGTAATTTAATGAAAAACTTAACTCAAAGATTAATAAAAGATATATATATAAATAATAAAATAAATAATAAAATTAAACCATAATAATCTAATCTAATTATTTTATGTTATGATTTATAAATAAATTAAGTTAAATTAAAGAATTAAGTTTGTAAAATATATATATATATATATATATATATATATATAACTAAAACAATTATAATGATTTATGATTTAACTCTATTGGGATTAAACAAATGATTAAGAAGGATTACAATAACAAAGTATAGAAGTACCCAAAAATTTAAATCACTAAGATTTAGCGGAATTAAAATTTGCCACACGATCGTCGCAAACCCGCCACGTAAAATCCTCTCCTTTCACTCTCTCTCTCTCTTCATTTAACGCCGCATTTATTACCCACCCTTTTTCTCTCTCTTCTCTCCCGCTCCCCGTCTCTTCGGCCTCTTCGCCATTATGGCGCCGCTCTCTCTCCCTCCTTTTTTTTCGTTCACGCCCGTTGTTTCCTCTCTTCTGCTCTCTCTCTCTCCCACCTCCTTGCTTCCGTCGCGTAAACCACTCAAAGGTTCCGCCATTTCACTCTCTCGGTTTCGCCTTCCTCTCCTCGAAACTCTCCCTTCCGTGGTCCCCTCTTCTCGTCACCCTCTTTTCCCCTTACGGCGCACTCGATGCCTACGCCACTTCTCCGACCCGCTCTATGACCCCCCCCCTCGGGAAGAGCCGGTTTTCGTCGTCTCTCGCACCATGCTTGTCACTTCACACCGTCCCTTGTCACCTCTTACCGAACACTCTTGACTTGCCCTGACCCGAGCTTTTTGGCCGTTCCTCTATAAAGCCGTGCGTGCGCCTTCCTCCCCTCCCTCTTTTGGCACTCATGCGTCGAGAATAGACAGATTGTTGCGAAACGTAAATATCCATTGTTATCGATTTGCAAGTTAAGAGGGAAGGGAGGAGGGTGGTGGCCGCGCTTTGATTTGGAGGACTTCACCTCTTTGTTCTCGTTTTCTTGCTCGCCTTTGTCGCCCGTTGGCCCTTTTTGCTCGGTAAACAAAACCCTAAATCCCTCTTTCCTCTTTGTGTGTTGGTCCGTGGGTTGTGCAATATCTCTCATTTTTTTTGTCGCCGGCCAACGTGCCTTACCGTCCGTCCTTTGTGCCGTTGTTTCGTTGTTGCGGTTGATAAGCCCTAGAGTGGCTTATGTGTTTTTGGGGTCGTTGCTATTTGTGAACCCGGTTCTACAATGGTTTGTTGGAGTTATTGCATTTTGTACTGGTGTGTTTGTCAGAGGGGTTGTTTATTTTGCCGACTGGTGGTTGCTCTCGTTGGTTTTGGCCTTACCAGCAAGGGGCCGCCATTACATGACTCGGTACACCGGTACCAATTGGTACCAAACGAGGCCGGGTTTCTCGGTTGCCACCGTTTCTAGCCCCTATTTTGTTTGTCCGTTGGATTGTTTTTGCTTGCTTATACACGTTATCTATTTGATGGTGCTATTGTCTCGGCCGATTTGGGATCGGGGTTGCTTGGTTGGGTTGCCGGAGTGTGGTGTACCTTGGTACACCGGTACCACCGGTACCAGGGAGGCGAGGCCCCCTCCGGTATCCGATTTACTCTCTCGGTTATCTCGTCGGTTGATTTATGTTGTTGAAATTATTGCTAGTACCCTTTCGGGACCGGTACTTGCCCCGAGACTTAGCCGGTTTGCCCAAATTTCCCTTTTTGGTTACCGTTGTTGGTTCCGCGTGACCCGTGTTGTTGTATGTGACCCTTGTTCAATTGTTGGGGTCCGTTGCTTGTGATCGTTGCCTCTCGTTACCGTTGTCCCGCTACTTGATCCTCTTCGCATTGGTTGCCTTTTTACTGGGTGGTGTGGTCGTTCTAGATGTGGCTACGTAGAATATAAGTGGGCCTTTGATATGCGGATAATTAGACTTGGGATTAATTGGGCCTAAATTAGATATAAAGGAAATTGAAAAATAAAAGAATAGGATTAGGCCCAAAACTTAATATGGACTTAGGAGAAAAATAAATTGCTATGGGCCAATAAATCTATTTTAATTAGCTAAATGACGATTAGGAATAGCAAAACAAATTAAAGCCCAATAAATAAAAGTCTTAAGAAAAATAAAATGACAAAATTAAAAGGGAATAATTAAATCTGAAGCCGCCCCGAAAGGTTAAAGGTACCCATTATTAATAACGTAAACTTAAAGATCGGAAATGATTATATTCCCCGATCGCCCCCGATTCGGATATCGGTGCATTGGCACCAACGATTTGGTAGTCGCCGTATGATCCCGAACATTAAAACACCAACACATTAATAATATAATAACTTTTTCTTTACTTTTATTTTATATTAGTTTTCGTTTATTTTATTTTATTTCTTTTTATTTTTCTTTTATTTTTAAAAAACTATTTTCTCTAACTTATAAAAACTAATAATAGTACTTAAATATAATAAAGTAAACTACCTAATTTAAAAACATAGTAACAATAATAATTAGAATGCAATTAATATATATTAGAATATATATTAATCAATTTCTCTATTTAATAACGAAATAATATTAATAAATATATAATATAAATATATGTTAAGCAAGCTCTCTAAATTAAAAATAGATAAATAAGAGAATATTAGAATATAATATTAAATATATTATATATTATATATTAATCAATTTCTCTATTTTAAATTAATTGATTTAATAATTAAATTCATAACCTCGAAATGTAAAATAAAGGATGAACGTATAAAAACGATCAAGAACGATAAACACAAATTAACGGATCGATATGCGAGCAACTAAAATTTCCGACACCGCATATATGCAAAAGTAGAAATGTCGCCGAGTTTATTTAGAAAGGACGATACAAACCCGAACAAACGTTTAATTAAGTTATCAATCTAATCCAATTATTAATTAGTAAATCAAGTTAAAACTAATAAATATCTAATTTAAATTAAATAGGTGATATAGTCGACTCTGATCCCCTCATGAGTACGAGGTCATTCCCGACCCGACGTACGCGGACACCGACCCCGAGGCTCGTGTTCCACCTCCGAGAGTAGCGACTCCGCGATCCTCACCAAGACTCCTGTGCACGGTTTCCTCGGGATTTAATTTTCTTTCTTCGTAATTAGGAACCCAAACCGAAAATAAAATGTTTTTAAAATAAATCAATTGCGGTGTTTTTGTCCAAATTAACTAGAGACTAAATCGACCCGTCATTGCATCCAGTAAATGACCAAAGATATTTGAGACATACCCGCATTTACATGTCATATCATGTCATACCGCACGTAGATGTGATAGAGTAGGATCTCGGGAAATAGTCCCGAGATAGGAACAGATAGATTTAAATAATTCAAGTGTAGATTATAATTATTAGGAAAATATTATTACTATCACTAATTATTAATTAAGTCGTAGTTAATCATGCATTAAATGCATGGGAGTGCCGAGAGGCGGACCGGTAATTCTCGCCGGAGTTGCCTTGTATAACTGCACCGTTGTGGTTACGTACGGTGACCCATAGTTCGTGGGACCCACTGGCCTCGTATATGCACCGCGCATCCTCGCTCTGTCGGTTATCCACCGATCCCGTCATTTGGCATGTTCTACGTGTCGAGTGTTTTCTTTTGATCTTTATTTATATCTTATTATTATTCTTTATATGATTAAATTTTCAATCCAAATTTGAGCGATTTAGGATACCGTGTACTTCAAGATTTAGTGTGGGCGCCATATCCGAGATCGGAATCTATTTCGTGATACTATATTATTATATTTATCCGCGTATTTAGGATCCTAATATTGTCCGAAGGGCTTTCTCCTTTGGCCCATAGTTGGTACAGAGAAAGTCGGGATGCGGTCCACCGGCCTTAGCGGGTACAAGTGTAGGCTCCCCTTTGTTATATTTCGTTTTGATACTTTTACGGATGCGGTCCTCCGACCCTTGGTTGGTGGTAAAGTGTAGGCTCCCATTTGTTTCCGATTTGTTAATTCACGGTAGTTATCTCCTTTTACGATATGGCAACCGAAGACATATTATATCCATTTGTTTATATTTTGTAAGGTGAATTACCGTATTCAAAGCAGACTGCAGTACGTGCTCATAGCCGTCACTCTCCTAGGGCGATATCGCCCGGAGCCCGAATTGTCGTTTGTGCGGCGTTGTCGCCGCACAAACATAAAGTCCTAAGTTAGTAAGTTGGGCCCCGGTTGTGCCCGCTAGTGCAAGGCCCGAGTTAGTAAGTCGGGCCCCGGTTGTGCCCGCTCGGGATGAATCTCGGTAAATTTACAAACCGGGTAATTATTATGGGTGTTTGACTCTCGTATCGTATACTTTATATTATATTATTATTTCCACGTAATTTTCTATTTCGGGTTTCTTTACCATATCATATCATAACATGTAGGTTAAATGTGCATAATAACAATTATTATATTTATTCATCAATATTATATTGCATTTCGTACATCGCATCGGTTTTTGGGTCCAGCCTAGGAAAGAAGATCGAATCTTAAGGCCGGATCTAATCCGTACCGAGTAATTTATAAAATTACTCACGTTTCCACGGTGGTGTGGGATCCGGTATTTTCGTGTTCGGGATTTTTGGCTAGTGCGAGTGCTAGGGACCCCGCGCGATGATGTGGATGCTTCGCCGCATTGGCATGTGAGCCGGGTAGTCATTAGGATCCATCGGGTTTTTGAGTCTTATTTTCTTCTTTTGGGTTTTTATTTGAGAGATTGTCGCCCATTCCGATGGAGCTAGCCCCCGCCTATGTATTCTTATTCTTATTATTTTGGGCGTTGTATTCTCTTTGTTCATTCTCGGATCGTATGGTCATGTATTCTTATTATTATTATTTTGTTTATTTCGTGATTGCCTTATTTTATTCATTTAGTAATATTTCGTACGCACGTCTCGTCGTGCGTACGTGAGCAAATTGGGATTAAGCACCCCTAACCCGATTCATTTATTTTGGGGTGTGACAAATTCAAAGGGAAAAAACTGTTTAAGAATGAAATTAATTACTGACAAATCCAGAGAGATCTAGGCTGTCTCTATACACAATTTTTTAGTCAACTGCAATTGATGACTGAACTACCATTTTAGTTTCCCTCTACATTTTAATTTGAAAAAAAAAAATGGAACCGGACATAATTCAAAACAGTGCTAATTAAATGTTCTAGCTGGACATAAAGATGTTTTAGTTTGCTATAAGAGTCCTAAAGAGAAAAAAATTAATTAATGAACCAAAAATTAAGAGCTGGAGTTTCATTTTTCATATCATCAATCTGTATCGCCATAAGCCTATTAACGTACACATGATATAGAGCTAAACATGAGCAAACCAAAATTTTCACATGAATATATGTTTTCTCTATTAAATTAGTCACATAGATCAGGCAAAATTAATATTTTTTGTTGTCAAATAACAACTTGGATTTTTTTTGGGAACCGATAATGCATAGCTCAAGATAAAAAAAAAACATAGGTTTAAAATCCAGAAAAAAAAGAAGGTGAAACGTAAGATAATTAAATGCTAAAACTGATACTCTGCCACATGTCCAACGCTCATTGGCCAGCTGACTAACTTATTTCTCTGAAACGAAACCGAAACAAGGGTCTCTTATACCAGTATACCACCGCTCAGGCCCAGAAATCTTAATTTGGCGGTGTGACTTCATTTCACCCATTTCTCTCTTTTATGAATATTTCTCTCAGGGTGTCAAATTTTCAGATACATAAAAATGAGAAATGTATATGGAATGATTATAGCAATAGTCGCAATTAGCTATGTTGTGGTTACATGCAATGGTCTTAAGGAGTTCCATGTTGGCGGATCAGAGGGATGGGTGCCACATCCTTGCGAGCCTTTCAACCAGTGGGCCCGGAGAAACAGATTCCATGTCAATGACAGGCTAGGTGTCTCCTCTCTATCAAAACAAAAACACATATTAATTAATTAGTTTGGGTTATTATTATTTTTTCTAATTTCATTGATGAAGCCATCATGGCATAATCCCTTTTTAAATTGGGGATAATGGTTCTGTGAAACACAAATAAGAAGCAATGCATGGCCTCTGGAACACATCTGTTAATATGTGACAGTTTGCTCAGTTCACAATTTTTGTGGGGCGTTGATTTTCTGACTGTGTTGCACATTGCAGCCTTATAAGCTAGAACGCACAAAAGATGTTTGATTTTTCTTTTTTAAATTTTTATCTCAAAAGAATATGGAGGTAACATAGAGGTCTAGCATAGTAGTACAAAATCAAATGTAACATAGATGTCTAGCATAGGGATGAAATCTGGAAAATGTACAAGTCATTCCCTAGTCTCTTATGTATTAGCTTTCTCTGTCCCTCTCCTTTCTTCTCAGCTATGTAACTCTTCTTTATTTTAATTAATAAAATCTAATAGTAGGCTATCGCCTGCTACTTCAAACAAAAATGTTTATCTCAAAATAAGGGGAATTTAAAGGGAAAACAAATCAAAAGATGTTTTTCCCCTTCTGGATAAATAGAGTTGATAAGAGTCATTAATTTTGTTACAATTCCTCACATTCAATCTGTTAATCAGTAATGTCTCTGTTTACTCATTTTATTTTACCCTTTCCACATTAATTAAAATGTCTACTTTCAATGAATTCATATATGTTGCTTCCTATGAAATAGTTTTTGAGTACAAGAAAGATGAGGACTCGGTGTTTGTCGTGAACAAGCAACACTACGACATGTGTGACAATTCTAATCCATATCTTAAACTATATGGAGGCAAATCGATCTACGATCTTGGTCGATCAGGTGAGTTTTTCTTCATAAGTGGAAACCACACGCGATGTGAAGAAGGAGAGAAGGTGGTTATCACAGTCATGGCGAACAGGGCGCCATCACCTCCTTTGCCTACATCTCCACATCCAGCTTCACATTCTCCCAAAGCTCCTTCAAGTAATAAAACGGCACCATTGTTGCACCCATTACAGCATAACTCTTCTTCTTTATCTGCATCAAATCGGCTTCTTGGTTCTCTAGTTTGCTTAATACTGATGGGTGCAGTTTCAGTGAATAATTTTAGGTTGAACTGATGGCTATGCTTGAATTTCATGAAATATATCTAAAGAGTAATCCTTTTTTTCATGACAAAATGTTCTTCTTATCTTACAAGCAGGGATATGATCTTAGTTTTGGAAATTAGGTTAGCTATATTACTTTGGAAATTAGGTTAGCTATATTACATGATTAAACTTTGCACTTATCTAAATTGTAAGAGTAGAGATGGCAATGGGCCGGGTAGACGGATAAAACATCAATCTCGTGGTCTGATTCGTCCATCAAAATCGCATATCCATCATGTCCAGCCCATACCTTCGGGCCAGAAAATCTTGGCCCGTCCTGCCTGCGAGCCAAGTTTTTCTGATCCGGCCCGGTCCGTCCAGACCCATTCTGCAGTGCAGTTTTTTAAAATTGGCTGAAAAACGTATTATTTTGAGTATTTTAGATTATAAATTTGAGAAAACTTAAAATATGAAAGTTATAGATTTTATTGTTATGAATCTATAAAATTTTATTTCATTTTAATATGATTTTTGAGTACAACATTATGATTAAAAAAATATTCAGAGGTCTAAAATTTTTCAGCAGCTAACCTTTATAATATGAATTTTTGAGATTTATATGTTTTATTTTTGAAAGAGATCAAAATATAAAACGGATAGATATAGTTATCATGGTTTTAAAGAAATTAATTTTGTATTGATTAGATTTTTGAGTTAAAAAATATGACTAAAAAGGTACCAAAATGTCTATTGAATTACATTATTCACATTTATAAATTTTAAAAATATTAGTGCTTCTATTCGTATAATAATATCATAACTAAATGTTTAATATAAATTAAATAATATTAGTGTTATATTAAAATTCTGCATAAAATTTAGAATATATTGATATATAACATATATAAATATAAATAAATTATATATATACAATTACTCCGGACCGGGTGAGCGGACCTAACTACAAACCCGTATCTGGCTCATCTCTACCCGTTCATTGACCGAGCCGGACGGGTTGACATTAGACCGGGACGGATTCGGACGGGTCCACCGAATCGCGGGCTAAATTGTCATCCTAGTAAGAGGTGATGGCAACAACATGTCGATTTAAGCTTTTCAATCAGCATCTTTTATCCTCTCAAAAAAAATCAGCATTTTTTCCAAAGGATAGGATCTGGTAAATATTTCAAATTGATATGTTTAAAACTTCTAATTTTGATTGAAGGATCTGGATCAAATAATTGTCTGGGAAACAGATTCTTGGAAACTAGGTGCCTTATTAGTTAATGTTTAATATAAAAAATAACTGTACTTCCCCTATATAACCCAAATTCATAGCTAATATTATATCGTTCCATTTATTTAGATATTATCTTTTCTTCATCTTCGCATGTTCCTTTATGTTGAGATTTTATTTTGGGGTGTTTGATATAACAACTGCCTGGATGAAAATTATCCACTAGCCAATTTATGATGAAAATTTCATGAACTTATCGAACACAAAAATAGTGCAAGATCTGCAATAGATTATTCGAGCGTTTCAGGAAACACTTTTCGTATTTAAACCCAAAATAAAGTATTTCTGATCAGTTTATCACATGATTATGATCAACAAAGAAGGAAAAGAAATATGTTGTAAGCCCAGCTTATTTTGTTCTTTAAGAAAAGAGCCGTCGCGTTTCAAGCACAAAATTTCAAGGCTCACATGGCCCAATTCAATAAAAAGAAATTAAAATTCAACCAACTCTTTTTACCTAATCGGGCTTTCTTGGTCTTAAAATTGTTGCATACATACAAAAGTGGCAAAGCGTAGCATCGATCTTTGGTACCGTATCTTCAATTGTAATAAGAAAATATATGATTTTTATTCTGTCCTTTACATTTTCAATATAAACAGTCATTAAATTCTACAGGAAATTATGTTAAGACAGAATTTCATGTTTACCCCTCTAAAATTCATAATATCTTTTTTCCCCAGTCTATACGATATCTCATATTTTATCGAAATCCCGGATGTCTTATTTGTGCTCGATATTAAATATATACACTTCTTGAAAATATAGTATTTCAAAATTTAAATTAAATATATTCATTTATTTAATATCAACACAAATAAGAAAAATAAATAAGAGTAGTGAGTACGCCAAACGTATTAAAAAATCAAAATCAAGCTTCGTCAAATTAAACAGAAATTCTTCGTCAAATTAATTGACGTACTAAAGTTCGGTAGTCTCGGGACTCGGTAATCAACTAATCAACTAATCATGCCATTACCATATTCCATATACTACTTTAAAACAATAAAACTATTGAAAATCAGCACTACCCAGTTTTCACAAATTAACAAAAAAGTAAATAAAATTCAAGTAAAATACTAGTCGTTTTACGTGTTGAATACTTGGGTAAACTTTTTCAAATTGTTCACCTTTCTTTAAATAAAAATCTGAGTAGCTGATAAAAAGAGCTATAACTTTTTGAAAAAAAAACATGGCTAAAGTAAAGGCTAAGATTGAAAGGTGACTTCACCGCCCCCTGATTTCTCAAGATCAGAGAACAAAAATAATTAATTTATTTGAAGATTCATGCTGTTACGGGTGCAATAAAACTTTGAGGCTCATGATTAGCTCGAGTTTATGATTTTTAACAACTCAGTTCGAGTTTAGATTGATTTCTTATCAGTCCGGTTTAAGTTCGAGTTATTATTTTTTTAATGGTTTAACTCGGCTCAGTTTGACTCATAATAGTTCGATATTATTTTTTTAATATATTTTAATTTTAAAATCAATACATTATAAATAAATCAATTAATATAATCTAAAAATTTCATATACGCTATAATTATGTATATATGCTGATGTGCAAAATATTAATTCATTATAAAATTAGTAAAATATTACTTATTTAACTCTAATCATTTTATGATTATATGAAAATAAGTATAAAAGTTATAATAATTGAGCTTGTCTGAAGTTTGATCTTAGCTCGGGTTTGAACCATGTCGACTTAATTTTAGCTCAGTTGATTTTAGCTCGAGTTCGATTTAACGAAGCTCAATTTAAATTAATTTCGATTCGATTTTACTGGTCCGCAGCCCTATATACTGACTTATAACGTTCTCCGTAATGACTGCCAAAACAAGTGTATATTTCACGATGGATCGTGAACAGTGACAAGCCAGAAAATATCAAAGAGTAACAAAATTTACTAATCAATCGGCTACATCTATAAGACTAAATATTTTCTAATATAAAATTGAACCTATATAAACGCTTACTACATTTTCTTGGAATTAATGCATATAAAAAAATGAGATATATCTATACTATTATATAAAGCCGTTAAGAATTGAATGATATATTTTTTGTCATGTTATTTTTTTATTATACTCATTTTCAATTAGACGAATAATATCTATTTTTAATTATTTGAACGTATGTAATCGCGTCCATTGATATCCCTCTTTCTCTCCATTTCTTTCCCATCTATACTATTATTTTCATTTATGCACATGATTTACAAATTCGAATACTTAATATCTTTCTATTTATGTTATGATATAAAAATTTAATTTAAGGCTTAAGGTATGCGCTATGATTAGTAACCTTATACATATTTGGTAAGAAATTAATAGTGATAATATATGCTGGAATAATTTGGTGAATTTATAATGTAATATTAGATCAATGTGCATTTTTATTATCTTATAATATTATGTTTAAATAAAAGAGTCCATTGGAACGCGCGGGTATATTGTTAGTATTCATAATATTGTTTGTTACAACTCACAATAATTTTATATGATTCAAAAAAGCACATTTTTTTATTCATAAATAGATGTATAGTATTATAGACTTCGTGCACCATGTGTTCTTTATTTTTTAATTTGTATGGGGGTCATATTCAACAAAAATAAAGTTGCATTGTTAAATTTGCCGTCCGTAATAACGCATAATATAAATATATGTATAATATAGATTAAAAAGCACACAATTCTATAAAAATTGAAGGGATACAAATTAATTATTATAGATACTGATATATGATGATCTGGGTAAATTATGATTTATGAGAAAGTAAATGCCCCCCAAACCCCTTAGATTTCGTGATTGACAGTGGAAGGCCCAGCTCCACTGAATGTGCTCTCAAAAAAAAAAAAAAAAGACTTTGACTAATAAATGCGGTCTCTTGACTACAATTTTTTTATGGGGCTTACAACAGCACAAAACAAAAGTGGTTTTATTTTCCTTTTTGATGTTAATCTCAACACATTAATTAGCACAAGAAACTTTTATAGTTTGCCCTTCTCATAATCATCAATGAATAATTAAACAGCATTGCAGCTATATAAACTTCATTTTGATGCACAGATTGGATATTATTTCTTAAGCTATTTCCATATATATATATCCTTGAATCCATTTTGGTTGGACAATTTTGATTGAAGGATCTGGATCGAATGATTGTCTGGAAAAGCAAATTCTTGAAAACAGTGCCATAATAATTCGCCTATATAACCCGAATTAATATTTTTATTTTAATTACTTTTTGTGAATGCTGGAATGATCAGATGATCTTTTAGCAAAGGCCTGATTTTTTTTTTCTGAACTACGTATTCTGGATCGAATTTCTTTGCTCTCATATACGTTTGTCATAGAAGATCAGTTCTGTGACTGGCCCGAAATATAAATTTGAATTAGGACACCAAAACTAAATTTTTATTTCGGACTAACTTTGGCTCTAAAATTTTTAATTTAATTTAAACAATTCTAATAAATAAATATAATTTATTTTTATTCTTCTATTTTATTTATTTTTATGATAAAATTTATTTATGTCAAATTTTTTGTAAATATTTAAATAATTAAAAATAATAAATATCATTGTTCGATTAAAATATAATTTAATAATAATTTTAACGTCAAACTTAAATTAAAGGACTTCGAATATATTTTTTAAATACTCGTTACTGACTTTGCCCGGCTTATTTTCTTCTTTAAGAAAAGAGTCGTCGCGTTTGAAGCACAGATTTTCAAGGTTTACACGGCCCGATTTAAAAAATAAAAATAAAAATAAAATTCAACTACTTTTTTTTTCATAATCAGGTTTTCTTGGTCTTAAAATTGTTGCATCAATGCCAATGTGGCAAAAGCGTAAGTGTCAATGTTTGATCTCGTATCTTCAATTGCATTAATAAAATATATGCATGATTTTATTCTTGTCCTTTATATTTACAAAAGAACCTGTCACTAAATTCTCCTAGAAATTACAGTTAAGTCAGAATTTCACTTATAGCCCTCTAAAAATTTAAAATTTATTTTCTTCCTCTTAAATTCACAACATCATATTTATTTTTCCAATCTATGGAAATATCTCATATTTGACCTAAGTTCCGAATATTTTATTTGTACTCGATGTTAGATATAAATATTTTGTTGAAAATACATATTTCAAATTTAAATTAAAAGTATATATTTTGGAATAGTATTTATATGTAGCATTGATATAAACAAGGAAACGGAGTATAAATATGGGTACAATTATCATTCCTCCCAAAAATAAAACCCTGCAGAGTAGCGAGTACGCCAAACGTACTTCAAGCTTCGTCAAATTAAACAGAAACTTTGGTAAATTTAAAAAGAAATACCAAATCTAGAGGACCAATGTCAGTACAACATGTGGTAGTGTGGGGATTCGGGAATCACGCCTTGAACAAAATTTAAAACTATGTCAATCAGAAGTCATCAAGTTTAAAATATGATCTTTTCTGTAAATAATTGAATAAATAAAAGTTGTACGTGTAGGATACTCGGCGTCGACCTCTTCTTTAGATGAAAATTCGAGTAGTTGACAAAAAGAGCTAAGATTGACTGGTAAATATGCACTTCGGCCTAATTATCCCATAACCAGAAAATTCAGTGGCCTACAGCCCTATACCATAAGTGCCCTCGTAATCGTAATGACTGCAAAAACAAGTGTCTCCCTAAAAAGTCAGAATCATAATCGATCATGGAAAGGCCCGCACGGTTAACATTTTTTTTTTACAAATATAAAAATATTTCACATATAATAGAATTATTATATTTTTTTCGAGCCATGGTATGTTCCAAAAAAAAATTTTCAGACCAAATAACTTCTGTAACCTCCGTGTAAATCTAGCCCCAAAAATTATTTCAGACCATGATGTATTTTTTTTAGGATCTCAATACTTTGGTTTCTTTTGTATAATAGAACTCAATGTAATTTTTAACATGTTATTATCAACAATTAATATGTATAACTTTTATTAATAATGTTTATAATAATAATTATTATTAATATTTATTACCGTGGAATATAAAAAAAGAGTTACACTACAAATAAAATTTGGAGTTATAGAACCATCCCATGTAATTATGGTACTCGGAGTGGTCGAATGGTCTGATTTTTAGAACCAAGACAGAAGGCTAATCAATGTAACTCTTCCACTGCAGACCCCAATGTATTTTCGAGCAGGTCATGCTAGTTGTCATTGACACTTGTTATAGAAACACCTACATGGAAACAATAAATTATATTATTTTATAAAAAAAGAAAATTTAATTAATAATAAATATTTTTTATCCTAAGCGGCAATGGTAGTTGACATCCTCCAATGTGACTATCATGTCTCCGATCAGTAGATGAAATGTTGATCCCGATCAGTAGATGAAATGTTGATGTTTCGAGCTACCATCTCTCAATAATAAGGAAGAAATCAATGCCTTGTCAATATAACAATCGCTCATTATCAAAATCAGGTACAAGTCGAGTCTAATTAGATATTCCTTAAATTTTAGGTCATAAGAAATTGAGGGCCGATGCATGTTGTCCCTGAATTATACTTTTGAGGGCAGGGATGGTTCTCCATGATCTACTATTATGTGATGAAACAACCAGTAATTCGGATATTCTAGTGATTCCATCTATTATTATTCATACTAATAATTATTTTGTATGGTCGGCTAAATATTAAATTAATGATAAAAAAACTAAATAATGCTAATAAACAATGTAATTCAACCCATATTTAACTAGAAAAAGTATAATTATAAAGATTAAAGTGCGAAAAATGATATTTTATAAAATTTATCGAATTCGACAGATCGTAGGTGTTTATGATTCTTCTCTTCAAAAGATGAAACTTGACGTAATCGAAAATGAAAATAGAGCTAAATTGATAGAGTATTTAAAAAAAGCAAGTGAGAAAAGAGAGGTTTTTCACAGAGGGGAAATAAAGAGAGAAATGAGGAAGAAGGTTGTCAAGTGATGAGAAAATTGGATTTATCGCCTGTTTCGACATTTTTTTTAGTTCACCTCTAGTTCGGAAAAAGTTTCTAGGACCACCTCCTAATCTTTAATGTCATCTCTGTTTTTCCGTGTCTTCCGCATCAGCTTCTATATTGGACTTAGAAAATACATATCGACTCCGGTTCGTATGACAACTAGAGGTGATAATTGACTGGTCGGGTCGGACGAGTCAGGTTAGTTTGATTTTCTGAAAAAAAATCGAATCGGATTGGATCGGATCAGGGTCGAATCAATTTATAAATTATATTTTTTTTATATTTTTGATAGATTTTAATTGAATTGAAGATCTCGGATCGGATCGAGTTAGGTCGAATTCAAATCAATTTAATTTTTTTTAAAAATCAAAGTAAATCGAGTTCAAATTCAAACCAATCAGACAATTCTTCGTATAAAATTAAATTCTGCCACATCTAACTACAACATCGAAAAAAATACTCAATCATTTTATTATATACCAAATATTTTTATATTTTGAAAGAAATTAGCTCGATTAAAAGTGCTCTCAAAAGACTGAAACTAAAAAGAGACTTTGACTAATTAATATATTATATATGTGCGGTCTCTCGAGTCTTGAAAAACGAGGAAAGTTGTTATGGGTTAGGGGTGTTAATTTTTTATTTTATCTAAATCCGATTTGAAAAATAATGGGTCGAGTATGAATTTAATTTTTTTGATCTGAATCGGGTCGGATCGGATAAATCCGATCCGACTCGATTAATTGTGTTTTTTGAAATAATTTTGTAATTTAGTACTAATTAAATTTTAAATATACACTAATTATATATTAATTAAAATTAATTATAAATTAATTAATATTTTATCGCTTAAAATTATATAAACAGATTGGTGGTTGGATGAGGCGTAGGCACGAATATAAAATGATAAGGTACAATTTTGAAAAAAAAAATCTGTCTATCCGTGCCCGCCATATTCATCTACCCACCGTGTACGTGCCTGCCCTACCCGCCGCCCGTCGCGGTCGTACCCAGCCCATGCGTACCCGTTAGCAAACCACTACTCTCTCCCTCCTATCTCCATTATCGCTCTCCTCATTGCGTGTTATCCTCTCCGCCTCCTTGACTTGACAGTTGACTATGGAAACAAAAAGGACTACCCGTCATGATTTGTACCCTTTCTCTGGCTAAGCTAAGAGTTGGAAGAATACTTTTTTTCTCCATGCTATCGGTATTAAAATTAAAAAAAATAAGAATATTTCACATATAATTATATAATTGGATGATTTTTCATTTGATCGTATGGTCTGAATAAAATTCTCAAACCATAATTGATGATCCAGAAAAAAATTCAGACCATGCATTTTTTTTTTCATTTTTTGCCCAGCAAAATCATGGTTTGAAAATTTATCTTAGACCATCATTTTTTCTTAATTAATATAATAATTTTATTATAGTTTAAATTAGAGTTTCACTATTTGAAAACAGATGATTTTGGTTAGAAATTTTCATAACAAATATATTATTTATCATGTAACATATATTTAATTAGAATCAATTAATATTAACTACGTTGATAATTATGTTGTAATCTATTATATTAGAATCAATTAATATTTGTTATTAACTACTTTGTATATTAGAATCAATTAAAATAATTTGAAAAAGTGTACGGAAAAAATATTTTTCATTCAGTTTCAATACCATTTCATGTTACACCATATATTAATCTTTCTAAATTAATTGTGCATAGTATAATATCCTTGATTGTGCATAGTATAATATTTGGAATATTAATTATTATGACATTTTTACTTTATAGAGAATTATTAAATAACTCATTCATCTATAATATTTTTAAAATTTAAATTTTTTTATATTTATTAAGAAGATAAAAGAAAAAAATAAAAACTTATTTTTAAATAATAATCATAATCATAAACTTATTTTTAAACAAACTAAAAACTTATTTTTAAAAACTATAATATTTAATCAATAACAAACTTATTTTAAAAAAAAATAAAAACTAAAAATATTTGAACTATAAAAAACTTATGAACGGTAATTTAAAAAAATAATGGCTCAAGATAAAATTTCGGACCATGACTGATGACCTCAATTAAATATTCAGACCATGGTGTTGCTGGGCAAAAAAAAAGGAAAAATACATGGTCCAAATTTTTTTGGGCCATGAATCATGGTCCAAAAAATTTATTCGGACCATGCATGAGATGGAGAAAATTGCCCAATCATGCAATTATATGTGAAATACTTTTAACTTTTCTATTTTAAAAAAAACTTTCGGTATTGATACGCCTCAACTCTTCTTATCATCAATTTTTTTAATAAATATTAATTAATTCTTAATATAGTAATAATTATTAACTAATTCTTAATCTATTAATGAATAATAATTAATTAAATAATTGAAAATAAATATTAATTAATAAAAATTATAATAATAATTATGACAGTGCGCGAATTCTACAATTGCTTAATGCAAACATTATCATCGACGCCTTGTACAAAGACATGACAGAAACTGATGCCTTGTGCAGCCAAATTTTAAAAAAATGGAAAAATAAAAAAACTTTTTGCATATAATATATGTACTAGCATGGTTTAGAATTTTTTTTGACCTAGTATGGTGACCCGGAAAATTATTTCATACCAGTATTTTTTTATGGCTCAGGACCTGGCATAGAAAATTTTTTTGGACCAGGTGTCTGTTTGTGTGTTTTACGGCAGAGCATCAATTACCATTCAAACATTTACTTTTTTTTTTCATGTTATCACACTAATTATATTTATAAGTAAATTAAATAATTACCATGTTATCACATTAAACAATTATGGTATGGTTTTCATCAGTTATGAAAACCCTCAAGATTGGCAGATGTATCATGGTGTAACTATGCGATCAGATTCGACAAAAAAACAATAAGGAAAAGAGGAGGAAGATAAAAATTTTAATGATAATGAATGAAATGGAGGATCATATTAGCAAACTTCGGTATAAAAACTTTCACTAAGCATAAAAAGCACTAGAATTAAATAAATTATTACGAGAAAATAGTACAACATCTACTCTTAAAGGAAAACTCAAAATTATGAGAATACAAATAAAATACAAGTACAATATTTTTGCTAGAACAAGGAATATAATAGACACTACTCAATTTAGTTTTAAACCCATTGGGAAAAATTAACTTTGAGTCTCCAACTCCTACAACAACAACTAGTGCATCATTGTCAAACTTGAGTTGCATGTAGCCTTTTATCAATTGTCTGCTTTTTTTAGTGCCTACATATTTATACAAATATGAGCACCTGCTCTTGAGTCCATGACCTAAGAGTTAGAAGATGAGATAATAAAGTTGATTTTAGTAACATAAATATCTAAAGCAGATGACTCTGTCTTCTGTTCCTCCAGAAATTTTGGACACGCTCTCTTGAAATGACTCTTACCATTACAATGAAAACACACAGTGTCAGGGTCGGCATAAAAACTTTCACTAACTTCAATGTGCTATTGCTCCCAAATTGAGTTTTGCCTTTGCCTTTAGGTGCCCGCCTGGTAGATATCTCATCCATAGAGAGAATTAAATGCAACTCATTCAGCAAGAGATAGATGCCCCAGCCATGTTGTAGTTCATAATGAACATACTAAAACTCAGTGACAAAGAGTGCAGGATGAGGTCAGTAGATAATTGTAGATCCATATTAGAGTTGAGTTTCCCAAACTGTTTCATAAGACCTATCAGCTTTTGAATGTGAGCACTAATTGAGATCATTTCAGTCATCTTACATTTATATCATGATATGATATCACTTGGCTCTAGCTTGCTCTTGAAATATGTTCTGGAGATTATCTATTATGTCGAATGCTAGTCAATCCTCAAGACTTTTTTGAAGATCAGATATCATAGACATTAGAATGAGATAACTCATCTCATTGGACTCATCACACTTTTTGCATATCAGCCTCGCTCGGCACAAGCAACAATATTAGCAAGTGAGTCAGGTAAAGGTGCATCATGCGTATATTATTTTTTTTGGTGTTTCAGTACAATCTTCAGATTATGCTACCAATTGATGAAATTGGCACCGTTCAGCTTGTTTTGGTCTAGGACAAAAGCAAGTGAATATAAGAAGCAATATTGAAGCAATGTTTCGGTATTCTCGTCTCACGAATGCTTCTCAAGTGTGAAGTTTTTACCGCGTGCACTCTTTGATGCATCGAATCAATGTTACTAGATCTTCTCAATAGAACAAAAGTTTCAAAAAATTTTTGATTCTCAACACATAAGAGGGATAGAAAAATCCTTTTAGATTGGATGAGAGAAGACAAAACAAAATAAATAACTTGTCTGTCTTATTTTTCAGATGATAAATAGGGAGGAGAGTTCAAAAAATATATTTGAACATAACCACCCTTTTATCTTATGCGTAGAAAGAGGAAAAAATAAAAAAATAAACATTGACCTCTGCCAACCAATATGCGCGAACACCTCAAAGAGATGTTACTCTATATTATTTAATTTGCGCAAAAACTAAAAGGTGCGCAAAGATTAACTTCTGCCACATGAAAAAACTAACTTTATTATTATTATTTCTTGCGCGAATAAATAAAAGTCGAATAATCAATTCCTTTTATTGCGCAAGAGTTATCTCTCCTTTTTTTTCTGCCGAATGCTTATGGATTTGAGCTTACTCTGACCTAAATTACATCTCATTCATAATTTAGACATCGTCTAAATTGGGTGACCCAGTAGGTTGTAAATTTAATCTTAATTAATCATTTCTCATATAATTAATTAATATTCTATACATCAACTTATCAATCAGAGTGACTAGTAGGTTGTATCTCATGATTAGTAATAAATTAATATATATTAATTTATAATTCATAATTGATTTCTAACAATGCATTATGATCACCCGATCAAACATAGACAAATCATGATCCGTTAATTCTTTTATATTATTTTTTTATCGCATAATATCAATTAACTAATGTGAAGTATAGGAATGTGTCATTTTTATCGTTAATTATTGTTTTATCCTAAGTACATAATTATTTATATATGATTATCCTATAAATATAAATTACATACATAATAATTATCATTGTATCAAGAGGCCCAAAAATATCATTAATTTCATCTGAAATGAGATGGACAAAAATATCTTATTGACTATTCCTAATGTATAATATAATTCATGTATATCAAAAATTTACCTCTATAGACCTCGATTAAGAGCAACGTTTAATAATCATACAAAATATACATTAATTATATAAAATTATGAATACCTCATATAATAGAATTAACACTGATTTATAACTTTGTTGATGATACAAGCACAATCCACACAATAAGTCAAAGTGGGTCAGGTTCAATATCATGTATTCTGTATATATTTATCTATGTGATTAAATAGGTACCTCATATCAATAATGTGTGAAATATGATCACACATTAATTCACATATTAGTCTATATTATTATTCAGCATTTCATTCTAATGATATGGGACTAGAGACAATTCAGTTTTAATAAGAATTATAGAATTTCACAATTCAAATATCAACTCAATAATCCATAAAATATTAAAACTCAATGAACAAAACAATACAAATCATTCAATATATAAAATAAAATAAGAGTATCATCATAAATGATTGATACTTTAGGACACTAAACTAACATAAATGGCACAAATGTATTGAGTTATTCTATAAGCATTGATGAATTGCAGCAGCTTAAGAAACTCAAGGTCCGATGCTCTCTCAAAAGATCATAAAATTGATAAAACATTGACGTAATTATGACAATAAACAAGATTGGTTGATGCATAACGGTTCAATCACTAGATCAAATCCAGTAAAAATCAACAAACAAAGGAGAAGGTAGATACATATTCCAATGATTATGGATAAAATAGAGGGTCATATCAACATAATTTCAACCTGAAGCTGAGGACATTCAAGTAGAATATGCTTTATATTCAAGGTTGTAGTGTTTATATTTTATTATTAATATTATTTGGTTTTTATTATTGTTGTAATATTTTAAATATCGCTTGATGTTATGTTTTAATTATCATAATATTATGTCTTTTATCATTATTTGACACTATTTTTTTTGTTAATATGTAATATTATAAAATTTTATTATTGCTATCCCTTAATAAATATAATTTCATAAAATAAAATAAGAAAATAAATGTATTCAACATCTAAACCAAAAAATCAACAAAAAAAAAATTTAATTTGAGACCGAGTTTGAACTTGGTTAAAAGAGTTAGTACTGAATTTTAAAATTAGTCCAGACTACTACTGCAAAAAATCATTCACACCATTTTTCTCATTTTTTTCTTTTAATTGCTAAAAATATTTTTAACGAACGGGTGTGGGAAAATTTTTTCCATTTGAGATTGGAACACAACGGATTCGCGATTTCCAGTAGTGGGATTGAGGATCCGGACCACACTCATATACTTACCTCGTTTGACAATTATTTTAAAGTTAAAAGAGAAATAAAAGTTAAATTATTTTAACGAATAGTATTTAATAATAGTAAAGTAAAAAGATAAATATTTTATATAAAAAGTATTCAAAGACAAAAAATTGATGGCTTTACTTTTGTTTGATGCTTTAAAATGTTTATTATATTTTTATTGCAGCTAACAAATGACAATACGAGAGAAAAAATCTTTGACAACGAAAATGAGACTGAGAGCGCAAAACATGAAAAATTTTGCGACGCTATCGGTACCGCCGAAAATGAGTCGGGGAGCGCAAAACATGAAAACGGGACCCGACGCCATCGGTACCGCCGAAAATGAGTCGGGGAGCGCAAATCATGAAAACGGGACCCGACGCCCTCGGTACCGCCGACACCGACTCCGGGCGCGCAAAACATGAAAACGGGTCCCGACGACCTCGGTACCGCCGAAACCGAGTCCGGGCGCGCAAAACGTGAAAACGGGACCCGACGCTCTCGGTACCGCCGAAAACGAGTTTGAGCGCCCAAATTAAGAAAACGAGACCCGACGCCCCCGGTACCGCCGAAAACGAATCCGGGAGCGCAAAACATGAAAACGGTACTCGACGCCCTCGGTACCGCCGAAACCGAGTCCGGGCGCGGAAAACATGAAAACGGGACATGACTCCCTCGGTAGCGCCGAAAACCGGAAATGACGCCCTCAGTAGAGCCGAAAATGAGTCGGGGAGCGCAAAACATGAAAACGGGACCCGACGCCCTCGGTACCGCCGAAAACGAGTCCGGGAGCGCAAAACATGAAAACGGGACGCGACGCCCTCGGCACCGCCGAAACCGAGTCCGGGCACGCAAAACATGAAAACGGGTCCCGACGCCCTCGGTACCGCCGAAACCGAGTCCGGGCGCGCAAAACGTGAAAACGGGACCCGACGCCCTCGTACCGCCGAAACGAGTCCGCGAGCGCAAAACATGAAAACGTCACCCGACGCCCTCGGTACTGCCGAAAATGAGTCGGGGAGCGCAAAACATGAAAACGGGACCGGACGCCCTCGGCGCCGACGAAACCAAGTCCGGGCGCGCAAAACATGAAAACGGGTCCCGACGACCTCGGTACCGCCGAAAACGAGTCCGGGCGCGCAAAACGTGAAAACCGGACCCGACGCCCTCGGTAGAGCCGAAAATGAGTCGGGGAGAGCAAAACATGAAAACGGGACCCGACGCCCTCGGTACCGCCGAAAACGAGTCCGTAGCGCAAAACATGAAAACGGGACTCGACGCCATCGGTACCGCCGAAAACGAGTTTGAGCGCCAAAATTAAGAAAACGAGACCCGACGCCCCCGGTACCACCGAAAACGAATCCGGGAGCGCAAAACATGAAAACGGCACATGACGCCCTCGGTACCGCCGAAACCGAGTCCGGGCGCGCAAAACATGAAAACGGGACATGACGCCCTCAGATGCGAGGGCGCGCGCGAAAACGAATCCGAGAGCGCAAAACATGAAAACAGGTCTCGACGGCATCGGTACCGCCGAAAATGAGTCGGGGAGCGCAAAACATGAAAACGGGACCAGACGATCTCGGTACCGCCGAAACCGAGTCCGGCGCGCAAAACATGAAAACGGGTCCCGACGCCCTCGGTACCGCCGAAACCGAGTCCGGGCGCGCAAAACGTGAAAACGGGACCCGACGCCCTCGGTACCGCCGAAAACGAGTCCGCGAGCGCAAAACATGAAAACGTGACCCGACGCCCTCGGTACCGCCGAAAACGAGTCGGGGAGCGCAAAACATGAAAACGGGACCGGACGCCCTCGGCGCCGCCGAAACCAAGTCCGGGCGCGCAAAACATGAAAACGGTTCCCGACGCCCTCGGTACCGCCGAAAACTAGTCCCGACGCGTAAAACGTGAAAACCGGACCCGACGCCCTCGGTAGAGCCGAAAATGAGTCGGGGAGCGCAAAACATGAAAACGGGACCCGACGCCCTCGCATCGCCGAAAACGAGTCCGTAGCGTAGAACATGAAAACGGGACCCGACGCCCCTCGATGCCGCCGAAACCGAGTCCGGCGCGCAAAACATCAAAAACGGGACACGACTCCCTCGCATGCGCCGAAAATGAGTCCGGCGCTCAAAACATGAAGAAGAGACCCGACGCCCTCGGCGCCGCCGAAAACGAGTCCGAGAGCGCAAAACATGAAAACGGGTCTCGACGCCATCGGTACCGCCGAAAATGAATCGGGGAGCGCAAAACATGAAAACGGGACCGACGATCTCGGTACCGCCGAAACCGAGTCCGTGCGCGCAAAACATGAAAACGGGTCCCGACGCCCTCGGTACCGCCGAAACCGAGTCCGGGCGCGCAAAACGTGAAAACGGGACCCGACGCCCTCGGTACCGCCGAAAACGAGTCCGCGAGCGCAAAACATGAAAACGTCACCGACGCCCTCGCATCGCCGAAACGAGTCCGGGAGCGCAAGAAATGAAAACGGGACTTGACGCCCTCGATACCGCCGAAACCGAGTCCGGGCGCGCAAAACATGAAAACGGGACACGACTCCCTCGGTACCGCCGAAAATGAGTCGGGGAGCGCAAAACATGCTCGGCGCCGCCGAAACCGAGTTTGGGCGCGCAAAACATGAAAACGGGACCGGACGCCCCCGGTACCGCCGAAACCGAGTCCGGGAGCGCAAAACATGAGAACGGGATTCGACGCCCTCGGTACCGCCGTAACCGAGTTCGGGAGTGCAAAACATGAAAACGGGTCCCGACACCCTCGGTACCGCCGAAAAAGAGTCCGGGTGCGCAAAACGTGAAAACCGGACCCGACACCCTCGGTAAGAGCCGAAAATGAGTCGGGGAGCGCAAAATATGAAAACAGACCGACGCCCTCGATGCACCGCCGAAACCGAGTCCGGAAGCGCAAAACACGAAAACGGGTCTCGAGGCCCTCGTACCGCCGAAACCGAGTTCGGGCGCGCAAAATGTGAAAACGGGACGCGACGCCCTCGTGCCGCCGAAACGAGTCCGGGAGCGCAAAACAAGAAAACGGGACTCGACGCCCTCGGTACCGCCGAAACCGAGTCCGGGCGCGCAAAACATGAAAACGGGACACGACTCCCTCGGTACCGCCGAAAATGAGTCTGGGTGCAAAAAACTTGAAAACGAGACCCGACGCCCTCGGCGCCGCCGAAAACGAGTCCGCGAGCGCAAAACATGAAAACGGGTCTCGACGCCATCGGTACCGCCGAAAATTAGTCGGTGAGCGCAAAACTTGAAAACGGGACCCGACGCCATCGGTACCGCCGAAAATTAGTCGGGGAGCGCAAAACTTGAAAACGGGACCCGACGCCATCGGTACCGCCGAAAATTAGTCGGGGAGCGCAAAACCTGAAAACGGGACCCGACACCCTCGGTACCGCCGAAAACGAGTCCGGAAGAGCAAAAAATGAAAACGGGACCCGACGCCCTCGGTAACGTCGAAACCGAGTCCGCGAGCGCAAAACATTAAAACGGGTCCCGACGCCATCGGTACCGCCGAAAATGAGTCGGGGAGGGCAACACATGAAAACGGGACCGGACGACCACGGCGCCGCCGAAACCGAGTCCGGGCGCGCAAAACATTAAAACGGGACCCGACGCCCCTCGTACCGCCGAAACGAGTCCGGGAGCGCAAAACATGAAAATGGGACCGGACGCCCTCGGTACCACTGAAACCGAGTCCGGGCGCGCAAATCGTGAAAACGGGACCCGACGCCCTCGGTACCGCCGAAAATGAGTCGGGGAGTGCAAAATATGAAAACGGGACCGGACGCCCTCGGCGCCGCAAAAAACGGGTCTGAGAGCGCAAAACATGAAAACGGGACCCGACGGCCTCGGTACCGCCGAAAATGAGTCCGGGAGCGCAAAGAATGAAAACGGGACTTGACGCCCTCGGTACCTTCAAAAATGAGTCGGGGAGCGTAAAATATGAAAACGGGACCGGACGCCCTCGGCGCCGCCAAAAACGAGTCGGGAGCGCAAATCATGAAAACGGGACCGACGCCCTCGCACCGCCGACACCGACTCGGGCGCGCAAAACATGAAAACGGGTCCCGACGACCTCGGTACGCCGAAACCGAGTCCGGCGCGCAAAACGTGAAAACGGGACCCGACGCTCTCGCATCGCCGAAAACGAGTTTGAGCGCCAAAATTAAGAAAACGAGACCCGACGACCCGCATGCGCAAAAACGATCCGGCGGCGCAAAACATGAAAACGGGACTCGACGCCCTCGTACCGCCGGCCGAGTCGGGCGCGCAAAACATGAAAACGGGACATGACTCCCGGTAGCGCGCGAAAGAAACCGACGACGCCCTCGGTAGAGCCGAAATGAGTCGGGAGCGCAAAACATGAAAACGGGACCCAACGCCCTCGGAATGCGCCGAAAACGAGTCGGGAGCGCAAAACATGAAAACGAGACTCGACGCCCTCGATGCCGCCGAACCAGGAGTCGGGCACGCAAAACATGAAAACGGGACACGACTCCCTCGGTGCCGCCGAAAATGAGTCTGGGCGCGCAAAACATGAAAAAGAGACCCGACGCCCTCGGCGCCGCCGAAAACGAGTCCGAGAGCGCAAAACAAGAAAACGGGTCTCGACGCCATCGGTACCGCCGAAAATGAGTCGGGGAGCGCAAAACATGAAAACGGGATCGACGATCTCGGCGGTGCAGCCGTGAAAAAGGAGTCCGGGCGCGCAAAACATGAAAACGGGGCACCGACGCCCTCGATCGCCGAAAACGAGTCCGGCGCGCAAAACGTGAAAACGGTGACGACGCCCTCGCACCGCCGAAAACGAGTCCGCGAGCGCAAAACATGAAAACGTCACCCGACGCCTCGTGCACGCAAAAATGAGTCGGGGAGCGCAAAACATGAAAACGGGACCGGACGCCCTCGCGCGCCGAAACCGAAGTCCGGCGCGCAAAACACGAAAACGGGTCCCGCGCCCTCTGCACCGCGAAAATGAGTCCGGGCGCGCAAAACGTGAAAACCGACCCGACGCCCGCGGTAGAGCCGAAAATGAGTCGGGGAGCGCAAAACATGAAAACGGGACCGACGCGCTCGTGCCGCGCGAAAACGAGTCCGAGCGCAAAACATGAAAACGGGACTCGACGCCCTCGGTGCACCGCCGAAACCGAGTCCGAGCGCGGAAAACATGAAAACGGGACACGACTCCTCGTGCACCGCCGAAAAGGCGTCGGGACCCGTTTTCATGTTTTGCGCGCCGGACTTGTTTCGGCATCGAGGGCGTCGATGGCCGGTCACGTTTTCATGTTTTGCGCTCCCGACTCATTTTCGCTCTACCGCGGCGTCGGGTCCGTTTTCACGTTTTGCGCGCCGGACTTTTCGCGGCATCGAGGTCTTTGGGACCCGTTTTCATGTTTTGCGCGCCCGGACTCGTTTTCGGCGGTACCGAGGGCGTCCGGTCCCGTTTTCATGTTTTGCGCTCCCCGACTCATTTTCGGCGTGCATCGGGCGTCGGACCCGTTTTCATGTTTTGCGCTCCCGACTCATTTTCGGCGATGCACGACGACGGCGTCGGTCCCGTTTTCATGTTTTGCGCTCCGGACTCATTTTCGGCGCGCGAGGGCGTCGGTCTCATTTTCATGTTTTGCGCGCTCGGACTCATTTTCGGCGCATGCGAGGTAGTCGTGTCCCGTTTTCATGTTTTGCGCGCCCGGACTCGGTTTCGGCGGTACCGAGGGCGTCGAGTCCGTTTTCTTGTTTTGCGCTCCCGGACTCGTTTTCGGCGGTACCGAGGGCGTCGGGTCCCGTTTTCACGTTTTGCGCGCCCGGACTCGGTTTCGACGGTACCGAGGGCGTCGGGACCCGTTTTCATGTTTTGCGCGCCCGGACTCGGTTTCGGCGGTACCGAGGGCGTCCGGTCACGTTTTCATGTTTTGCGCTCCCCGACTCATTTTCGGCTCTACCGAGGGCGTCGGGTCCGTTTTCATGTTTTGCGCGCCCGGACTCATTTTCGGCGGTACCGAGGGCGTCGGGACCCGTTTTCATGTTTGCGCGCCCGGACTCGGTTTCGGCGGCGCGCGTCCGGTCCCGTTTTCATGTTTTGCGCTCCCCGACTCATTTTCGGCTCTACCGCGGGCGTCGGTCCGGTTTTCACGTTTTGCGCGCCCGGACTCATTTTCGGCGGTAGCGAGGGCGTCGGGACCCGTTTTCATGTTTTGCGCGCCCGGACTCGTTTCGGGCGACCGAGGGCGTCCGGTCCCGTTTTCATGTTTTGCGCTCCCCGACTCATTTTCGGCGGTACCGAGGGCGTCGCGTCCCGTTTTCATGTTTTGCGCGCCCGGACTCGGTTTCGGCGGTACCGAGGGCGTCGAGTCCCGTTTTCATGTTTTGCGCAACCGGACTCGTTTTCGGCCGTACCGGGGGCGTCGGGTCCCGTTTTCATGTTTTGCGCTCCCGGACTCCGTTTCGGCCGTACCGAGGGCGTCGGGTCTCGTTTTCTTAATTTGGGCGCTCGAACTCGTTTTCGGCGGTACCGAGAGCGTCGGGTCCCGTTTTCACGTTTTGCGCGCCCGGACTCGGTTTCGGCGGTACCGAGGTCGTCGGGACCCGTTTTCATGTTTTGCGCGCGCCCGGACTCGTGTTTCGGCGTATGCGAGGGCGTCGGTCCCGTTTTCATGTTTTGCGCTTCCCGACTCATTTTCGGCGCACCGAGGGCGTCGGTCCCGTTTTCATGTTTTGCGCTCCCGGACTCGTTTTCGGCGGTACCGAGGGCGTACGGTCCCGTTTTCATGTTTTGCGCTCCCCGACTCATTTTCGGCGGCGACCGACGGCGCGTCGGTCCCGTTTTCATGTTTTGCGCTCTCGGACTCATTTTCGGCGGCGCGCGAGGGCGTCGGTCTCGTTTTCATGTTTTGCGCGCCGGACTCATTTCGGCGCACCGAGGGCGTCGTGTCCCGTTTTCATGTTTTGCGCGCCCGGACTCAGTTTCGGCGGTACCGAGGGCGTCGGTCCCGTTTTCTTGTTTTGCGCTCCGGACTCGTTTTCGGCGGTACCGAGGGCGTCGGGTCCCGTTCACGTTTTGCGCGCCCGGACTCGGTTTCGGCGGTACCGAGGGCGTCGGGTCCCGTTTTCATGTTTTGCGCGCCCGGACTCGGTTTCGGCGGTGCCGAGGGCGTCGGGTCCCGTTTTCATGTTTTGCGCTCCCGCTCGCCGACTCATTTTCGCGCTGCATTTTCGAGCGGTACCGGCGTCGGGACCCGTTTTCATGTTTTGCGCTCCCGGACTCGGTTTCGGCGATACCGAGGGCGTCGGTCCCGTTTTCATGTTTTGCGCTCCCGGACTTTTTTCGCGCGCCGAGGGCGTCGGGTCCCGTTTTCATGTTTTGCGCGCCCGGACTCATTTTCGGCGTGCCGAGGTAGTCGGTCCCGTTTTCATGTTTTGCGCGCCCGGACTCGGTTTCGGCGGTACCGAGGGCGTCGAGTCCGTTTTCATGTTTTGCGCTCCGGACTCATTTTCGGCGGTGCGAGGGCGTCGGGTCCCGTTTTCACGTTTTGCGCGCCCGACTCGGTTTTCGCGCACCGAGGGCGTCGGACCCGTTTTCATGTTTTGCGCGCCCGGACTCGGTTTCGGCGGTACCGAGGGCGTCGGTCCGTTTTCATGTTTTGCGCTCCCGACTCATTTTCGGCGGTACCGAGGGCGTCGGGTCCCGTTTTCACGTTTTGCGCGCCCGGACTCATTTTCGGCGGTACCGAGGGCGTCGGGACCCGTTTTCATGTTTTGCGCGCCCGGACTCGGTTTCGGCGGTACCGAGGGCGTCGGTCCCGTTTTCATGTTTTGCGCTCCCCGACTCGTTTTCGGCGGTACCGAGGGCGTCGGTCCCGTTTTCACGTTTTGCGCGCGCGACTCATTTTCGGACTCGTCCCGTTTTCATGCGGCGCCGGACGATTTTCGGGCGTCGAGGGCGTCGGACCCGTTTTCATGTTTTGCGCGCCCGGACTCGTTTCGCGGTGCGAGGGCGTCGGTCCCGTTTTCATGTTTTGCGCGCCCGGACTCACTTTTTTCGGCGGCATCGAGGGCGTCGAGTCCCGTTTTCATGTTTTGCGCGCCCGGACTCGGTTTCGGCGGTACCGGGGCGTCGGGTCCCGTTTTCATGTTTTGCGCTCCGGACTCGTTTCGGCGGTACCGAGGGCGTCGGGTCTCGTTTTCTTAATTTGGGCGCTCGAACTCGTTTTCGGCGGTACCGAGGGCGTCGGGTCCCGTTTTCACGTTTTGCGCGCCGGACTCGGTTTCGGCGGTACCGAGGTCGTTGGGACCCGTTTTCATGTTTTGCGCGCCTGGAGTCGGTGTCGGCGGTAGCGAGGGCGTCGGGTCCCGTTTTCATGTTTTGCGCTCCCGACTCATTTTCGGCGGTAGCGAGGGCGTCGGTCCCGTTTTCATGTTTTGCGCTCCCCGACTCATTTTCGGCGGTACCGACGGCGTCGGGTCCCGTTTTCATGTTTTGCGCTCTCGGACTCATTTTCGGCGGCGCCGAGGGCGTCGGGTCTCATTTTCATGTTTTGCGCGCCCGGACTCATTTTCGGCGGTACCGAGGGAGTCGTGTCCCGTTTTCATGTTTTGCGCGCCCGGACTCGGTTTCGGCGGTACCGAGGGCGTCGAGTCTCGTTTTCTTGTTTTGCGCTCCCGACTCGTTTTCGGCGGTACCGAGGGCGTCGGTCCCGTTTTCACGTTTTGCGCGCCCGGACTCGGTTTCGGCGGTACCGAGGGCGTCGGGACCCGTTTTCATGTTTTGCGCGCCCGGACTCGGTTTCGGCGGTACCGAGGGCGTCCGGTCCCGTTTTCATGTTTTGCGCTCCCGACTCATTTTCGGCGGCACCGAGGGCGTCGGGTCCGTTTTCACGTTTTGCGCGCCCGGACTCGGTTTCGACGGTACCGGGGGCGTCGGGACCCGTTTTCATGTTTTGCGCGCCCGGACTCGGTTTCGGCGGTACCGAGGGCGTCGGTCCCGTTTTCATGTTTTGCGCTCCGGACTCGTTTCGGCGCGCGGGGCGTCGGGTCCCGTTTTCATGTTTTGCGCGCCGGACTCGGTTTCGGCGTGCCGAGGGCGTCGGTCCCGTTTTCATGTTTTGCGCGCCGGACTCGGTTTTCGGCACCGAGGGCGTCGGTCCCGTTTTCATGTTTTGCGCTCCCCGGACTCATTTTCGGCGGTACCGAGGGCGTCGGACCCGTTTTCATGTTTTGCGCGCCGGACTCGGTTTCGGCGGTGCGAGGGGGCGTCGGGTCCCGTTTTCATGTTTTGCGCGCCGGACTCGGTTTCGGCGCACCGAGGGCGTCGGTCCCGTTTTCATGTTTTGCGCGCCGGACTCGTTTTTCGGCGGTGCGAGGGCGTCGGGTCCCGTTTTCATGTTTTGCGCGCCGGACTCGGTTTCGGCGGTGCGAGGGCGTCGGGTCCCGTTTTCATGTTTTGCGCGCCGGACTCGGTTTCGGCGGCGGTGCGAGGGCGTCGGGTCCCGTTTTCATGTTTTGCGCTCCCGGACTCATTTTCGGCGGTACCGATGGCGTCGGACCCGTTTTCATGTTTTGCGCTCCGGACTCGACGGCGTTTCGGCGGCGTTTCGCGAGGGCGTCGGGTCTCGTTTTCATGTTTTGCGCGCCGGACTCATTTTCGGCGGCGGTGCGGGGCGTCGGGTCCCGTTTTCATGTTTTGCGCGCCCGGACTCGGTTTCGGCGGTAGCGAGGGCGTCGGTCCCGTTTTCATGTTTTGCGCGCCGGACTCGGTTTCGGCGGTACCGAGGGCGTCGGGTCCCGTTTTCATGTTTTGCGCGCCCGGACTCGGTTTCGGCGGTACCGAGGGCGTCGGTCCCGTTTTCATGTTTTGCGCGCCGGACTCATTTTCGGCGTGCGAGGGCGTCGGTCCGTTTTCATGTTTTGCGCGCCGGACTCATTTTTCGGCGGTGCGAGGGCGTCGGGTCCCGTTTTCATGTTTTGCGCGCCCGGACTCGTTTCGGCGGTGCGAGGGCGTCGGGTCCGTTTTCATGTTTTGCGCGCCGGACTCGTTTTCGGCGGTGCGAGGGCGTCGGTCCGTTTTCCCGTTTTTTCATGTTTTGCGCGCCGGACTCGGTTTCGGCGGTGCGAGGGCGTCGAGTCCGTTTTCATGTTTTGCGCTCCGGACTCGTTTTCGGCGGTGCGAGGGCGTCGGGTCCGTTTTCATGTTTTGCGCTCCGGACTCGTTTCGGCGGTGCGAGGGCGTCGGGTCCGTTTTCATGTTTTGCGCGCCGGACTCGGTTTCGGCGGTGCGAGGGCGTCGGGTCCGTTTTCATGTTTTGCGCGCCGGACTCGTTTCGGCGGTGCGGGGCGTCGGGTCCGTTTTCATGTTTTGCGCGCCCGGACTCGTTTTGCGGCGGACCGTTTTCATGTTTTGCGCGCCGGACTCGGTTGCGGCGTCGGGTCCCGTTTTCATGTTTTGCGCGCCCGGACTCGGTTTCGGCGGTGCGAGGGCGTCGGTCCGTTTTCATGTTTTGCGCTCCCCGACTCATTTTCGGCGGTGCGGGCGTCGGGTCCCGTTTTCACGTTTTGCGCGCCGGACTCGGTTTCGGCGGTGCACCGGGGCGTCGGGTCCCGTTTTCATGTTTTGCGCGCCGGACTCGGTTTCGGTTTCGGCGGTCTGCGGGGCGTCGGTCCGTTTTCATGTTTTGCGCTCCGGACTCATTTTCGGCGGTGCGGGGGCGTCGGGTCCCGTTTTCATGTTTTTGCGCGCCGGACTCGGTTTCGGCGGTGCACGAGGGCGTCGGGTCCCGTTTTCATGTTTTGCGCTCCCGGACTCGTTTTCGGCGGTACCGAGGCGTCGGGTCCGTTTTCATGTTTTGCGCGCCCGGACTCGTTTCGGCGGTGCGAGGGCGTCGGGTCCGTTTTCATGTTTTGCGCGCCGGACTCGGTTTCGGCGGTGCGGGGCGTCGGGTCCGTTTTCATGTTTTGCGCTCCCCGGACTCGTTTCGGCGGTGCGAGGGCGTCGGGTCCGTTTTCATGTTTTGCGCGCCGGACTCGGTTTCGGCGGTGCGGGGCGTCGGGACCCGTTTTCATGTTTTGCGCTCCCGGACTCGTTTTCGGCGGCGCGAGGGCGTCGGGTCCGTTTTCATGTTTTGCGCGCCGGACTCATTTTCGGCGGTGCGAGGGCGTCGGGTCCCGTTTTCATGTTTTGCGCGCCGGACTCGGTTTCGGCGGTGCAGGGGCGTCGGGTCCGTTTTCATGTTTTGCGCTCCCGGACTCGTTTTCGGCGGTGCGAGGGCGTCGGGTCCGTTTTCATGTTTTGCGCTCCCCGGACTCGGTTTCGGCGGTGCGAGGCGGCGTCGGGTCCGTTTTCATGTTTTGCGCGCCGGACTCGGTTTCGGCGGTGCGGGGCGTCGGGTCCCGTTTTCATGTTTTGCGCGCCGGACTCGGTTTCGGCGGTGCGGGGGCGTCGGGTCCCGTTTTCATGTTTTGCGCGCCCGGACTCGTTTCGGCGGTATGCGAGGGCGTCGGGTCCCGTTTTCATGTTTTGCGCGCCGGACTCGGTTTCGGCGGTGCAGGGGCGTCGGGTCCCGTTTTCATGTTTTGCGCGCCGGACTCGGTTTCGGCGGTGCGAGGGCGTCGGGTCCGTTTTCATGTTTTGCGCGCCGGACTCGTTTTCGGCGGTGCAGGGGCGTCGGGTCCCGTTTTCATGTTTTGCGCGCCGGACTCGGTTTCGGCGGTGCGAGGGCGTCGGGTCCGTTTTCATGTTTTGCGCGCCGGACTCGTTTTCGGCGGTACTCGGTGCAGAGGCGTCGGGTCCGTTTTCATGTTTTGCGCGCCGGACTCGTTTTCGGCGGTGCAGGGGCGTCGGGACCCGTTTTCATGTTTTGCGCGCCGGACTCGGTTTCGGCGGTGCGAGGGCGTCGGGTCCGTTTTCATGTTTTGCGCTCCCGGACTCGTTTTCGGCGGTGCGGGCGTCGGGTCCGTTTTCATGTTTTGCGCGCCGGACTCGGTTTCGGCGGTGCGAGGGCGTCGGGACCCGTTTTCATGTTTTGCGCGCCGGACTCGGTTTCGGCGGTGCGGGGCGTCGGGTCCGTTTTCATGTTTTGCGCGCCGGACTCATTTTCGGCGGTGCGGGGCGTCGGTCCCGTTTTCATGTTTTTGCGCGCCGGACTCGGTTTCGGCGGTGCAGGGGCGTCGGGTCCGTTTTCATGTTTTGCGCGCCGGACTCGGTTTCGGCGGTGCGGGGCGTCGGGTCCGTTTTCATGTTTTGCGCGCCGGACTCGTTTCGGCGGTGCGGGGCGTCGGGTCCCGTTTTCATGTTTTGCGCGCCGGACTCGGTTTCGGCGGTGCGAGGGCGTCGGGTCCCGTTTTCATGTTTTGCGCGCCGGACTCGGTTTCGGCGGTGCAGGGGCGTCGGGTCCGTTTTCATGTTTTGCGCGCCCGGACTCGGTTTCGGCGGTGCGGGGCGTCGGGTCCGTTTTCATGTTTTGCGCGCCGGACTCGGTTTCGGCGGTGCGAGGGCGTCGGGTCCGTTTTCATGTTTTGCGCGCCGGACTCGTTTCGGCGGTGCGGGGGCGTCGGGTCCGTTTTCATGTTTTGCGCGCCGGACTCGTTTCGGCGGTGCGAGGGCGTCGGGTCCGTTTTCATGTTTTGCGCGCCGGACTCGGTTTCGGCGGTGCGAGGGCGTCGGGTCCGTTTTCATGTTTTGCGCGCCGGACTCGTTTTCGGCGGTGCGGGGGCGTCGGGTCCCGTTTTCATGTTTTGCGCGCCCGGACTCGGTTTCGGCGGTGCGGGGCGTCGGGTCCCGTTTTCATGTTTTGCGCTCCCGGACTCGTTTCGGCGGTGCGGGGCGTCGGGTCCGTTTTCATGTTTTGCGCGCCGGACTCGGTTTCGGCGGTGCAGGGGCGTCGGGTCCGTTTTCATGTTTTGCGCGCCCGGACTCGTTTCGGCGGTGCAGGGGGCGTCGGGTCCGTTTTCATGTTTTGCGCTCCCGGACTCATTTTCGGCGGTGCTGCAGGGGCGTCGGGTCCGTTTTCATGTTTTGCGCGCCGGACTCGGTTTCGGCGGTGCGGGGCGTCGGGTCCGTTTTCATGTTTTGCGCGCCGGACTCGGTTTCGGCGGTGCGGGCGTCGGGTCCGTTTTCATGTTTTGCGCTCCCGGACTCGTTTCGGCGGTGCAGGGGCGTCGGGACCGTTTTCATGTTTTGCGCGCCGGACTCGGTTTCGGCGGTGCGGGGCGTCGGGTCCGTTTTCATGTTTTGCGCTCCCGGACTCGTTTTCGGCGGTGCGGGGGCGTCGGGTCCGTTTTCACGTTTTGCGCGCCGGACTCGGTTTCGGCGGTGCAGGGGCGTCGGGACCGTTTTCATGTTTTGCGCGCCGGACTCGGTTTCGGCGGTGCGAGGGCGTCGGTCCGTTTTCATGTTTTGCGCTCCCGGACTCGTTTTCGGCGGTGCGATGCGGGGCGTCGGGTCCGTTTTCATGTTTTGCGCGCCGGACTCGGTTTCGGCGGTGCAGGGCGTCGGGACCCGTTTTCATGTTTTGCGCGCCGGACTCGGTTTCGGCGGTGCAGGGCGTCGGGTCCGTTTTCATGTTTTGCGCTCCCGGACTCATTTTCGGCGGTGCGGGGCGTCGGGTCCCGTTTTCATGTTTTGCGCGCCGGACTCGGTTTCGGCGGTGCAGGGGCGTCGGGTCCCGTTTTCATGTTTTGCGCGCCGGACTCGTTTCGGCGTGCGAGGGGCGTCGGGTCCGTTTTCATGTTTTGCGCGCCGGACTCGTTTCGGCGGTGCGGGGCGTCGGGTCCGTTTTCATGTTTTGCGCGCCGGACTCGGTTTCGGCGGTGTACGAGGGCGTCGGGTCCGTTTTCATGTTTTGCGCGCCGGACTCGGTTTCGGCGGTGCGGGGCGTCGGGTCCGTTTTCATGTTTTGCGCGCCGGACTCGTTTTCGGCGGTGCACGGGCGTCGGGACCCGTTTTCATGTTTTTTCGGCGGGGCGGCGTCGGGTCCGTTTTCGTTTTGCGCGCCGGACTCGGTTTCGGCGGTGCGGGGCGTCGGGTCCCGTTTTCATGTTTTGCGCGCCGGACTCGTTTCGGCGGTGCGGGGCGTCGGGTCCGTTTTCATGTTTTGCGCGCCCGGACTCGGTTTCGGCGGTGCGAGGGCGTCGGGTCCGTTTTCATGTTTTGCGCTCCGGACTCGTTTTCGGCGTGCGAGGGCGTCGGGTCCGTTTTCATGTTTTGCGCGCCGGACTCGTTTCGGCGGTGCGGGCGGCGTCGGTCCGTTTTCATGTTTTGCGCCCGGACTCGGTTTCGGCGGTGCGAGGGGCGTCGGGTCCGTTTTCATGTTTTGCGCGCCGGACTCGTTTCGGCGGTGCAGGGGCGTCGGGTCCGTTTTCATGTTTTGCGCGCCGGACTCGGTTTCGGCGGTGCGAGGGGCGTCGGGACCGTTTTCATGTTTTGCGCGCCGGACTCGGTTTCGGCGGTGCGAGGGGCGTCGGGTCCGTTTTCATGTTTTGCGCGCCGGACTCGGTTTCGGCGGTGCAGGGGCGTCGGGTCCGTTTTCATGTTTTGCGCGCCCGGACTCGGTTTTGCGTGTCGGGGCGTGCGGGGCGGGTCCGTTTTCATGTTTTGCGCGCCGGACTCGGTTTCGGCGGTGCGGGGCGTCGGGTCCGTTTTCATGTTTTGCGCGCCGGACTCGTTTTCGGCGGTGCGGGGCGTCGGGTCCGTTTTCATGTTTTGCGCGCCGGACTCGGTTTCGGCGGTGCGGGCGTCGGGTCCCGTTTTCATGTTTTGCGCGCCGGACTCGTTTTCGGCGGTACGGGGCGTCGGGTCCCGTTTTCATGTTTTGCGCGCCGGACTCGGTTTCGGCGGTGCGAGGGCGTCGGGACCGTTTTCATGTTTTGCGCGCCGGACTCGGTTTCGGCGTGCAGAGGGGCGTCGGGTCCGTTTTCATGTTTTGCGCTCCCGGACTCGTTTCGGCGCGTGCGAGGGGCGTCGGGTCCGTTTTCATGTTTTTGCGCGCCGGACTCGGTTTCGGCGGTGCGGGGCGTCGGGTCCCGTTTTCATGTTTTGCGCGCCGGACTCGGTTTCGGCGGTGCAGGGGCGTCGGGTCCGTTTTCATGTTTTGCGCGCCGGACTCGGTTTCGGCGGTGCGGGGCGTCGGGTCCGTTTTCATGTTTTGCGCGCCGGACTCGGTTTCGGCGGTGCGAGGGCGTCGGGTCCGTTTTCATGTTTTGCGCGCCGGACTCGGTTTCGGCGGTGCGGGGCGTCGGGTCCCGTTTTCATGTTTTGCGCGCCCGGACTCGGTTTTCGGCGGTGCGAGGGGGCGTCGGGTCCCGTTTTCATGTTTTGCGCGCCGGACTCGGTTTCGGCGGTGCAGAGGCGTCGGGTCCGTTTTCATGTTTTGCGCGCCCGGACTCGGTTTCGGCGGTGCAGGGGCGTCGGGTCCGTTTTCATGTTTTGCGCGCGCCGGACTCGTTTTTTTTCGCGCGGACTGCGGCGGTGCAGGGCGTCGGGACCCGTTTTCATGTTTTGCGCGCCGGACTCGGTTTCGGCGGTGCAGGGGCGTCGGGTCCGTTTTCATGTTTTGCGCGCCGGACTCGTTTCGGCGGTGCGGGGCGTCGGGTCCGTTTTCATGTTTTGCGCGCCGGACTCGGTTTCGGCGGTGCGAGGCGTCGGGACCGTTTTCATGTTTTGCGCGCCGGACTCGGTTTCGGCGGCGGGGCGTCGGGTCCGTTTTCATGTTTTGCGCTCCCGGACTCGTTTTCGGCGGTGCAGGGGCGTCGGGTCCCGTTTTCATGTTTTGCGCGCCGGACTCGGTTTCGGCGGTGGCGGCGTCGGTCCGTTTTCATGTTTTGCGCGCCGGACTCGTTTCGGCGGTGCAGGGGCGTCGGGTCCGTTTTCATGTTTTGCGCGCCGGACTCGTTTTCGGCGGTGCGGGGGCGTCGGGTCCGTTTTCATGTTTTGCGCGCCGGACTCGTTTCGGCGGTGCGAGGCGTCGGGTCCGTTTTCATGTTTTGCGCGCCGGACTCGGTTTCGGCGGTGCGAGGCGTCGGGTCCGTTTTCATGTTTTGCGCGCCGGACTCGGTTTCGGCGGTGCGGGGCGTCGGGTCCGTTTTCATGTTTTGCGCGCCGGACTCGTTTCGGCGGTGCAGGGCGTCGGGTCCCGTTTTCATGTTTTGCGCGCCGGACTCGGTTTCGGCGGTGCGGGGCGTCGGGACCGTTTTCATGTTTTGCGCGCCGGACTCGGTTTCGGCGGTGCGGGGCGTCGGGTCCGTTTTCATGTTTTGCGCGCCGGACTCGTTTTTCGGCGGTGCGGGGGCGTCGGGTCCCGTTTTCATGTTTTGCGCGCCGGACTCGGTTTCGGCGGTGCAGGGGCGTCGGGACCGTTTTCATGTTTTGCGCGCCGGACTCGGTTTCGGCGGTGCAGGGGTCGCGTCGGTTTTCCGTTTTCATGTTTTTTGCGCTCCGGACTCGTTTTTCGGACTCGGCGGTGCGGGGGCGTCGGACCGTTTTCATGTTTTGCGCGCGCCGGACTCGGTTTCGGCGGTGCGGGGCGTCGGGTCCGTTTTCATGTTTTGCGCGCGCCGGACTCGGTTTCGGCGGTGCGGGGCGTCGGGTCCGTTTTCATGTTTTGCGCGCCGGACTCGTTTCGGCGGTGCAGGGGCGTCGGGTCCGTTTTCATGTTTTGCGCGCCGGACTCGGTTTCGGCGTGCGAGGGCGTCGGCGTCGGGTCCGTTTTCATGTTTTGCGCGCCGGACTCGGTTTCGGCGGTGCAGGGGCGTCGGGTCCGTTTTCATGTTTTGCGCGCCGGACTCGTTTTCGGCGGTGCAGGGGCGTCGGGTCCCGTTTTCATGTTTTGCGCGCCGGACTCGGTTTCGGCGGTGCGGGGCGTCGGGACCGTTTTCATGTTTTGCGCGCCGGACTCGGTTTCGGCGGTGCAGGGGCGTCGGGTCCGTTTTCATGTTTTGCGCGCCGGACTCGTTTTCGGCGGTGCGAGGGCGTCGGGTCCGTTTTCATGTTTTGCGCGCCGGACTCGGTTTCGGCGGTGCAGGGGCGTCGGACCCGTTTTCATGTTTTTTGCGCGCCCGGACTCGGTTTCGGCGTGCGCCGGACGTTTTCATGTTTTGCGCGCCGGACTCGGTTTCGGCGGCAGGGGCGTCGGGTCCGTTTTCATGTTTTGCGCGCCGGACTCGTTTTCGGCGGTGCGGCGGCGTCGGGTCCGTTTTCATGTTTTGCGCGCCGGACTCGGTTTCGGCGGTGCGGGGCGTCGGGTCCGTTTTCATGTTTTGCGCGCCGGACTCGGTTTCGGCGGTGCAGGGGCGTCGGGTCCGTTTTCATGTTTTGCGCGCCCGGACTCGGTTTCGGCGGTGCAGGGGCGTCGGGTCCCGTTTTCATGTTTTGCGCGCCGGACTCGGTTTCGGCGGTGCGGGGCGTCGGTCCGTTTTCATGTTTTGCGCTCCCGGACTCGTTTTCGGCGGTAGCGAGGGCGTCGGGACCCGTTTTCACGTTTTGCGCGCCCGGACTCGGTTTCGACGGTGCGGGGCGTCGGGACCGTTTTCATGTTTTGCGCGCCGGACTCGGTTTCGGCGGTGCGAGGGGCGTCGGGTCCGTTTTCATGTTTTGCGCTCCCGGACTCGTTTTCGGCGGTGCGCGAGGGGCGTCGGGTCCCGTTTTCATGTTTTGCGCGCCGGACTCGGTTTCGGCGGTGCGGGGCGTCGGGTCCGTTTTCATGTTTTGCGCGCCGGACTCGGTTTCGGCGGTGCGGGGCGTCGGGTCCGTTTTCATGTTTTGCGCGCGCCGGACTCGTTTCGGCGGGCGGTGCGCGGCGTCGGGTCCGTTTTCATGTTTTGCGCGCCGGACTCGGTTTCGGCGGTGCAGGGCGTCGGGTCCCGTTTTCATGTTTTGCGCGCCGGACTCGGTTTCGGCGGTGCAGGGGCGTCGGGTCCGTTTTCATGTTTTGCGCCGGACTCGGTTTCGGCGGTGCGGGGCGTCGGGTCCGTTTTCATGTTTTGCGCGCCGGACTCGGTTTCGGCGGTGCGAGGGGCGTCGGGTCCGTTTTCATGTTTTGCGCGCCGGACTCGGTTTCGGCGGTGCGGGCGTCGGGTCCGTTTTCATGTTTTGCGCGCCGGACTCGGTTTCGGCGGTGCGGGGCGTCGGGTCCGTTTTCATGTTTTTGCGCGCCGGACTCGGTTTCGGCGGTGCGAGGGCGTCGGGTCCGTTTTCGTTTTCATGTTTTGCGCGCCGGACTCGGTTTCGGCGGTACGGGGGCGTCGGGTCCGTTTTCATGTTTTGCGCGCCGGACTCGGTTTCGGCGGTGCGGGGCGTCGGGTCCGTTTTCATGTTTTGCGCGCCGGACTCGGTTTCGGCGGTGCAGGGGCGTCGGGTCCGTTTTCATGTTTTGCGCGCCGGACTCGGTTTCGGCGGTGCGAGGGGCGTCGGGTCCCGTTTTCATGTTTTGCGCGCCGGACTCGTTTTCGGCGGTGCAGGGGCGTCGGGTCCGTTTTCATGTTTTGCGCGCCGGACTCGGTTTCGGCGGTGCGGGGCGTCGGGTCCGTTTTCATGTTTTGCGCGCCGGACTCGGTTTCGGCGGTGCGAGGGGCGTCGGGTCCGTTTTCATGTTTTGCGCGCCGGACTCGGTTTTCGGCGGTGCAGGGGCGTCGGGTCCGTTTTCATGTTTTGCGCGCCGGACTCGGTTTCGGCGGTGCAGGGGCGTCGGGTCCGTTTTCATGTTTTGCGCGCCGGACTCGGTTTCGGCGGTGCGGGCGTCGGGTCCGTTTTCATGTTTTGCGCCCGGACTCGGTTTCGGCGGTGCAGGGCGTCGGGTCCGTTTTCATGTTTTGCGCGCCGGACTCGGTTTCGGCGGTGCGGGGCGTCGGGTCCCGTTTTCATGTTTTGCGCGCCGGACTCGGTTTCGGCGGTGCGGGGCGTCGGGTCCGTTTTCATGTTTTGCGCGCCGGACTCGTTTTCGGCGGTGCGGGGCGTCGGGTCCGTTTTCATGTTTTGCGCGCCGGACTCGGTTTCGGCGGCGGTGCGAGGGGCGTCGGGTCCGTTTTCATGTTTTGCGCGCCGGACTCGGTTTCGGCGGTGCAGGGGCGTCGGGTCCGTTTTCATGTTTTGCGCGCCGGACTCGGTTTCGGCGGTGCAGGGGCGTCGGGTCCGTTTTCATGTTTTGCGCGCCGGACTCGGTTTCGGCGCGGTGCGGCGGGCGTCGGGTCCGTTTTCATGTTTTGCGCGCCGGACTCTCGTTTCGGCGGTGCAGGGCGTCGGGTCCGTTTTCATGTTTTGCGCGCCGGACTCGGTTTCGGCGGTGCGAGGGCGTCGGGTCCGTTTTCATGTTTTGCGCGCCGGACTCGGTTTCGGCGGTGCAGGGGCGTCGGGTCCGTTTTCATGTTTTGCGCGCCGGACTCGTTTCGGCGGTGCAGGGCGTCGGGTCCGTTTTCATGTTTTGCGCGCCGGACTCGGTTTCGGCGGTGCAGGGGCGTCGGGACCGTTTTCATGTTTTGCGCGCCGGACTCGGTTTCGGCGGTGCGAGGGCGTCGGGTCCGTTTTCATGTTTTGCGCTCCCGGACTCATTTCGGCGGTGCGGGGCGTCGGGACCCGTTTTCATGTTTTGCGCGCCGGACTCGGTTTCGGCGGTGCAGGGCGTCGGGTCCGTTTTCATGTTTTGCGCGCCGGACTCGGTTTCGGCGGTGCGGGGCGTCGGGTCCGTTTTCATGTGTTTTGCGCGCCGGACTCGTTTCGGCGGTGCGGGGCGTCGGGTCCGTTTTCATGTTTTGCGCGCCGGACTCGGTTTCGGCGGTGCGGGGGCGTCGGGTCCCGTTTTCATGTTTTTTGCGCGCCGGACTCGGTTTCGGCGGTGCGAGGCGTCGGGTCCGTTTTCATGTTTTGCGCGCCGGACTCGGTTTCGGCGGTGCAGGGGCGTCGGGTCCGTTTTCATGTTTTGCGCGCCGGACTCGGTTTCGGCGGTGCGGGGCGTCGGGACCGTTTTCATGTTTTGCGCGCCGGACTCGGTTTCGGCGGTGCAGGGCGTCGGGTCCGTTTTCATGTTTTGCGCGCCGGACTCGGTTTCGGCGGTGCAGGGGCGTCGGGTCCGTTTTCATGTTTTGCGCGCCGGACTCGGTTTTCGGCGGTGCGAGGGGCGTCGGGTCCGTTTTCATGTTTTGCGCGCCCGGACTCGGTTTCGGCGGTGCAGGGCGTCGGGTCCGTTTTCATGTTTTGCGCGCCGGACTCGGTTTCGGCGGTGCAGGGGCGTCGGGTCCCGTTTTCATGTTTTGCGCGCCGGACTCGGTTTCGGCGGTGCAGGGCGTCGGGTCCGTTTTCATGTTTTGCGCGCCGGACTCGGTTTCGGCGGTGCAGGGCGTCGGGTCCGTTTTCATGTTTTGCGCGCCGGACTCGGTTTCGGCGGTGCGAGGCGTCGGGTCCGTTTTCATGTTTTGCGCGCCGGACTCGGTTTCGGCGGTGCGGGGCGTCGGGTCCCGTTTTCATGTTTTGCGCGCCGGACTCGGTTTCGGCGGTGCAGGGCGTCGGGTCCGTTTTCATGTTTTGCGCGCCGGACTCGGTTTCGGCGGTGCGGGCGTCGGGTCCGTTTTCATGTTTTGCGCGCCGGACTCGGTTTCGGCGGTGCAGGGGCGTCGGGTCCGTTTTCATGTTTTGCGCGCCGGACTCGGTTTCGGCGGTGCAGGGCGTCGGGTCCGTTTTCATGTTTTGCGCGCCGGACTCGGTTTCGGCGGTGCGAGGCGTCGGGTCCGTTTTCATGTTTTGCGCGCCGGACTCGGTTTCGGCGGTGCAGGGGCGTCGGGTCCGTTTTCATGTTTTGCGCGCTCCCGGACTCGGTTTCGGCGGTGCGAGGGCGTCGGGTCCGTTTTCATGTTTTGCGCGCCGGACTCGGTTTCGGCGGTGCAGGGGCGTCGGGTCCGTTTTCATGTTTTGCGCGCCGGACTCGGTTTCGGCGGTGCAGGGCGTCGGGTCCCGTTTTCATGTTTTGCGCGCCGGACTCGTTTTTCGGCGGTGCGGGCGTCGGGTCCGTTTTCATGTTTTGCGCGCCGGACTCGGTTTCGGCGGTGCAGGGGCGTCGGGTCCGTTTTCATGTTTTGCGCGCCGGACTCGGTTTCGGCGGTGCGGGGCGTCGGGTCCGTTTTCATGTTTTGCGCGCCGGACTCGGTTTCGGCGGTGCAGGGGCGTCGGGTCCGTTTTCATTTTTTTGCGCGCCGGACTCGGTTTCGGCGGTGCGAGGGGCGTCGGGTCCGTTTTCATGTTTTGCGCGCCGGACTCGGTTTCGGCGGTGCAGGGGCGTCGGGTCCGTTTTCATGTTTTGCGCGCCGGACTCGGTTTCGGCGGTGCAGGGCGTCGGGTCCGTTTTCATGTTTTGCGCGCCGGACTCGGTTTTCGGCGGTGCAGGGGCGTCGGGTCCGTTTTCATGTTTTGCGCGCCCGGACTCGGTTTCGGCGGTGCGGGCGTCGGGTCCGTTTTCATGTTTTGCGCGCCGGACTCGGTTTCGGCGGTGCAGGGGCGTCGGGTCCGTTTTCATGTTTTGCGCGCCGGACTCGGTTTCGGCGGTGCAGGGGCGTCGGGTCCGTTTTCATGTTTTGCGCGCCGGACTCGGTTTCGGCGGTGCATGCGGGCGTCGGGTCCCGTTTTCATGTTTTGCGCGCCGGACTCGGTTTCGGCGGTGCAGGGGCGTCGGGTCCGTTTTCATGTTTGCGCGCCGGACTCGGTTTCGGCGGTGCAGGGGCGTCGGGTCCGTTTTCATGTTTTGCGCGCCGGACTCGGTTTCGGCGGTGCAGGGCGTCGGGTCCCGTTTTCATGTTTTGCGCGCCGGACTCGGTTTTTCGGCGGTGCAGGGCGTCGGGTCCGTTTTCATGTTTTGCGCGCCGGACTCGGTTTCGGCGGTGCGAGGGCGTCGGGTCCCGTTTTCATGTTTTGCGCGCCGGACTCGGTTTCGGCGGTGCGAGGGGCGTCGGGTCCCGTTTTCATGTTTTGCGCGCCGGACTCGGTTTCGGCGGTGCAGGGCGTCGGGTCCGTTTTCATGTTTTGCGCGCCCGGACTCGTTTCGGCGGTGCAGGGGCGTCGGGTCCGTTTTCATGTTTTGCGCGCCGGACTCGGTTTCGGCGGTGCAGGGGCGTCGGGTCCCGTTTTCATGTTTTGCGCGCCGGACTCGGTTTCGGCGGTGCAGGGGCGTCGGGTCCGTTTTCATGTTTTGCGCGCCGGACTCGGTTTTCGGCGGTGCGGGCGTCGGGTCCGTTTTCATGTTTTGCGCGCCGGACTCGGTTTCGGCGGTGCAGGGGCGTCGGGTCCGTTTTCATGTTTTGCGCGCCGGACTCGGTTTCGGCGGTGCGGGGCGTCGGGTCCGTTTTCATGTTTTGCGCGCCGGACTCGGTTTCGGCGGTGCAGGGGCGTCGGGACCGTTTTCATGTTTTGCGCGCCGGACTCGGTTTCGGCGGTGCAGAGAGGGGCGTCGGGTCCGTTTTCATGTTTTGCGCGCCGGACTCGGTTTCGGCGGTGCGAGGGCGTCGGGTCGTCGGGTCCGTTTTCATGTTTTGCGCGCCGGACTCGGTTTCGGCGGTGCGAGGGCGTCGGGTCCGTTTTCATGTTTTGCGCGCCGGACTCGGTTTCGGCGGTGCGAGGGCGTCGGGTCCGTTTTCATGTTTTGCGCTCCCGGACTCGTTTCGGCGGTGCAGGGGCGTCGGGTCCGTTTTCATGTTTTGCGCGCGCGGACTCGGTTTCGGCGGTGCAGGGGCGTCGGGTCCGTTTTCATGTTTTGCGCGCCGGACTCGGTTTCGGCGGTGCAGGGGCGTCGGGTCCGTTTTCATGTTTTGCGCGCCGGACTCGGTTTTCGGCGGTGCGGGGCGTCGGGTCCGTTTTCATGTTTTGCGCGCCGGACTCGTTTCGGCGGTGCAGGGGCGTCGGGTCCGTTTTCATGTTTTGCGCGCCGGACTCGGTTTCGGCGGTGCAGGGGCGTCGGGTCCGTTTTCATGTTTTGCGCGCCGGACTCGTTTTTCGGCGGTGCAGGGGCGTCGGGTCCGTTTTCATGTTTTGCGCGCCGGACTCGGTTTTCGGCGGTGCAGGGGCGTCGGGTCCGTTTTCATGTTTTGCGCGCCGGACTCGGTTTTCGGCGGTGCAGGGGCGTCGGGTCCGTTTTCATGTTTTGCGCGCCGGACTCGGTTTCGGCGGTGCAGGGCGTCGGGTCCGTTTTCATGTTTTGCGCGCCGGACTCGGTTTCGGCGGTGCGAGGGGCGTCGGGTCCGTTTTCATGTTTTGCGCGCCGGACTCGGTTTCGGCGGTGCAGGGCGTCGGGACCCGTTTTCATGTTTTGCGCGCCGGACTCGGTTTCGGCGGTGCAGGGGCGTCGGGTCCGTTTTCATGTTTTGCGCGCCGGACTCGGTTTCGGCGGTGCAGGGCGTCGGGTCCGTTTTCATGTTTTGCGCGCCGGACTCGGTTTCGGCGGTGCGAGGGGCGTCGGGTCCGTTTTCATGTTTTGCGCGCCGGACTCGGTTTCGGCGGTGCGGGGCGTCGGGTCCGTTTTCATGTTTTGCGCTCCCCGGACTCGGTTTCGGCGGTGCAGGGGCGTCGGGTCCGTTTTCATGTTTTGCGCGCCGGACTCGGTTTCGGCGGTGCGGGGGCGTCGGGTCCCGTTTTCATGTTTTGCGCGCCGGACTCGGTTTCGGCGGTGCGAGGGCGTCGGGTCCGTTTTCATGTTTTGCGCGCCGGACTCGGTTTCGGCGGTGCGGGGCGTCGGGTCCCGTTTTCATGTTTTGCGCGCCGGACTCGGTTTCGGCGGTGCAGGGGCGTCGGGTCCGTTTTCATGTTTTGCGCGCCGGACTCGGTTTCGGCGGTGCGGGCGTCGGGTCCGTTTTCATGTTTTGCGCTCCGGACTCGTTTCGGCGGTGCAGGGGCGTCGGGTCCGTTTTCATGTTTTGCGCGCCGGACTCGTTTCGGCGGCGGCGTCGGGCGTCGGGTCCGTTTTCATGTTTTGCGCGCCGGACTCGGTTTCGGCGGTGCAGAGGCGTCGGGTCCGTTTTCATGTTTTGCGCCGGACTCGTTTTCGGCGGTGCGGGCGTCGGGTCCGTTTTCATGTTTTGCGCGCCGGACTCGGTTTCGGCGGTGCAGGGGCGTCGGGTCCGTTTTCATGTTTTGCGCGCCGGACTCGGTTTCGGCGGTGCAGGGGCGTCGGGTCCGTTTTCATGTTTTGCGCTCCGGACTCGTTTCGGCGGTGCGAGGGGCGTCGGGTCCGTTTTCATGTTTTGCGCGCCGGACTCGGTTTCGGCGGTGCGGGGCGTCGGGTCCGTTTTCATGTTTTGCGCGCCGGACTCGGTTTCGGCGGTGCGGGGGCGTCGGGTCCGTTTTCATGTTTTGCGCGCCGGACTCGGTTTCGGCGGTGCAGGGGCGTCGGGTCCGTTTTCATGTTTTGCGCGCCGGACTCGGTTTCGGCGGTGCAGGGGCGTCGGGTCCGTTTTCATGTTTTGCGCGCCGGACTCGGTTTCGGCGGTGCAGAGGCGTCGGGTCCGTTTTCATGTTTTGCGCGCCGGACTCTCGGACTTTCGGCGGTGCGAGGGGCGTCGGGTCCGTTTTCATGTTTTGCGCGCCGGACTCGGTTTCGGCGGTGCAGGGGCGTCGGGTCCGTTTTCATGTTTTGCGCGCCGGACTCGGTTTCGGCGGTGCGCAGGGGCGTCGGGTCCGTTTTCATGTTTTGCGCGCCGGACTCGGTTTCGGCGGTGCGGGGCGTCGGGTCCGTTTTCATGTTTTGCGCGCCGGACTCGGTTTCGGCGGTAGGGGCGTCGGGTCCGTTTTCATGTTTTGCGCGCCGGACTCGTTTTCGGGTGCGGGCGTCGGGTCCGTTTTCATGTTTTGCGCGCCGGACTCGGTTTCGGCGGTGCAGGGGCGTCGGGTCCGTTTTCATGTTTTGCGCGCCGGACTCGTTTCGGCGGTGCAGGGCGTCGGGTCCGTTTTCATGTTTTGCGCGCCGGACTCGGTTTCGGCGGTGCAGGGGCGTCGGGTCCCGTTTTCATGTTTTGCGCGCCGGACTCGGTTTCGGCGGTGCAGGGGGCGTCGGGTCCGTTTTCATGTTTTGCGCGCCGGACTCGGTTTCGGCGGTGCAGGGCGTCGGGTCCGTTTTCATGTTTTGCGCGCCGGACTCGGTTTCGGCGGTGCAGGGGCGTCGGGACCGTTTTCATGTTTTGCGCGCCGGACTCGGTTTCGGCGGTGCAGGGCGTCGGGTCCGTTTTCATGTTTTGCGCGCCGGACTCGGTTTCGGCGGTGCGGGCGTCGGGTCCGTTTTCATGTTTTGCGCGCCGGACTCGGTTTCGGCGGTGCAGGGGCGTCGGGTCCGTTTTCATGTTTTGCGCGCCGGACTCGTTTCGGCGGTGCAGGGGCGTCGGGTCCGTTTTCATGTTTTGCGCGCCGGACTCGGTTTCGGCGGTGCAGGGGCGTCGGGTCCGTTTTCATGTTTTGCGCGCCGGACTCGGTTTCGGCGGTGTGCGGGCGTCGGGTCCGTTTTCATGTTTTGCGCGCCGGACTCGGTTTCGGCGGTGCAGGGCGTCGGGTCCGTTTTCATGTTTTGCGCGCCGGACTCGGTTTCGGCGGTGCGGGGGCGTCGGGTCCGTTTTCATGTTTTGCGCGCCGGACTCGTTTCGGCGGTGCAGGGGCGTCGGGTCCGTTTTCATGTTTTGCGCGCCGGACTCGGTTTCGGCGGTGCAGGGGCGTCGGGTCCGTTTTCATGTTTTGCGCGCCGGACTCGGTTTCGGCGGTGCAGGGCGTCGGGTCCGTTTTCATGTTTTGCGCCCGGACTCGTTTCGGCGGTGCGAGGGCGTCGGGTCCGTTTTCATGTTTTGCGCGCGCCGGACTCGGTTTCGGCGGTGCAGGGGCGTCGGGTCCGTTTTCATGTTTTGCGCGCCGGACTCGGTTTCGGCGGTGCGAGGCGTCGGGTCCGTTTTCATGTTTTGCGCGCCGGACTCGGTTTTCGGCGGTGCAGGGGCGTCGGGTCCGTTTTCATGTTTTGCGCGCCGGACTCGGTTTCGGCGGTGCAGAGGCGTCGGGTCCCGTTTTCATGTTTTGCGCGCCGGACTCGGTTTCGGCGGTGCAGGGGCGTCGGGTCCGTTTTCATGTTTTGCGCGCCGGACTCGGTTTTCGGCGGTGCAGGGGCGTCGGGTCCGTTTTCATGTTTTGCGCGCCGGACTCGGTTTCGGCGGTGCAGGGCGTCGGGTCCGTTTTCATGTTTTGCGCGCCGGACTCGTTTCGGCGGTGCGAGGGCGTCGGGTCCGTTTTCATGTTTTGCGCGCCGGACTCGTTTTCGGCGGTGCAGGGGCGTCGGGTCCCGTTTTCATGTTTTGCGCGCCGGACTCGGTTTCGGCGGTGCAGGGCGTCGGGTCCGTTTTCATGTTTTGCGCGCCGGACTCGTTTCGGCGGTGCAGAGGGCGTCGGGTCCGTTTTCATGTTTTGCGCGCCGGACTCGGTTTCGGCGGTGCAGGGGCGTCGGGTCCGTTTTCATGTTTTGCGCGCCGGACTCGGTTTCGGCGGTGCAGGGGCGTCGGGTCCGTTTTCATGTTTTGCGCGCGCCGGACTCGTTTCGGCGGTGCGGGGCGTCGGGTCCGTTTTCATGTTTTGCGCGCCGGACTCGGTTTCGGCGGTGCGGGGCGTCGGGTCCGTTTTCATGTTTTGCGCGCCGGACTCGGTTTCGGCGGTGCAGGGGCGTCGGGTCCGTTTTCATGTTTTGCGCGCCCGGACTCGGTTTCGGCGGTGCAGGGGCGTCGGGTCCGTTTTCATGTTTTGCGCGCCGGACTCGGTTTCGGCGGTGCAGGGGCGTCGGGTCCGTTTTCATGTTTTGCGCGCCGGACTCGGTTTCGGCGGTGCAGGGGCGTCGGGTCCGTTTTCATGTTTTGCGCGCCGGACTCGGTTTCGGCGGTGCAGGGGCGTCGGGTCCGTTTTCATGTTTTGCGCGCCGGACTCGGTTTCGGCGGTGCAGGGCGTCGGGTCCGTTTTCATGTTTTGCGCGCCGGACTCGGTTTCGGCGGTGCAGGGGCGTCGGGTCCGTTTTCATGTTTTGCGCGCCCGGACTCGGTTTCGGCGGTGCAGAGGCGTCGGGTCCGTTTTCATGTTTGCGCGCCGGACTCGGTTTCGGCGGTGCAGGGGCGTCGGGTCCGTTTTCATGTTTTGCGCCGGACTCGGTTTCGGCGTGCGGGGGGCGTCGGGTCCGTTTTCATGTTTTGCGCGCCGGACTCGGTTTCGGCGGTGCAGGGGCGTCGGGTCCGTTTTCATGTTTTGCGCGCCGGACTCGGTTTCGGCGGTGCGAGGGGCGTCGGGTCCGTTTTCATGTTTTGCGCGCCGGACTCGTTTCGGCGGTGCGGGGCGTCGGGTCCGTTTTCATGTTTTGCGCGCCGGACTCGGTTTCGGCGGTGCAGGGGCGTCGGGTCCGTTTTCATGTTTGCGCGCCGGACTCGGTTTCGGCGGTGCAGGGGCGTCGGGTCCGTTTTCATGTTTTGCGCGCCGGACTCGGTTTCGGCGGTGCAGAGGCGTCGGGTCCGTTTTCATGTTTTGCGCGCCGGACTCGGTTTCGGCGGTGCAGGGCGTCGGGTCCGTTTTCATGTTTTGCGCGCCGGACTCGGTTTCGGCGTGCGAGGGCGTCGGGTCCGTTTTCATGTTTTGCGCGCCGGACTCGGTTTCGGCGGTGCAGGGGCGTCGGGTCCGTTTTCATGTTTTGCGCTCCCGGACTCGTTTTCGGCGGTGCGGGGCGTCGGGTCCCGTTTTCATGTTTTGCGCGCCGGACTCGGTTTCGGCGGTGCAGGGGCGTCGGGTCCGTTTTCATGTTTTGCGCGCCGGACTCGGTTTCGGCGGTGCAGAGGCGTCGGGTCCGTTTTCATGTTTTGCGCGCGCCGGACTCGGTTTCGGCGGCGCGAGGGGCGTCGGGTCCCGTTTTCATGTTTTGCGCGCCGGACTCGGTTTCGGCGGTGCAGGGGCGTCGGGTCCGTTTTCATGTTTTTGCGCGCCGGACTCGGTTTTCGGCGGTGCAGGGGCGTCGGGTCCGTTTTCATGTTTTGCGCGCCGGACTCGGTTTCGGCGGTGCGAGGGCGTCGGGTCCGTTTTCATGTTTTGCGCGCCGGACTCGGTTTCGGCGGTGCAGAGGCGTCGGGTCCGTTTTCATGTTTTGCGCGCGCCGGACTCGTTTCGGCGGTGCGGGGCGTCGGGTCGGGCCGTTTTCATGTTTTGCGCGCCGGACTCGGTTTCGGCGGTGCAGGGCGTCGGGTCCCGTTTTCATGTTTTGCGCGCCGGACTCGGTTTCGGCGTGCGAGGCGGCGTCGGGTCCGTTTTCATGTTTTGCGCCGGACTCGTTTCGGCGGTGCGGGGCGTCGGGTCCGTTTTCATGTTTTTGCGCGCCGGACTCGGTTTCGGCGGTGCAGGGGCGTCGGGTCCGTTTTCATGTTTTGCGCGCCGGACTCGGTTTCGGCGGTGCAGGGCGTCGGGTCCGTTTTCATGTTTTGCGCGCCGGACTCGTTTCGGCGGTGCGGGGCGTCGGGACCGTTTTCATGTTTTGCGCGCCGGACTCGGTTTCGGCGGTGCAGAGGGGCGTCGGGTCCGTTTTCATGTTTTGCGCGCCGGACTCGGTTTCGGCGGTGCAGGGGCGTCGGGTCCGTTTTCATGTTTTGCGCGCCGGACTCGGTTTCGGCGTGCGGGGCGTCGGGTCCGTTTTCATGTTTTGCGCGCCGGACTCGGTTTCGGCGGTGCAGGGGCGTCGGGTCCGTTTTCATGTTTTGCGCGCCGGACTCGGTTTCGGCGGTGCAGGGGCGTCGGGTCCGTTTTCATGTTTTTGCGCGCCGGACTCGGTTTCGGCGGTGCAGGGCGTCGGGTCCGTTTTCATGTTTTTGCGCGCGCCGGACTCGGTTTCGGCGGTGCGAGGGGCGTCGGGTCCCGTTTTCATGTTTTGCGCGCCGGACTCGGTTTCGGCGGTGCGAGGGCGTCGGGTCCGTTTTCATGTTTTGCGCGCCGGACTCGGTTTCGGCGTGTGCGTCGGGCGTCGGGTCCGTTTTCATGTTTTGCGCTGCCCGGACTCGGTTTCGGCGGTGCAGAGGCGTCGGGGTCCCGTTTTCATGTTTTGCGCGCCGGACTCGGTTTCGGCGGTGCGGGGCGTCGGGTCCGTTTTCATGTTTTGCGCGCCGGACTCGGTTTCGGCGGTGCAGAGGCGTCGGGTCCGTTTTCATGTTTTGCGCGCCGGACTCGGTTTCGGCGGTGCGAGGGCGTCGGGTCCCGTTTTCATGTTTTGCGCGCCGGACTCGGTTTCGGCGGTGCAGGGGCGTCGGGTCCGTTTTCATGTTTTGCGCGCCGGACTCGGTTTCGGCGGTGCAGGGGCGTCGGGTCCGTTTTCATGTTTTGCGCGCCGGACTCGGTTTCGGCGGTGCAGGGGCGTCGGGTCCGTTTTCATGTTTTGCGCGCCGGACTCGGTTTCGGCGGTGCAGAGGCGTCGGGTCCGTTTTCATGTTTTGCGCGCCGGACTCGTTTCGGCGTGCGAGGGCGTCGGGTCCCGTTTTCATGTTTTGCGCGCCGGACTCGGTTTCGGCGGTGCAGGGCGTCGGGACCCGTTTTCATGTTTTGCGCGCCGGACTCGGTTTCGGCGGTGCAGGCGTCGGGTCCGTTTTCATGTTTTGCGCGCCGGACTCATTTTCGGCGGTGCAGGGCGTCGGGTCCCGTTTTCATGTTTTTGCGCGCGCCGGACTCGGTTTCGGCGGTGCAGGGGCGTCGGGTCCGTTTTCATGTTTTGCGCGCCGGACTCGGTTTCGGCGGTGCAGGGGCGTCGGGTCCGTTTTCATGTTTTTCATGTTTTGCGCGCCGGACTCGGTTTCGGCGGTGCGGTTTCGGCGGTGGGGCGTCGGGTCCGTTTTCATGTTTTGCGCGCCGGACTCGTTTCGGCGGTGCAGAGGCGTCGGGTCCGTTTTCATGTTTTGCGCGCCGGACTCGGTTTCGGCGGTGCGGGCGTCGGGTCCCGTTTTCATGTTTTGCGCGCCGGACTCGGTTTCGGCGGTGCGGGGCGTCGGGTCCCGTTTTCATGTTTTGCGCGCCGGACTCGGTTTCGGCGGTGCGGGGGCGTCGGGTCCGTTTTCATGTTTTGCGCGCCGGACTCGGTTTCGGTTTCGGCGGTGCGGGGCGTCGGGTCCGTTTTCATGTTTTGCGCGCCGGACTCGGTTTCGGCGGTGCAGGGGCGTCGGGTCCGTTTTCATGTTTTGCGCGCCGGACTCGGTTTCGGCGGTGCAGGGCGTCGGGTCCGTTTTCATGTTTTGCGCGCCGGACTCGGTTTCGGCGGTGCGGGGGCGTCGGGTCCGTTTTCATGTTTTGCGCGCCGGACTCGGTTTCGGCGGTGCAGGGGCGTCGGGTCCGTTTTCATGTTTTGCGCGCCGGACTCGGTTTTCGGCGGTGCAGGGGCGTCGGGTCCGTTTTCATGTTTTGCGCGCGCCGGACTCGGTTTCGGCGGTGCAGGGGCGTCGGGTCCCGTTTTCATGTTTTGCGCGCGCCGGACTCGGTTTCGGCGGTGCGAGGGGCGTCGGGTCCGTTTTCATGTTTTGCGCGCCGGACTCGGTTTCGGCGGTGCGGGGCGTCGGGACCGTTTTCATGTTTTGCGCGCCGGACTCGGTTTCGGCGGTGCAGGGGCGTCGGGTCCGTTTTCATGTTTTGCGCGCCGGACTCGGTTTCGGCGGTGCGAGGGCGTCGGGTCCGTTTTCATGTTTTGCGCGCCGGACTCGGTTTCGGCGGTGCGGGGCGTCGGGTCCGTTTTCATGTTTTGCGCGCCGGACTCGGTTTCGGCGGTGCAGGGCGTCGGGTCCGTTTTCATGTTTTGCGCGCCGGACTCGGTTTCGGCGGTGCAGGGCGTCGGGTCCCGTTTTCATGTTTTGCGCGCCGGACTCGGTTTCGGCGGTGCAGGGGCGTCGGGTCCGTTTTCATGTTTTGCGCGCCGGACTCGGTTTCGGCGGTGCGGGGCGTCGGGTCCGTTTTCATGTTTTGCGCGCCGGACTCGGTTTCGGCGGTGGGGCGTCGGGTCCGTTTTCATGTTTTGCGCGCCGGACTCGGTTTCGGCGGTGCAGGCGTCGGGTCCGTTTTCATGTTTTGCGCGCCGGACTCGTTTTCGGCGGTGCGAGGGCGTCGGGTCCCGTTTTCATGTTTTGCGCGCCGGACTCGGTTTCGGCGGTGCAGGGCGTCGGGTCCGTTTTCATGTTTTGCGCGCCGGACTCGGTTTCGGCGGTGCAGAGGGGCGTCGGGTCCGTTTTCATGTTTTGCGCGCCGGACTCGTTTCGGCGGTGCGGGGCGTCGGGTCCGTTTTCATGTTTTGCGCGCCGGACTCGGTTTCGGCGGTGCAGGGGCGTCGGGTCCCGTTTTCATGTTTTGCGCGCCGGACTCGGTTTCGGCGGTGCAGGGGCGTCGGGTCCGTTTTCATGTTTTGCGCGCCGGACTCGTTTCGGCGGTGCAGGGGGCGTCGGGTCCGTTTTCATGTTTTGCGCGCCGGACTCGGTTTCGGCGGTGCAGAGGCGTCGGGTCCGTTTTCATGTTTTGCGCCGGACTCGGTTTCGGCGGTGCAGAGGCGTCGGGTCCCGTTTTCATGTTTTGCGCGCCGGACTCGGTTTCGGCGGTGCGGGGCGTCGGGTCCGTTTTCATGTTTTGCGCGCCGGACTCGGTTTCGGCGGTGCGGGGGCGTCGGGTCCGTTTTCATGTTTTGCGCGCCGGACTCGGTTTCGGCGGTGCGGGGCGTCGGGTCCGTTTTCATGTTTTGCGCGCCGGACTCGGTTTCGGCGGTGCGAGGGGCGTCGGGTCCGTTTTCATGTTTTTGCGCGCCGGACTCGGTTTCGGCGGTGCAGGGGCGTCGGGTCCGTTTTCATGTTTTGCGCGCCGGACTCATTTTTCGGCGGTGCGAGGGGCGTCGGGTCCGTTTTCATGTTTTGCGCGCCGGACTCGGTTTCGGCGGTGCGAGGGCGTCGGGTCCGTTTTCATGTTTTGCGCGCCGGACTCGGTTTCGGCGGTGCAGGGCGTCGGGTCCGTTTTCATGTTTTGCGCGCCGGACTCGGTTTCGGCGGTGCAGGGGCGTCGGGTCCGTTTTCATGTTTTGCGCGCCGGACTCGGTTTCGGCGGTGCAGAGGCGTCGGGTCCGTTTTCATGTTTTGCGCTCCCGGACTCGTTTTCGGCGGTGCAGGGGCGTCGGGTCCGTTTTCATGTTTTGCGCGCCGGACTCGGTTTCGGCGTGGGGCGTCGGGTCCGTTTTCATGTTTTGCGCGCGCCGGACTCGGTTTCGGCGGTGCAGAGGCGTCGGGTCCGTTTTCATGTTTTGCGCTCCGGACTCGTTTCGGCGGTGCAGGGGCGTCGGGTCCGTTTTCATGTTTTGCGCGCCGGACTCGGTTTCGGCGGTGCAGGGCGTCGGGTCCGTTTTCATGTTTTGCGCGCCGGACTCGGTTTCGGCGGTGCGAGGGCGTCGGGTCCGTTTTCATGTTTTGCGCGCCGGACTCGTTTCGGCGGTGCGAGGCGTCGGGTCCGTTTTCATGTTTTGCGCGCCGGACTCGTTTTTCGGCGGTGCAGGGGCGTCGGGTCCGTTTTCATGTTTTGCGCGCCGGACTCGTTTTTCGGCGGTGCAGGGCGTCGGGTCCGTTTTCATGTTTTGCGCGCCGGACTCGTTTCGGCGGTGCAGGGGCGTCGGGTCCGTTTTCATGTTTTGCGCGCCGGACTCGGTTTCGGCGGTGCAGGGGGCGTCGGGGTCCCGTTTTCATGTTTTGCGCGCCGGACTCGGTTTCGGCGGTGCAGAGGCGTCGGGTCCGTTTTCATGTTTTGCGCGCCGGACTCGGTTTCGGCGGTGCAGGGGGCGTCGGGTCCGTTTTCATGTTTTGCGCGCCGGACTCGGTTTCGGCGGTGCAGGGGCGTCGGGTCCGTTTTCATGTTTTGCGCGCCGGACTCGGTTTCGGCGGTGCAGGGGCGTCGGGTCCGTTTTCATGTTTTGCGCGCCGGACTCGGTTTCGGCGGTGCAGGGCGTCGGGTCCGTTTTCATGTTTTGCGCGCCGGACTCGGTTTCGGCGGTGCGGGGCGTCGGGTCCGTTTTCATGTTTTGCGCGCGCCGGACTCGGTTTCGGCGGTGCAGGGGCGTCGGGTCCCGTTTTCATGTTTTGCGCGCGCCGGACTCGGTTTCGGCGGTGCAGGGCGTCGGGTCCGTTTTCATGTTTTGCGCGCCGGACTCGGTTTCGGCGGTGCAGGGGCGTCGGGTCCGTTTTCATGTTTTGCGCGCCGGACTCGGTTTCGGCGGTGCGAGGGGCGTCGGGTCCGTTTTCATGTTTTGCGCGCCGGACTCGGTTTCGGCGGTGCGGGGCGTCGGGGTCCGTTTTCATGTTTTGCGCGCCGGACTCGGTTTCGGCGGTGCAGGGGCGTCGGGTCCGTTTTCATGTTTTGCGCGCCGGACTCGGTTTCGGCGGTGCATGCAGGGGCGTCGGGTCCGTTTTCATGTTTTGCGCGCCGGACTCGGTTTCGGCGGTGCAGGGGCGTCGGGTCCCGTTTTCACGTTTTGCGCGCCGGACTCGTTTCGGCGGTGCGGGGCGTCGGGTCCGTTTTCATGTTTTGCGCGCGCCGGACTCGGTTTCGGCGGTGCGAGGGGCGTCGGGTCCGTTTTCATGTTTTGCGCGCCGGACTCGGTTTCGGCGGTGCAGGGGCGTCGGGTCCGTTTTCATGTTTTGCGCGCGCCGGACTCGGTTTCGGCGGTGCGAGGGCGTCGGGTCCGTTTTCATGTTTTGCGCGCCGGACTCGGTTTCGGCGGTGCAGGGGCGTCGGGTCCGTTTTCATGTTTTGCGCGCCGGACTCGGTTTCGGCGGTGCGGGGCGTCGGGTCCGTTTTCATGTTTTGCGCGCCGGACTCGGTTTCGGCGGTGCGAGGCGTCGGGTCCCGTTTTCATGTTTTGCGCGCCGGACTCGGTTTCGGCGGTGCAGGGGCGTCGGGTCCGTTTTCATGTTTTGCGCGCCGGACTCGTTTTCGGCGGTGCGGGGCGTCGGGTCCGTTTTCATGTTTTGCGCGCCGGACTCGGTTTCGGCGGTGCGAGGGGCGTCGGGTCCGTTTTCATGTTTTGCGCGCCGGACTCGGTTTCGGCGGTGCAGAGGCGTCGGGTCCGTTTTCATGTTTTGCGCGCCCGGACTCGGTTTCGGCGGTGCGAGGGGCGTCGGGTCCCGTTTTCATGTTTTGCGCGCCGGACTCGGTTTCGGCGGTGCAGAGGCGTCGGGTCCGTTTTGTGTTTTGCGCGCCGGACTCGGTTTCGGCGGTGCAGAGGCGTCGGGTCCGTTTTCATGTTTTGCGCGCCGGACTCGGTTTCGGCGGTGCGGGGCGTCGGGTCCGTTTTCATGTTTTGCGCGCCGGACTCGGTTTCGGCGGTGCAGGGGCGTCGGGTCCGTTTTCATGTTTTGCGCGCCCGGACTCGGTTTCGGCGGTGCAGGGGCGTCGGGTCCGTTTTCATGTTTTGCGCGCCGGACTCGGTTTCGGCGGTGCAGGGGCGTCGGGTCCGTTTTCATGTTTTGCGCGCCGGACTCGGTTTCGGCGGTGCAGGGGCGTCGGGTCCGTTTTCATGTTTTGCGCGCGCCGGACTCGGTTTCGGCGGTGCAGAGGGCGTCGGGTCCGTTTTCATGTTTTGCGCGCCGGACTCGGTTTCGGCGGTGCGGGGGCGTCGGGACCGTTTTCATGTTTTGCGCGCCGGACTCGGTTTCGGCGGTGCAGGGGCGTCGGGTCCGTTTTCATGTTTTGCGCGCCGGACTCGGTTTCGGCGGTGCGGGGCGTCGGGTCCGTTTTCATGTTTTGCGCGCCGGACTCGGTTTCGGCGGTGCAGGGGCGTCGGGTCCGTTTTCATGTTTTGCGCGCCGGACTCGGTTTCGGCGGTGCGGGGCGTCGGGTCCGTTTTCATGTTTTGCGCGCCGGACTCGGTTTCGGCGGTGCAGGGCGTCGGGTCCGTTTTCATGTTTTGCGCGCCGGACTCGGTTTCGGCGGTGCGGGGCGTCGGGTCCGTTTTCATGTTTTGCGCGCCGGACTCGGTTTCGGCGGTGCAGGCGGCGTCGGGTCCATGTTTTTTTCATGTTTTGCGCGCCGGACTCGGTTTCGGCGGTGCGGGCGTCGGGTCCGTTTTCATGTTTTGCGCGCCGGACTCGGTTTCGGCGGTGCAGGGGCGTCGGGTCCGTTTTCATGTTTTGCGCGCCGGACTCGGTTTCGGCGGTGCGGGGGCGTCGGGTCCCGTTTTCATGTTTTGCGCGCCGGACTCGTTTTCGGCGGTGCGGGGGCGTCGGGTCCCGTTTTCATGTTTTGCGCGCCGGACTCGGTTTCGGCGGTGCAGGGGCGTCGGGTCCGTTTTCATGTTTTGCGCCCGGACTCGGTTTCGGCGGTGCAGGGGCGTCGGGTCCGTTTTCATGTTTTGCGCGCCGGACTCGGTTTCGGCGGTGCAGGGGCGTCGGGTCCGTTTTCATGTTTTGCGCGCCGGACTCGGTTTTTCGGCGGTGCGAGGCGTCGGGTCCGTTTTCATGTTTTGCGCGCCGGACTCGGTTTCGGCGGTGCGAGGGGCGTCGGGACCGTTTTCATGTTTTGCGCGCCGGACTCGGTTTCGGCGGTGCGAGGCGTCGGGTCCGTTTTCATGTTTTGCGCTCCCGGACTCGGTTTCGGCGGTGCGAGGGCGTCGGGTCCCGTTTTCATGTTTTTTGCGCTCCGGACTCGGTTTCGGCGGTGCGGGGCGTCGGGTCCGTCCGTTCATGTTTTGCGCGCCGGCTCGCCGGACTCGGTTTCGGCGGTGCGAGGGGCGTCGGGTCCGTTTTCATGTTTTGCGCGCCGGACTCGGTTTCGGCGGTGCAGGGGCGTCGGGTCCGTTTTCATGTTTTGCGCGCCGGACTCGGTTTCGGCGGTGCGGGGCGTCGGGTCCGTTTTCATGTTTTGCGCGCCGGACTCGGTTTCGGCGGTGCGGGGGCGTCGGGTCCGTTTTCATGTTTTGCGCGCCGGACTCGGTTTCGGCGGTGCGGGGCGTCGGGTCCGTTTTCATGTTTTGCGCGCGCCGGACTCGGTTTCGGCGGTGCAGGGGCGTCGGGTCCGTTTTCATGTTTTGCGCGCCGGACTCGGTTTCGGCGGTGCGGGGCGTCGGGTCCGTTTTCATGTTTTGCGCGCCGGACTCGGTTTCGGCGGTGCAGGCGGCGTCCGTCCGTTTTCATGTTTTGCGCGCCGGACTCGGTTTCGGCGGTGCACGGGGGCGTCGGGTCCGTTTTCATGTTTGCGCGCCGGACTCGTTTTCGGCGGTGCAGGGGCGTCGGGTCCGTTTTCATGTTTTGCGCGCCGGACTCGGTTTCGGCGGTGCAGAGGGGCGTCGGGTCCGTTTTCATGTTTTGCGCGCCGGACTCGGTTTCGGCGGTGCAGGGGCGTCGGGTCCGTTTTCATGTTTTGCGCGCCGGACTCGGTTTCGGCGGTGCAGGGGCGTCGGGTCCGTTTTCATGTTTTGCGCGCCGGACTCGGTTTCGGCGGTGCGAGGGCGTCGGGTCCGTTTTCATGTTTTGCGCGCCGGACTCGGTTTCGGCGGTGCAGGGGCGTCGGGTCCGTTTTCATGTTTTGCGCGCCGGACTCGGTTTCGGCGGTGCAGGGGCGTCGGGTCCGTTTTCATGTTTTGCGCGCCGGACTCGGTTTCGGCGGTGCGAGGGCGTCGGGTCCGTTTTCATGTTTTGCGCGCCGGACTCGGTTTCGGCGGTGCGGGGGCGTCGGGTCCGTTTTCATGTTTTGCGCTCCCGGACTCGGTTTCGGCGGTGCAGGGGCGTCGGGTCCCGTTTTCATTTTTGCGCGCCGGACTCGGTTTCGGCGGTGCGAGGGGCGTCGGGTCCGTTTTCATGTTTTGCGCGCCGGACTCGGTTTCGGCGGTGCAGGGCGTCGGGTCCCGTTTTCATGTTTTGCGCGCCGGACTCGGTTTCGGCGGTGCAGGGGCGTCGGGTCCGTTTTCATGTTTTGCGCGCCGGACTCGGTTTCGGCGCGTCGTTTTCGGCGTGCGGGCGTCGGGTCCGTTTTCATGTTTTGCGCGCGCCGGACTCGGTTTCGGCGGTGCGAGGGGCGTCGGGTCCGTTTTCATGTTTTGCGCGCCGGACTCGGTTTCGGCGGTGCAGGGGCGTCGGGTCCGTTTTCATGTTTTGCGCGCCGGACTCGGTTTCGGCGGTGCAGGGGCGTCGGGTCCGTTTTCATGTTTTGCGCGCCGGACTCGGTTTCGGCGGTGCAGGGGCGTCGGGTCCGTTTTCATGTTTGCGCGCGCCGGACTCGGTTTCGGTTTCGGCGGTGCGGGCGTCGGGGTCGGGCCGTTTTCATGTTTTGCGCGCCGGACTCGGTTTCGGCGGTGCAGGGGCGTCGGGTCCGTTTTCATGTTTTTTGCGCGCCGGACTCGGTTTCGGCGGTGCAGGGGCGTCGGGTCCGTTTTCATGTTTTGCGCGCCGGACTCGGTTTCGGCGGTGCAGGGCGTCGGGTCCGTTTTCATGTTTTGCGCGCCGGACTCGGTTTCGGCGGTGCAGAGGCGTCGGGTCCGTTTTCATGTTTTGCGCGCCGGACTCGTTTTCGGCGGTGCAGGGGCGTCGGGTCCGTTTTCATGTTTTGCGCGCCGGACTCGGTTTCGGCGGTGCGAGGCGTCGGGTCCGTTTTCATGTTTTGCGCGCCGGACTCGTTTTCGGCGGTGCAGGGGCGTCGGGTCCGTTTTCATGTTTTGCGCGCCGGACTCGGTTTCGGCGGTGCAGGGCGTCGGGTCCGTTTTCATGTTTTGCGCGCGGACTCGGTTTTTCGGCGGTGCAGGGGCGTCGGGTCCGTTTTCATGTTTTGCGCGCGCCGGACTCGGTTTCGGCGGTGCGGGGCGTCGGGTCCGTTTTCATGTTTTGCGCGCCGGACTCGGTTTCGGCGGTGCAGGGGCGTCGGGTCCGTTTTCATGTTTTGCGCGCGCCGGACTCGGTTTCGGCGGTGCAGGGGCGTCGGGTCCGTTTTCATGTTTTGCGCGCCGGACTCGGTTTCGGCGGTGCGAGGGGCGTCGGGTCCGTTTTCATGTTTTGCGCGCCGGACTCGGTTTCGGCGGTGCAGGGGCGTCGGGTCCGTTTTCATGTTTTGCGCGCCGGACTCGGTTTCGGCGGTGCGAGGGGCGTCGGGTCCCGTTTTCATGTTTTGCGCGCCGGACTCGGTTTCGGCGGTGCAGGGGCGTCGGGTCCGTTTTCATGTTTTGCGCGCCGGACTCGGTTTCGGCGGTGCAGGGGCGTCGGGTCCGTTTTCATGTTTTGCGCGCCGGACTCGGTTTTCGGCGGTGCGAGGGGCGTCGGGTCCGTTTTCATGTTTTTGCGCCGGACTCCGGACTCGGTTTCGGCGGTGCGAGGGCGTCGGGTCCGTTTTCATGTTTTGCGCGCCGGACTCGGTTTCGGCGGTGCGAGGGGCGTCGGGTCCGTTTTCATGTTTTGCGCGCCGGACTCGGTTTCGGCGGTGCAGGGCGTCGGGTCCGTTTTCATGTTTTGCGCGCCGGACTCGGTTTCGGCGGTGCAGGGGCGTCGGGTCCGTTTTCATGTTTTGCGCGCCGGACTCGGTTTCGGCGGTGCGAGGCGTCGGGACCGTTTTCATGTTTTGCGCGCCGGACTCGGTTTCGGCGGTGCGGGGGCGTCGGGTCCGTTTTCATGTTTTGCGCGCCGGACTCGGTTTCGGCGGTGCAGGGCGTCGGGTCCGTTTTCATGTTTTGCGCGCCGGACTCGGTTTCGGCGGTGCAGGGGCGTCGGGTCCGTTTTCATGTTTTGGCGCCGGACTCGGTTTCGGCGGTGCAGGGGGCGTCGGGTCCGTTTTCATGTTTTGCGCGCCGGACTCGGTTTCGGCGGTGCAGGGGCGTCGGGTCCGTTTTCATGTTTTGCGCGCCGGACTCGGTTTCGGCGGTGCGAGGGCGTCGGGTCCGTTTTCATGTTTTGCGCGCCGGACTCGGTTTCGGCGGTGCAGGGGCGTCGGGTCCGTTTTCATGTTTTGCGCGCCGGACTCGGTTTCGGCGGTGCGAGGGGCGTCGGGTCCGTTTTTCATGTTTTGCGCGCGCCGGACTCGGTTTCGGCGGTGCGAGGGGCGTCGGGTCCCGTTTTCATGTTTTGCGCGCGCCGGACTCGGTTTCGGCGGTGCGGGGCGTCGGGTCCCGTTTTCATGTTTTGCGCGCCGGACTCGGTTTCGGCGGTGCGGGGCGTCGGGTCCGTTTTCATGTTTTGCGCGCGCCGGACTCGGTTTCGGCGGTGCGAGGGGCGTCGGGTCCCGTTTTCATGTTTTGCGCGCCGGACTCGGTTTTTCGGCGGTGCGCGGGCGTCGGGTCCGTTTTCATGTTTTGCGCGCGCCGGACTCGGTTTCGGCGGTGCGGGGCGTCGGGTCCCGTTTTCATGTTTTGCGCGCCGGACTCGGTTTCGGCGGTGCGAGGGGCGTCGGGTCCGTTTTCATGTTTTGCGCGCCGGACTCGGTTTCGGCGGTGCAGGGGCGTCGGGTCCGTTTTCATGTTTTGCGCGCCGGACTCGGTTTCGGCGGTGCGGGGGCGTCGGTCCGTTTTCATGTTTTGCGCGCCCGGACTCGGTTTCGGCGGTGCGGCGGCGTCGGGTCCGTTTTCATGTTTTGCGCGCCGGACTCGTTTCGGCGTGTGCGGGCGTCGGGTCCGTTTTCATGTTTTGCGCGCCGGACTCGGTTTCGGCGGTGCGGGGCGTCGGGTCCGTTTTCATGTTTTGCGCGCCGGACTCGGTTTCGGCGGTGCGGGGCGTCGGGTCCGTTTTCATGTTTTGCGCGCCGGACTCGGTTTCGGCGGTGCGGTGGGGCGTCGGGTCCGTTTTCATGTTTTGCGCGCCGGACTCGGTTTCGGCGGTGCGAGGGGCGTCGGGTCCGTTTTCATGTTTTGCGCGCCGGACTCGGTTTCGGCGGTGCAGGGGCGTCGGGTCCGTTTTCATGTTTTGCGCGCCGGACTCGGTTTCGGCGGTGCGGGGCGTCGGGTCCGTTTTCATGTTTTGCGCGCCGGACTCGGTTTCGGCGGTGCAGGGCGGCGTCGGGTCCGTTTTCGTTTGTTTTGCGCGCCGGACTCGGTTTCGGCGGTGCGAGGGCGTCGGGTCCGTTTTCATGTTTTGCGCGCCGGACTCGGTTTTTCGGCGGTGCAGGGGCGTCGGGTCCGTTTTCATGTTTTGCGCGCCGGACTCGGTTTCGGCGGTGCAGGGCGTCGGGTCCGTTTTCATGTTTTGCGCGCCGGACTCGTTTTCGGCGGTGCGAGGGGCGTCGGGTCCGTTTTCATGTTTTGCGCGCCGGACTCGGTTTCGGCGGTGCAGGGGCGTCGGGTCCGTTTTCATGTTTTGCGCGCCGGACTCGGTTTCGGCGGTGCGAGGGGCGTCGGGTCCGTTTTCATGTTTTGCGCGCCGGACTCGGTTTCGGCGGTGCAGGGGCGTCGGGTCCGTTTTCATGTTTTGCGCGCCGGACTCGGTTTCGGCGGTGCGGGGCGTCGGGTCCGTTTTCATGTTTTGCGCGCCGGACTCGGTTTCGGCGGTGCAGGGGCGTCGGGTCCGTTTTCATGTTTTGCGCGCCGGACTCGGTTTCGGCGGTGCGAGGGCGTCGGGTCCGTTTTCATGTTTTGCGCGCCGGACTCGTTTCGGCGGTGCGAGGGGCGTCGGGTCCGTTTTCATGTTTTGCGCGCCGGACTCGGTTTCGGCGGCAGGGCGTCGGGTCCGTTTTCATTTTTGCGCGCCGGACTCGGTTTCGGCGGTGCGGGGCGTCGGGTCCGTTTTCATGTTTTGCGCGCCGGACTCGACTTCGGCGCGGCGTGAGGGCGTCGGGTCCCGTTTTCATGTTTTGCGCGCCGGACTCGGTTTCGGCGGTGCGAGGGGCGTCGGGTCCGTTTTCATTTTTTTGCGCGCCGGACTCGGTTTTCGGCGGTGCGGGGGGCGTCGGGTCGTTTTCCGTTTTCATGTTTTGCGCGCCGGACTCGGTTTCGGCGGTGCAGGGGCGTCGGGTCCGTTTTCATGTTTTGCGCGCCGGACTCGGTTTCGGCGGTGCAGGGGCGTCGGGTCCGTTTTCATGTTTTGCGCGCCGGACTCGGTTTCGGCGGTGCGAGGGGCGTCGGGTCCGTTTTCATGTTTTGCGCGCCCGGACTCGGTTTCGGCGGTGCAGGGCGTCGGGTCCGTTTTCATGTTTTGCGCGCCGGACTCGGTTTCGGCGGTGCAGGGGCGTCGGGTCCCGTTTTCATGTTTTGCGCGCCGGACTCGGTTTCGGCGGTGCGGGGCGTCGGGTCCGTTTTCATGTTTTGCGCGCGGACTCGTTTTCGGCGGTGCGGGGGCGTCGGGTCCCGTTTTCATGTTTTGCGCGCCGGACTCGGTTTCGGCGGTGCGAGGGCGTCGGGTCCGTTTTCATGTTTTTTTGCGCGCCGGACTCGGTTTCGGCGGTGCAGAGGCGTCGGGTCCGTTTTCATGTTTTGCGCGCCGGACTCGGTTTCGGCGGTGTGCAGGGGCGTCGGGTCCGTTTTCATGTTTTGCGCGCCGGACTCGTTTTCGGCGGTGCGGGGGCGTCGGGTCCCGTTTTCATGTTTTGCGCGCCGGACTCGGTTTCGGCGGTGCAGGGGCGTCGGGTCCGTTTTCATGTTTTGCGCGCCGGACTCGGTTTCGGCGGTGCGGGGGCGTCGGGTCCGTTTTCATGTTTTGCGCGCCGGACTCGGTTTCGGCGGTGCAGGGGGGCGTCGGGTCCGTTTTCATGTTTTGCGCTCCCGGACTCGGTTTCGGCGGTGCAGGGGCGTCGGGTCCGTTTTCATGTTTTGCGCGCCGGACTCGGTTTCGGCGGTGCAGGGGCGTCGGGTCCGTTTTCATGTTTTGCGCGCCGGACTCGGTTTCGGCGGTGCGGGGCGTCGGGTCCGTTTTCATGTTTTGCGCGCCGGACTCGGTTTCGGCGGTGCGGGGCGTCGGGTCCGTTTTCATGTTTTGCGCGCCGGACTCGGTTTCGGCGGTGAGGGGCGTCGGGTCCCGTTTTCATGTTTTGCGCGCCGGACTCGGTTTCGGCGGTGCAGGGGCGTCGGGTCCGTTTTCATGTTTTGCGCGCCGGACTCGGTTTCGGCGGTGCAGGGGCGTCGGGTCCGTTTTCATGTTTTGCGCGCCGGACTCGGTTTCGGCGGTGCAGGGCGTCGGGTCCCGTTTTCATGTTTTGCGCGCCGGACTCGGTTTCGGCGGTGCGAGGCGTCGGGTCCGTTTTCATGTTTTGCGCGCCGGACTCGTTTCGGCGGTGCGGGGCGTCGGGTCCGTTTTCATGTTTTGCGCGCCGGACTCGTTTCGGCGGCGGTGCAGGGGCGTCGGGACCCGTTTTCATGTTTTGCGCGCCGGACTCGGTTTCGGCGGTGCAGGGGCGTCGGGTCCGTTTTCATGTTTTGCGCGTTTCGGACTCGTTTCGGCGGTGCGGCGGGGCGTCGTCGGGTCCGTTTTCATGTTTTTGCGCGCCGGACTCGGTTTCGGCGGTGCGGGGGCGTCGGGTCCGTTTTCATGTTTTGCGCGCCGGACTCGGTTTCGGCGGTGCGAGGGGCGTCGGGTCCGTTTTCATGTTTTGCGCGCCGGACTCGGTTTCGGCGGTGCAGGGGCGTCGGGTCCCGTTTTCATGTTTTGCGCGCCGGACTCGGTTTCGGCGGTGCGGGGCGTCGGGTCCGTTTTCATGTTTTGCGCGCGCCGGACTCGGTTTCGGCGGTGCAGGGGCGTCGGGTCCGTTTTCATGTTTTGCGCGCCGGACTCGGTTTCGGCGGTGCAGGGGCGTCGGGTCCGTTTTCATGTTTTGCGCGCCCGGACTCGGTTTTCGGCGGTGCAGGGGCGTCGGGTCCCGTTTTCATGTTTTGCGCGCCGGACTCGGTTTCGGCGGTGCGAGGGGCGTCGGGTCCGTTTTCATGTTTTGCGCGCCGGGACTCGGTTTCGGCGGTGCAGGGGCGTCGGGTCCCGTTTTCATGTTTTGCGCGCCGGACTCGGTTTCGGCGGTGCAGGGGCGTCGGGTCCGTTTTCATGTTTTGCGCGCCGGACTCGGTTTCGGCGGTGCGGGGGCGTCGGGTCCGTTTTCATGTTTTGCGCGCCGGACTCGGTTTCGGCGGTGCGGGGCGTCGGGTCCGTTTTCATGTTTTGCGCGCCGGACTCGTTTTCGGCGGTGCGGGCGTCGGGTCCGTTTTCATGTTTTGCGCGCCGGACTCGGTTTCGGCGGTGCAGGGGCGTCGGGTCCGTTTTCATGTTTTGCGCGCCGGACTCGGTTTCGGCGGTGCAGGGGCGTCGGTTTTCCCGTTTTCATGTTTTGCGCGCCGGACTCGGTTTCGTTTCGGCGGTGCAGGGGCGTCGGGTCCGTTTTCATGTTTTGCGCGCCGGACTCGGTTTCGGCGGTGCGGGGGCGTCGGGTCCGTTTTCATGTTTTGCGCGCCGGACTCGTTTCGGCGGTGCAGGGGCGTCGGGTCCGTTTTCATGTTTTGCGCGCCGGACTCGGTTTCGGCGGTGCGGGGGCGTCGGGTCCGTTTTCATGTTTTGCGCTCCCGGACTCGGTTTCGGCGGTGCGGGGCGTCGGGTCCCGTTTTCATGTTTTGCGCGCCGGACTCGGTTTCGGCGGTGCGAGGGGCGTCGGGTCCGTTTTCATGTTTTGCGCGCCGGACTCGGTTTCGGCGGTGCAGGGGCGTCGGGTCCGTTTTCATGTTTTGCGCGCCGGACTCGGTTTCGGCGGCAGGGCGTCGGGTCCGTTTTCATGTTTTGCGCGCCGGACTCGGTTTCGGCGGTGCGGGGCGTCGGGTCCGTTTTCATGTTTTGCGCGCCGGACTCGGTTTCGGCGGTGCGGGGCGTCGGTCCGTTTTCATGTTTTTCACTGTTTTGCGCGCGTCGGACTCGGTTTTCGGCGGTTTCGGCGGGGCGTCGGGTCCGTTTTCATGTTTTGCGCGCCGGACTCGGTTTCGGCGGTGCAGGGGCGGCGGGTCCGTTTTCATGTTTTGCGCGCCGGACTCGGTTTTCGGCGGTGCGAGGGCGTCGGGTCCGTTTTCATGTTTTGCGCGCCGGACTCGGTTTCGGCGGTGCAGGGGCGTCGGGTCCGTTTTCATGTTTTGCGCGCCGGACTCGGTTTCGGCGGTGCAGGGGCGTCGGGTCCGTTTTCATGTTTTGCGCGCCGGACTCGGTTTCGGCGGCGGGGGCGTCGGGTCCGTTTTCATGTTTTGCGCGCCCGGACTCGGTTTTCGGCGGTGCAGGGGCGTCGGGTCCGTTTTCATGTTTTGCGCGCCGGACTCGGTTTCGGCGGTGCAGGGGCGTCGGGTCCGTTTTCATGTTTTGCGCGCCGGACTCGGTTTCGGCGGTGCGAGGGCGTCGGGTCCGTTTCATGTTTTGCGCGCCGGACTCGGTTTCGGCGGTGCGAGGGGCGTCGGGTCCGTTTTCATGTTTTGCGCGCCGGACTCGGTTTTTCGGCGGTGCAGGGGGCGTCGGGTCCGTTTTCATGTTTTGCGCGCCGGACTCGGTTTTTCGGCGGTGCGGGGCGTCGGGTCCGTTTTCATGTTTTGCGCGCCGGACTCGGTTTCGGCGGTGCGGGGCGTCGGGTCCGTTTTCATGTTTTGCGCGCCGGACTCGGTTTCGGCGGTGCAGGGGCGTCGGGTCCGTTTTCATGTTTTGCGCGCCGGACTCGGTTTCGGCGGTGCGAGGGGCGTCGGGTCCGTTTTCATGTTTTGCGCGCCGGACTCGGTTTCGGCGGTGCAGGGGCGTCGGGTCCGTTTTCATGTTTTGCGCGCCGGACTCGGTTTCGGCGGTGCGGGGCGTCGGGTCCGTTTTCATGTTTTGCGCGCCGGACTCGGTTTCGGCGGTGCAGGGGCGTCGGGTCCGTTTTCATTTTGCGCGCGCCGGACTCGTTTTCGGCGGTGCGGGGCGTCGGGTCCGTTTTCATGTTTTGCGCGCCGGGACTCGGTTTCGGCGGTGCGGGGCGTCGGGTCCGTTTTCATGTTTTGCGCGCCGGACTCGTTTTCGGCGGTGCGAGGGCGTCGGGTCCGTTTTCATGTTTTGCGCGCCGGACTCGGTTTCGGCGGTGCAGGGGCGTCGGGTCCGTTTTCATGTTTTGCGCGCCGGACTCGGTTTCGGCGGTGCAGGGCGTCGGGTCCGTTTTCATGTTTTGCGCGCCGGACTCGGTTTCGGCGGTGCAGGGCGTCGGGTCCGTTTTCATGTTTTGCGCGCCGGACTCGGTTTCGGCGGTGCAGGGGCGTCGGGTCCGTTTTCATGTTTTGCGCGCCCGGACTCGGTTTCGGCGGTGCGGGGCGTCGGGTCCGTTTTCATGTTTTGCGCGCCGGACTCGGTTTCGGCGGTGCAGGGGCGTCGGGTCCGTTTTCATGTTTTGCGCCCGGGACTCGGTTTCGGCGGTGCAGGGGCGTCGGGTCCGTTTTCATGTTTTGCGCGCCGGACTCGGTTTCGGCGGTGCAGGGGCGTCGGGTCCGTTTTCATGTTTTGCGCGCCGGACTCGGTTTCGGCGGTGCGGGGCGTCGGGTCCGTTTTCATGTTTTGCGCGCCGGACTCGGTTTCGGCGGTGCGAGGCGTCGGGTCCGTTTTCATGTTTTGCGCGCCGGACTCGGTTTCGGCGGTGCGGGGCGTCGGGTCCGTTTTCATGTTTTGCGCGCCGGACTCGGTTTCGGCGGTGCGGGGGCGTCGGGTCCGTTTTCATGTTTTGCGCGCCGGACTCGGTTTCGGCGGTGCAGGGGCGTCGGGTCCGTTTTCATGTTTTGCGCGCCGGACTCGGTTTCGGCGGTGCAGGGGCGTCGGGTCCCGTTTTCATGTTTTGCGCGCCGGACTCGGTTTCGGCGGTGCAGGGGCGTCGGGTCCGTTTTCATGTTTTGCGCGCCGGACTCGGTTTCGGCGGTGTGAGGGCGTCGGGTCCGTTTTCATGTTTTGCGCGCCGGACTCGGTTTCGGCGGTGCAGGGGCGTCGGGTCCGTTTTCATGTTTTGCGCTCCCGGACTCGTTTTCGGCGGTGCAGGGGCGTCGGGTCCGTTTTCATGTTTTGCGCGCCGGACTCGGTTTCGGCGGTGCAGGGGCGTCGGGTCCGTTTTCATGTTTTGCGCGCCGGACTCGGTTTTCGGCGGTGCGAGGGCGTCGGGTCCGTTTTCATGTTTTGCGCGCCGGACTCGGTTTCGGCGGTGCGGGGCGTCGGGTCCGTTTTCATGTTTTGCGCGCCGGACTCGGTTTCGGCGGTGCAGGGGCGTCGGGTCCGTTTTCATGTTTTGCGCGCCGGACTCGGTTTCGGCGGTGCAGGGCGTCGGGTCCCGTTTTCATGTTTTGCGCGCCGCCGGACTCGGTTTCGGCGGTGCGAGGGGCGTCGGGTCCGTTTTCATGTTTTGCGCGCCGGACTCGGTTTCGGCGGTGCGGGGCGTCGGGTCCGTTTTCATGTTTTGCGCGCCGGACTCGGTTTCGGCGGTGCGGGGCGTCGGGTCCGTTTTCATGTTTTGCGCGCCGGACTCGGTTTCGGCGGTGCAGAGGGCGTCGGGTCCCGTTTTCATGTTTTGCGCGCCGGACTCGGTTTCGGCGGTACGCGGGCGTCGGGTCCGTTTTCATGTTTTGCGCGCCGGACTCGTTTTCGGCGGTGCGAGGGGCGTCGGGTCCGTTTTCATGTTTTGCGCGCCGGACTCGGTTTCGGCGGTGCGGGGCGTCGGGTCCGTTTTCATGTTTTGCGCGCCGGACTCGGTTTCGGCGGTGCAGAGGCGTCGGGTCCGTTTTCATGTTTTGCGCGCCGGACTCGGTTTCGGCGGTGCAGGGGGCGTCGGGTCCGTTTTCATGTTTTGCGCTCCCGGACTCGGTTTCGGCGGTGCAGGGGCGTCGGGTCCGTTTTCATGTTTTGCGCGCCGGACTCGTTTTCGGCGGTGCGGGGGCGTCGGGTCCGTTTTCATGTTTTGCGCGCCGGACTCGGTTTCGGCGGTGCAGGGGCGTCGGGTCCGTTTTCATGTTTTTGCGCGCCGGACTCGGTTTCGGCGGTGCGAGGGCGTCGGGTCCGTTTTCATGTTTTGCGCGCCGGACTCGTTTTCGGCGGTGCAGAGGCGTCGGGTCCGTTTTCATGTTTTGCGCGCCGGACTCGGTTTCGGCGGTGCGGGGCGTCGGGTCCGTTTTCATGTTTTGCGCGCCGGACTCGGTTTCGGCGGGCGCAGGGGCGTCGGGTCCGTTTTCATGTTTTGCGCGCCGGACTCGGTTTCGGCGGTGCGGGGCGTCGGGTCCGTTTTCATGTTTTGCGCGCCGGACTCGGTTTCGGCGGTGCAGGGGCGTCGGGTCCGTTTTCATGTTTTGCGCGCCGGACTCGGTTTCGGCGGTGCGAGGGCGTCGGGTCCGTTTTCATGTTTTGCGCGCCGGACTCGGTTTCGGCGGTGCAGGGGCGTCGGGTCCGTTTTCATGTTTTGCGCGCCGGACTCGGTTTCGGCGGTGCGGGGCGTCGGGTCCGTTTTCATGTTTTGCGCGCCGGACTCGGTTTCGGCGGTGCGGGGCGTCGGGTCCGTTTTCATGTTTTGCGCGCCGGACTCGTTTTCGGCGGTGCGAGGGGCGTCGGGTCCGTTTTCATGTTTTGCGCGCCGGACTCGGTTTCGGCGGTGCAGGGGCGTCGGGTCCGTTTTCATGTTTTGCGCCGGACTCGGTTTCGGCGGTGCGGGGCGTCGGGTCCGTTTTCATGTTTTGCGCGCCGGACTCGGTTTCGGCGGTGCGGGGGCGTCGGGTCCGTTTTCATGTTTTGCGCGCCGGACTCGGTTTCGGCGGTGCGGGGGCGTCGGGTCCGTTTTCATGTTTTGCGCGCCGGACTCGGTTTCGGCGGTAGAGGCGTCGGGTCCGTTTTCATGTTTTGCGCGCCGGACTCGGTTTCGGCGGTGCAGGGGCGTCGGGTCCGTTTTCATGTTTTGCGCGCCGGACTCGGTTTCGGCGGTGCGAGGCGTCGGGTCCCGTTTTCATGTTTTGCGCGCCGGACTCGTTTTCGGCGGTGCGGGCGTCGGGTCCGTTTTCATGTTTTGCGCGCCGGACTCGGTTTCGGCGGTGCAGGGGCGTCGGGTCCGTTTTCATGTTTTGCGCGCCGGACTCGGTTTCGGCGGTGCGGGGGCGTCGGGTCCGTTTTCATGTTTTGCGCGCCGGACTCGGTTTCGGCGGTGCAGGGGCGTCGGGTCCGTTTTCATGTTTTGCGCCGGACTCGGTTTCGGCGGTGCAGGGGCGTCGGGTCCGTTTTCATGTTTTGCGCGCCGGACTCGGTTTCGGCGGTGCGGGCGTCGGGTCCGTTTTCATGTTTTGCGCGCCGGACTCGTTTCGGCGGTGCGGGGGCGTCGGGTCCGTTTTCATGTTTTGCGCGCCGGACTCGGTTTCGGCGGTGCGGGGGGCGTCGGGTCCGTTTTCATGTTTTGCGCGCCGGACTCGGTTTCGGCGGTGCAGGGCGTCGGGTCCGTTTTCATGTTTTGCGCGCCGGACTCGGTTTCGGCGGTGCAGGGGCGTCGGGTCCGTTTTCATGTTTTGCGCGCCGGACTCGGTTTCGGCGGTGCGAGGGGCGTCGGGTCCCGTTTTCATGTTTTGCGCGCCGGACTCGGTTTCGGCGGTGCGGGGCGTCGGGTCCGTTTTCATGTTTTGCGCGCCGGACTCGGTTTCGGCGGTGCAGGGGCGTCGGGTCCGTTTTCATGTTTTGCGCGCCGGACTCGGTTTCGGCGGTGCGGGGCGTCGGGTCCGTTTTCATGTTTTGCGCGCCGGACTCGGTTTCGGCGGTGCGGGGCGTCGGGTCCGTTTTCATGTTTTGCGCGCCGGACTCGGTTTCGGCGGTGCGAGGGGCGTCGGGTCCGTTTTCATGTTTTGCGCGCCGGACTCGGTTTCGGCGGTGCAGGGCGTCGGGGTCCGTTTTCATGTTTTGCGCGCCGGACTCGTTTCGGCGGTGCAGGGCGTCGGGTCCGTTTTCATGTTTTGCGCGCCGGACTCGGTTTCGGCGGTGCGAGGGGCGTCGGGTCCGTTTTCATGTTTTGCGCGCCGGACTCGGTTTCGGCGGTGGGGCGTCGGGTCCGTTTTCATGTTTTGCGCGCCGGACTCGGTTTCGGCGGTGCGGGGCGTCGGGTCCGTTTTCATGTTTTGCGCGCCGGACTCGGTTTCGGCGGTGCGGGGCGTCGGGTCCGTTTTCATGTTTTTTGCGCGCCGGACTCGGTTTCGGCGGTGCAGGGGCGTCGGGTCCGTTTTCATGTTTTGCGCGCCGGACTCGTTTCGGCGGTGCGGGGCGTCGGGTCCGTTTTCATGTTTTGCGCGCCGGACTCGGTTTCGGCGGTGCGGGGCGTCGGGACCGTTTTCATGTTTTGCGCGCCGGACTCGGTTTCGGCGGTGCAGGGGCGTCGGGTCCGTTTTCATGTTTTGCGCGCCGGACTCGGTTTCGGCGGTGCAGGGGCGTCGGGTCCGTTTTCATGTTTTGCGCGCCGGACTCGTTTCGGCGGTGCAGGGGCGTCGGGTCCGTTTTCATGTTTTGCGCGCCGGACTCGGTTTCGGCGGTGCAGGGGCGTCGGGTCCGTTTTCATGTTTTGCGCGCCGGACTCGGTTTCGGCGGTGCAGGGGCGTCGGGTCCGTTTTCATGTTTTGCGCGCCGGACTCGGTTTCGGCGGTGCAGGGCGTCGGGTCCGTTTTCATGTTTTGCGCGCCGGACTCGGTTTCGGCGGTGCAGGGGCGTCGGGTCCGTTTTCATGTTTTGCGCGCCGGACTCGTTTTTCGGCGGTGCGAGGGGCGTCGGGTCCGTTTTCATGTTTTGCGCGCCGGACTCGGTTTCGGCGGTGCAGGGGCGTCGGGTCCGTTTTCATGTTTTGCGCGCCGGACTCGGTTTCGGCGGTGCGGGGCGTCGGGTCCCGTTTTCATGTTTTGCGCGCCGGACTCGGTTTCGGCGGTGCAGGGGCGTCGGGTCCCGTTTTCATGTTTTGCGCGCCGGACTCGGTTTCGGCGGTGCGGGGGCGTCGGGTCCGTTTTCATGTTTTGCGCGCCGGACTCGTTTCGGCGGTGCAGAGGGCGTCGGGTCCCGTTTTCATGTTTTGCGCGCCGGACTCGGTTTCGGCGGTGCAGGGCGTCGGGTCCGTTTTCATGTTTTGCGCGCCCGGACTCGGTTTCGGCGGTGCGAGGGGCGTCGGGTCCGTTTTCATGTTTTGCGCGCGCCGGACTCGGTTTCGGCGGTGCGGGGCGTCGGGTCCGTTTTCATGTTTTGCGCGCCGGACTCGGTTTCGGCGGTGCAGGGGCGTCGGGTCCGTTTTCATGTTTTGCGCGCCGGACTCGTTTTCGGCGGTGCGAGGGCGTCGGGTCCGTTTTCATGTTTTGCGCGCCGGACTCGGTTTCGGCGGCAGGGGCGTCGGGTCCGTTTTCATGTTTTGCGCGCGCCGGACTCGGTTTCGGCGGTGCGGGGCGTCGGGTCCGTTTTCATGTTTTGCGCGCCGGACTCGGTTTCGGCGGTGCAGGGGCGTCGGGTCCGTTTTCATGTTTTGCGCGCCGGACTCGGTTTTCGGCGGTGCGAGGGGCGTCGGTCCGTTTTCATGTTTTGCGCGCCGGACTCGGTTTCGGCGGTGCAGGGGCGTCGGGTCCGTTTTCATGTTTTGCGCGCCGGACTCGGTTTCGGCGGTGCGGGGCGTCGGGTCCGTTTTCATGTTTTGCGCGCCGGACTCGGTTTCGGCGGTGCGGGGGCGTCGGGTCCGTTTTCATGTTTTGCGCGCCGGACTCGGTTTCGGCGGTGCGGCGGCGTCGGGTCCGTTTTCATGTTTTGCGCGCCGGACTCGGTTTCGGCGGTGCAGGGGCGTCGGGTCCGTTTTCATGTTTTGCGCGCCGGACTCGGTTTCGGCGGTGCGGGGCGTCGGGTCCGTTTTCATGTTTTTTGCGCGCCGGACTCGTTTTCGGCGGTGCGAGGGGCGTCGGGTCCCGTTTTCATGTTTTGCGCGCCGGACTCGGTTTCGGCGGTGCAGGGCGTCGGGTCCGTTTTCATGTTTTGCGCGCCGGACTCGGTTTCGGCGGTGCGGGGCGTCGGGTCCGTTTTCATGTTTTGCGCGCCGGACTCGGTTTTCGGCGGTGCAGGGCGTCGGGTCCGTTTTCATGTTTTGCGCGCCGGACTCGTTTTCGGCGGTGGAGGGCGTCGGGTCCGTTTTCATGTTTTGCGCGCCGGACTCGGTTTCGGCGGTGCAGGGGCGTCGGGTCCGTTTTCATGTTTTGCGCGCCGGACTCGGTTTCGGCGGTGCAGGGGCGTCGGGTCCGTTTTCATGTTTTGCGCGCCGGACTCGGTTTCGGCGGTGCGGGGGCGTCGGGTCCGTTTTCATGTTTTGCGCGCCGGACTCGGTTTCGGCGGTGCAGGGGGCGTCGGGTCCGTTTTCATGTTTTGCGCGCCCGGACTCGGTTTCGGCGGTGCAGGGGCGTCGGGTCCGTTTTCATGTTTTGCGCTCCCGGACTCGGTTTCGGCGGTGCGGGGCGTCGGGTCCCGTTTTCATGTTTTGCGCGCCGGACTCGGTTTCGGCGGTGCAGGGGCGTCGGGTCCGTTTTCATGTTTTGCGCGCCGGACTCGGTTTCGGCGGTGCGGGGGCGTCGGGTCCCGTTTTCATGTTTTGCGCGCCGGACTCGGTTTCGGCGGTGCGGGGGCGTCGGGTCCGTTTTCATGTTTTGCGCGCCGGACTCGGTTTCGGCGGTGCGAGGGCGTCGGGTCCGTTTTCATGTTTTGCGCGCCGGACTCGGTTTCGGCGGTGCAGGGGCGTCGGGTCCGTTTTCATGTTTTGCGCGCCGGACTCGGTTTCGGCGGTGCGAGAGGCGTCGGGTCCGTTTTCATGTTTTGCGCGCCGGACTCGGTTTCGGCGGTGCAGGGGCGTCGGGTCCGTTTTCATGTTTTGCGCGCCGGACTCGGTTTCGGCGGTGCGAGAGGCGTCGGGTCCGTTTTCATGTTTTGCGCGCCGGACTCGGTTTTCGGCGGTGCGGGGCGTCGGGTCCGTTTTCATGTTTTGCGCGCCGGACTCGGTTTCGGCGGTGCAGGGGCGTCGGGTCCGTTTTCATGTTTTGCGCGCCGGACTCGTTTTTCGGCGGTGCAGGGGCGTCGGGTCCGTTTTCATGTTTTGCGCGCCGGACTCGTTTCGGCGGTGCAGGGGCGTCGGGTCCCGTTTTCATGTTTTGCGCGCCGGACTCGGTTTCGGCGGTGCGAGGCGTCGGGTCCGTTTTCATGTTTTGCGCGCCGGACTCGGTTTCGGCGGTGCGGGGCGTCGGGTCCGTTTTCATGTTTTGCGCGCCGGACTCGGTTTTCGGCGGTGCGGGGCGTCGGGTCCGTTTTCATGTTTTGCGCGCCCGGACTCGTTTTCGGCGGTGCGGGGGCGTCGGGACCGTTTTCATGTTTTGCGCGCCGGGACTCGGTTTCGGCGGTGCGAGGGCGTCGGGTCCGTTTTCATGTTTTGCGCGCCGGACTCGTTTTCGGCGGTGCAGGGGCGTCGGGTCCGTTTTCATGTTTTGCGCGCCGGACTCGGTTTCGGCGGTGCGAGGGCGTCGGGACCGTTTTCATGTTTTGCGCGCCGGACTCGGTTTCGGCGGTGCGAGGGGCGTCGGGTCCGTTTTCATGTTTTGCGCGCCGGACTCGGTTTCGGCGGTGCGAGGGCGTCGGGTCCGTTTTCATGTTTTGCGCGCCGGACTCGGTTTCGGCGGTGCGGGGCGTCGGGTCCGTTTTCATGTTTTGCGCGCCGGACTCGGTTTCGGCGGTGCAGGGCGTCGGGTCCGTTTTCATGTTTTGCGCGCCGGACTCGGTTTCGGCGGTGCAGGGGCGTCGGGTCCGTTTTCATGTTTTTGCGCGCCGGACTCGGTTTCGGCGGTGCGGGGGGCGTCGGGTCCGTTTTCATGTTTTGCGCGCCGGACTCGGTTTCGGCGGCAGCGAGGGCGTCGGGTCCGTTTTCATGTTTTGCGCGCCGGACTCGGTTTCGGCGGTGCGGGGCGTCGGGACCGTTTTCATGTTTTGCGCGCCGGACTCGGTTTCGGCGGTGCAGGGCGTCGGGTCCGTTTTCATGTTTTGCGCGCCGGACTCGTTTTCGGCGGTGCAGGGGCGTCGGGTCCCGTTTTCATGTTTTGCGCGCCGGACTCGGTTTCGGCGGTGCAGGGCGTCGGGTCCGTTTTCATGTTTTGCGCGCCCGGACTCGTTTCGGCGGTGCAGGGGCGTCGGGTCCGTTTTCATGTTTTGCGCGCCGGACTCGGTTTTCGGCGGTGCAGGGGCGTCGGGTCCGTTTTCATGTTTTGCGCGCCGGACTCGGTTTCGGCGGTGCAGGGCGTCGGGTCCGTTTTCATGTTTTGCGCGCCGGACTCGGTTTCGGCGGTGCGGGGCGTCGGGTCCGTTTTCATGTTTTGCGCGCCGGACTCGGTTTCGGCGGTGCGAGGGGCGTCGGGTCCGTTTTCATGTTTTGCGCGCCGGACTCGGTTTCGGCGGTGCAGGGGCGTCGGGTCCGTTTTCATGTTTTGCGCGCCGGACTCGGTTTCGGCGGTGCAGGGGCGTCGGGTCCGTTTTCATGTTTTGCGCGCCGGACTCGGTTTCGGCGTGCGAGGGGCGTCGGGTCCGTTTTCATGTTTTGCGCGCCGGACTCGGTTTCGGCGGTGCAGGCGGGCGTCGGGTCCGTTTTCATGTTTTGCGCGCCGGACTCGTTTCGGCGGTGCAGGGGCGTCGGGTCCGTTTTCATGTTTTGCGCGCCGGACTCGGTTTCGGCGGTGCGAGGGGCGTCGGGTCCCGTTTTCATGTTTTGCGCCGGACTCGGTTTCGGCGGTGCAGGGCGTCGGGTCCGTTTTCATGTTTTGCGCGCCGGACTCGGTTTCGGCGGTGCGGGGCGTCGGGTCCGTTTTCATGTTTTGCGCGCCGGACTCGGTTTCGGCGGTGCAGGGGCGTCGGGTCCCGTTTTCATGTTTTGCGCGCCGGACTCGGTTTCGGCGGTGCGGGGCGTCGGGTCCGTTTTCATGTTTTGCGCGCCGGACTCGGTTTCGGCGGTGAGGGCGTCGGGTCCGTTTTCATGTTTTGCGCGCCGGACTCGGTTTCGGCGGTGCAGGGGCGTCGGGTCCGTTTTCATGTTTTGCGCGCCGGACTCGGTTTCGGCGGTGCGGGGGCGTCGGGTCCGTTTTCATGTTTTGCGCGCCGGACTCGGTTTCGGCGGTGCGGGGCGTCGGGTCCCGTTTTCATGTTTTGCGCGCCGGACTCGGTTTCGGCGGTGCGAGGGGCGTCGGGTCCGTTTTCATGTTTTGCGCGCCGGACTCGTTTTCGGCGGCGCGGCGTCGGGTCCGTTTTCATGTTTTGCGCGCCGGACTCGGTTTCGGCGGTGCAGAGGCGTCGGGTCCGTTTTCATGTTTTGCGCGCCGGACTCGGTTTCGGCGGTGCAGGGGCGTCGGGTCCGTTTTCATGTTTTGCGCGCCGGACTCGGTTTTTCGGCGGTGCGGGGCGTCGGGTCCGTTTTCATGTTTTGCGCGCCGGACTCGGTTTCGGCGGTGCGGGGCGTCGGGTCCGTTTTCATGTTTTGCGCGCCGGACTCGTTTTTCGGCGGTGCAGGGCGTCGGGTCCGTTTTCATGTTTTGCGCGCCGGACTCGTTTTCGGCGGTGCAGGGGCGTCGGGTCCGTTTTCATGTTTTGCGCGCCGGACTCGGTTTCGGCGGTGCGAGGGGCGTCGGGTCCGTTTTCATGTTTTGCGCGCCGGACTCGTTTCGGCGGTGCAGGGGCGTCGGGTCCGTTTTCATGTTTTGCGCGCCGGACTCGGTTTCGGCGGTGCAGGGGCGTCGGGTCCGTTTTCATGTTTTGCGCGCGCCGGACTCGTTTCGGCGGTGCGGGGCGTCGGGTCCGTTTTCATGTTTTGCGCGCCGGACTCGGTTTCGGCGGTGCAGGGCGTCGGGTCCGTTTTCATGTTTTGCGCGCCGGACTCGGTTTCGGCGGTGCAGGGGCGTCGGGTCCGTTTTCATGTTTTGCGCGCCGGACTCGGTTTCGGCGGTGCGGGGGCGTCGGGTCCGTTTTCATGTTTTGCGCGCCGGACTCGGTTTCGGCGGTGCAGAGGCGTCGGGTCCGTTTTCATGTTTTGCGCGCGCCGGACTCGTTTTCGGCGGTGCGGGGGCGTCGGGTCCGTTTTCATGTTTTGCGCGCCGGACTCGGTTTCGGCGGTGCGGGGCGTCGGGTCCGTTTTCATGTTTTGCGCGCCGGACTCGGTTTCGGCGGTGCAGGGGCGTCGGGTCCGTTTTCATGTTTTGCGCGCCGGACTCGTTTTTTCGGCGGTGCGAGGCGTCGGGTCCGTTTTCATGTTTTGCGCGCCGGACTCGGTTTCGGCGGTGCGGGGGCGTCGGGTCCGTTTTCATGTTTTGCGCGCCGGACTCGGTTTCGGCGGTGCGAGGGGCGTCGGGTCCGTTTTCATGTTTTCGCTCCGGACTCGTTTTCGGCGGTGCGAGGCGTCGGGTCCGTTTTCATGTTTTGCGCGCCGGACTCGGTTTCGGCGGTGCAGGGGCGTCGGGTCCGTTTTCATGTTTTGCGCGCCGGACTCGGTTTCGGCGGTGCAGGGGCGTCGGGTCCGTTTTCATGTTTTGCGCGCCGGACTCGTTTCGGCGGTGCAGGGCGTCGGGTCCGTTTTCATGTTTTGCGCGCCGGACTCGTTTCGGCGGTGCGAGGGCGTCGGGTCCGTTTTCATGTTTTGCGCGCCGGACTCGGTTTCGGCGGTGCGGGGCGTCGGGTCCGTTTTCATGTTTTGCGCGCCGGACTCGGTTTCGGCGGTGCAGGGGCGTCGGGTCCGTTTTCATGTTTTGCGCGCCGGACTCGGTTTCGGCGGTGCAGGGGCGTCGGGTCCGTTTTCATGTTTTGCGCGCCGGACTCGGTTTCGGCGGTGCGAGGGCGTCGGGTCCGTTTTCATGTTTTGCGCGCCCGGACTCGGTTTCGGCGGTGCGGGGCGTCGGGTCCGTTTTCATGTTTTGCGCTCCCGGACTCGGTTTCGGCGGTGCAGGGGCGTCGGGTCCGTTTTCATGTTTTGCGCGCCGGACTCGTTTTCGGCGGTGCGAGGGGCGTCGGGTCCGTTTTCATGTTTTGCGCGCCGGACTCGGTTTCGGCGGTGCAGGGGCGTCGGGTCCGTTTTCATGTTTTGCGCGCCGGACTCGGTTTCGGCGGTGCGAGGGCGTCGGGTCCGTTTTCATGTTTTGCGCGCCGGACTCGGTTTCGGCGGTGCAGGGGCGTCGGGTCCCGTTTTCATGTTTTGCGCGCCGGACTCGGTTTCGGCGGTGCGAGGGCGTCGGGTCCGTTTTCATGTTTTGCGCGCCGGACTCGGTTTTCGGCGGTGCGGGGCGTCGGGTCCGTTTTCATGTTTTGCGCGCCGGACTCGTTTTCGGCGGTGCGGGGCGTCGGGTCCGTTTTCATGTTTTGCGCGCCGGACTCGGTTTCGCGTGCGAGGGCGTCGGGTCCCGTTTTCATGTTTTGCGCGCCGGACTCGGTTTCGGCGGTGCGGGGCGTCGGGTCCGTTTTCATGTTTTGCGCGCCGGACTCGTTTTCGGCGGTGCAGGGGCGTCGGGTCCGTTTTCATGTTTTGCGCGCCGGACTCGGTTTCGGCGGTGCGAGGGCGTCGGGTCCGTTTTCATGTTTTGCGCGCCGGACTCGTTTTCGGCGGTGCAGGGGCGTCGGGTCCCGTTTTCATGTTTTGCGCTCCCGGACTCGGTTTCGGCGGTGCGGGGGCGTCGGGTCCGTTTTCATGTTTTGCGCGCCGGACTCGGTTTCGGCGGTGCGAGGGCGTCGGGTCCGTTTTCATGTTTTGCGCGCCGGACTCGTTTTCGGCGGTGCGAGGGCGTCGGGTCCGTTTTCATGTTTTGCGCGCCGGACTCGGTTTCGGCGGTGCAGAGGCGTCGGGTCCGTTTTCATGTTTTGCGCGCCGGACTCGGTTTCGGCGGTGCAGGGGCGTCGGGTCCGTTTTCATGTTTTGCGCTCCCGGACTCGGTTTCGGCGGTGCGGGCGTCGGGTCCGTTTTCATGTTTTGCGCGCCGGACTCGTTTCGGCGGTGCAGGGCGTCGGGTCCGTTTTCATGTTTTGCGCGCCGGACTCGTTTCGGCGGTGCGGGGCGTCGGGTCCGTTTTCATGTTTTGCGCGCCGGACTCGGTTTCGGCGGTGCGGGGCGTCGGGTCCGTTTTCATGTTTTGCGCGCCGGACTCGGTTTCGGCGGTGCGGGGCGTCGGGTCCGTTTTCATGTTTTGCGCGCCGGACTCGGTTTCGGCGGTGCGAGGCGTCGGGTCCGTTTTCATGTTTTGCGCGCCGGACTCGGTTTCGGCGGTGCGGGGGCGTCGGGTCCGTTTTCATGTTTTGCGCGCCGGACTCGGTTTCGGCGGTGCAGAGGGCGTCGGGTCCGTTTTCATGTTTTGCGCGCCGGACTCGTTTCGGCGGTGCAGGGGCGTCGGGTCCGTTTTCATGTTTTGCGCTCCCGGACTCGGTTTCGGCGGTGCGGGGCGTCGGGTCCGTTTTCATGTTTTGCGCGCCGGACTCGGTTTCGGCGGTGCGAGGGGCGTCGGGTCCGTTTTCATGTTTTGCGCCCGGACTCGGTTTCGGCGGTGCAGGGGCGTCGGGTCCGTTTTCATGTTTTGCGCGCCGGACTCGGTTTCGGCGGTGCAGGGGCGTCGGGTCCGTTTTCATGTTTTGCGCGCCGCCGGACTCGGTTTCGGCGGTGCAGGGCGTCGGGTCCGTTTTCATGTTTTGCGCGCCGGACTCGGTTTCGGCGGTGCAGGGGCGTCGGGTCCGTTTTCATGTTTTGCGCGCCGGACTCGGTTTCGGCGGTGCAGGGGCGTCGGGTCCGTTTTCATGTTTTGCGCGCCGGACTCGGTTTCGGCGGTGCGGGGCGTCGGGTCCGTTTTCATGTTTTGCGCGCCGGACTCGTTTCGGCGGTGCAGGGGCGTCGGGTCCGTTTTCATGTTTTGCGCGCCGGACTCGGTTTCGGCGGTGCAGGGGCGTCGGGTCCGTTTTCATGTTTTGCGCTCGCCGGACTCGTTTCGGCGGTGCAGGGGCGTCGGGTCCGTTTTCATGTTTTGCGCGCCGGACTCGGTTTCGGCGGTGCGGGGCGTCGGGTCCGTTTTCATGTTTTGCGCGCCGGACTCGGTTTCGGCGGTGCGGGGCGTCGGGTCCGTTTTCATGTTTTGCGCGCCGGACTCGGTTTCGGCGGTGCGAGGGCGTCGGGTCCGTTTTCATGTTTTGCGCGCCGGACTCGGTTTCGGCGGTGCAGGGGCGTCGGGTCCGTTTTCATGTTTTGCGCGCCGGACTCGGTTTCGGCGGTGCGAGGGCGTCGGGTCCGTTTTCATGTTTTGCGCGCCGGACTCGTTTTCGGCGGTGCGAGGGCGTCGGGTCCGTTTTCATGTTTTGCGCGCCGGACTCGTTTTCGGCGGTGCGGGGCGTCGGGTCCGTTTTCATGTTTTGCGCGCCGGGACTCGGTTTCGGCGGTGCGAGGGCGTCGGGTCCGTTTTCATGTTTTGCGCTCCGGACTCGTTTCGGCGGTGCGGGGGCGTCGGGTCCGTTTTCATGTTTTGCGCGCCGGACTCGTTTCGGCGGTGCAGGGGCGTCGGGTCCGTTTTCATGTTTTGCGCGCCGGACTCGGTTTCGGCGTGCAGGGGCGTCGGGTCCCGTTTTCATGTTTTGCGCGCCGGACTCGGTTTCGGCGGTGCAGGGCGTCGGGTCCGTTTTCATGTTTTGCGCGCCGGACTCGGTTTCGGCGGTGCGAGGGGCGTCGGGTCCGTTTTCATGTTTTGCGCGCCGGACTCGGTTTCGGCGGTGCGAGGGCGTCGGGTCCGTTTTCATGTTTTGCGCGCCGGACTCGGTTTCGGCGGTGCGAGGCGTCGGGTCCGTTTTCATGTTTTGCGCGCCGGACTCGGTTTCGGCGGTGCGGGCGTCGGGTCCGTTTTCATGTTTTGCGCGCCGGACTCATTTTCGGCGGTGCAGGGGCGCGGGTCCGTTTTCATGTTTTGCGCGCCGGACTCGGTTTCGGCGGTGCAGAGGCGTCGGGTCCGTTTTCATGTTTTGCGCGCCGGACTCGGTTTCGGCGGTGCGAGGGCGTCGGGTCCGTTTTCATGTTTTGCGCGCCGGACTCGGTTTCGGCGGTGCGGCGGGGCGTCGGGTCCGTTTTCATGTTTTGCGCGCCGGACTCGGTTTCGGCGGTGCAGGGGCGTCGGGTCCGTTTTCATGTTTTGCGCGCCGGACTCGGTTTCGGCGGTGCAGGGGCGTCGGGTCCGTTTTCATGTTTTGCGCGCCGGACTCGGTTTCGGCGGTGCGGGGCGTCGGGTCCGTTTTCATGTTTTGCGCGCCGGACTCGTTTCGGCGGTGCGGGGGCGTCGGGTCCGTTTTCATGTTTTGCGCGCCGGACTCGTTTCGGCGGTGCGGGGCGTCGGGTCCGTTTTCATGTTTTGCGCGCCGGACTCGGTTTCGGCGGGTGCAGGCGGCGTCGGGTCCGTTTTCATGTTTTGCGCGCCGGACTCGTTTCGGCGGTGCGGGGCGTCGGGTCCGTTTTCATGTTTTGCGCGCCGGACTCGGTTTCGGCGGTGCGGGGCGTCGGGTCCGTTTTCATGTTTTGCGCGCCGGACTCGGTTTCGGCGGTGCAGGGGCGTCGGGTCCGTTTTCATGTTTTGCGCGCCGGACTCGTTTCGGCGGTGCGGGCGTCGGGTCCGTTTTCATGTTTTGCGCGCCGGACTCGGTTTCGGCGGTGCAGGGGCGTCGGGTCCGTTTTCATGTTTTGCGCGCCGGACTCGGTTTCGGCGGTGCAGGGGCGTCGGGTCCGTTTTCATGTTTTGCGCGCCGGACTCGTTTCGGCGGTGCAGGGGCGTCGGGTCCGTTTTCATGTTTTGCGCTCCCGGACTCGTTTCGGCGGTGCGGGGCGTCGGGTCCCGTTTTCATGTTTTGCGCGCCGGACTCGTTTTCGGCGGTGCGGGGCGTTCGGGTCCCGTTTTCATGTTTTGCGCGCCGGACTCGGTTTCGGCGGTGCGAGGGCGTCGGGTCCGTTTTCATGTTTTGCGCGCCGGACTCGGTTTCGGCGGTGCAGAGGCGTCGGGTCCGTTTTCATGTTTTGCGCGCCGGGACTCGTTTCGGCGGTGCAGGGGCGTCGGGTCCGTTTTCATGTTTTGCGCGCCGGACTCGGTTTCGGCGGTGCGGGGCGTCGGGTCCGTTTTCATGTTTTGCGCGCCGGACTCGGTTTCGGCGGTGCAGGGGCGTCGGGTCCGTTTTCATGTTTTGCGCGCCGGACTCGGTTTCGGCGGTGCAGGGGCGTCGGGTCCGTTTTCATGTTTTGCGCGCCGGACTCGTTTCGGCGGTGCGGGGGCGTCGGGTCCCGTTTTCATGTTTTGCGCGCCGGACTCGGTTTTCGGCGGTGCGGGGCGTCGGGTCCGTTTTCATGTTTTGCGCGCCGGACTCGGTTTCGGCGGTGCGAGGGGCGTCGGGTCCGTTTTCATGTTTTGCGCGCCGGACTCGGTTTCGGCGGTGCACGGGGCGTCGGGTCCGTTTTCATGTTTTGCGCGCCGGACTCGGTTTCGGCGGCGAGGGCGTCGGGTCCGTTTTCATGTTTTGCGCGCCGGACTCGGTTTCGGCGTGCAGGGCGTCGGGTCCGTTTTCATGTTTTGCGCGCCGGACTCGTTTCGGCGGTGCGAGGGCGTCGGGTCCCGTTTTCATGTTTTGCGCGCCGGACTCGGTTTCGGCGGTGCGGGGCGTCGGGTCCGTTTTCATGTTTTGCGCGCCGGACTCGGTTTCGGCGCGTGCAGGGCGTCGGGTCCGTTTTCATGTTTTGCGCGCCGGACTCGGTTTCGGCGGTGCAGGGGCGTCGGGTCCCGTTTTCATGTTTTGCGCGCCGGACTCGGTTTCGGCGGTGCAGGGCGTCGGGTCCGTTTTCATGTTTTGCGCGCCGGACTCGTTTTCGGCGGTGCGGGGCGTCGGGTCCGTTTTCATGTTTTGCGCGCCGGACTCGGTTTCGGCGGTGCAGGGGCGTCGGGTCCGTTTTCATGTTTTGCGCGCCGGACTCGTTTTCGGCGGTGCAGGGGCGTCGGGTCCGTTTTCATGTTTTGCGCGCCGGACTCGGTTTCGGCGGTGCGGGGCGTCGGGTCCGTTTTCATGTTTTGCGCGCCGGACTCGTTTCGGCGGTGCGGGGCGTCGGGTCCCGTTTTCATGTTTGCGCGCCGGACTCGTTTCGGCGGTGCGGGGCGTCGGGTCCGTTTTCATGTTTTGCGCGCCGGACTCGTTTCGGCGGTGCAGGGGCGTCGGGTCCGTTTTCATGTTTTGCGCGCCGGACTCGTTTTCGGCGGTGCGGGGCGTCGGGTCCGTTTTCATGTTTTGCGCGCCGGACTCGGTTTCGGCGGTGCAGGGCGTCGGGTCCGTTTTCATGTTTTGCGCGCCGGACTCGGTTTCGGCGGTGCAGGGGCGTCGGGTCCGTTTTCATGTTTTGCGCGCCCGGACTCGTTTTCGGCGGTGCGGGGCGTCGGGTCCGTTTTCATGTTTTGCGCGCCGGACTCGGTTTCGGCGGTGCGAGGGCGTCGGGTCCCGTTTTCATGTTTTGCGCGCCGGACTCGTTTCGGCGGTGCGGGGCGTCGGGTCCGTTTTCATGTTTTGCGCGCCGGACTCGTTTCGGCGGTGCGAGGCGTCGGGTCCGTTTTCATGTTTTGCGCGCGCCGGACTCGGTTTCGGCGGTGCAGGGCGTCGGGTCCGTTTTCATGTTTTGCGCGCCGGACTCGGTTTCGGCGGTGCAGGGGCGTCGGGTCCGTTTTCATGTTTTGCGCGCCGGACTCGGTTTCGGCGGTGCGAGGGGCGTCGGGTCCGTTTTCATGTTTTGCGCGCGCCGGACTCGTTTTCGGCGGTGCAGGGGCGTCGGGTCCGTTTTCATGTTTTGCGCTCCCCGGACTCGTTTCGGCGGTGCAGAGGCGTCGGGTCCGTTTTCATGTTTTGCGCGCCGGACTCGGTTTCGGCGGTGCAGGGCGTCGGGTCCGTTTTCATGTTTTGCGCGCCGGACTCGGTTTCGGCGGTGCAGGGGCGTCGGGTCCGTTTTCATGTTTTGCGCTCCCGGACTCGTTTTCGGCGGTGCGGGGCGTCGGGTCCGTTTTCATGTTTTGCGCGCCGGACTCGGTTTTCGGCGGTGGAGGGGCGTCGGGTCCGTTTTCATGTTTTGCGCGCCGGACTCGGTTTCGGCGGTGCAGGGCGTCGGGTCCGTTTTCATGTTTTGCGCGCCGGACTCGTTTTCGGCGGTGCAGGGGCGTCGGGTCCGTTTTCATGTTTTGCGCGCCGGACTCGTTTTCGGCGGTACGGGCGTCGGGTCCGTTTTCATGTTTTGCGCGCCGGACTCGTTTTTCGGCGGTGCAGGGGCGTCGGGTCCGTTTTCATGTTTTGCGCGCCGGACTCGTTTCGGCGGTGCGAGGGCGTCGGGTCCGTTTTCATGTTTTGCGCGCCCGGACTCGTTTTCGGCGGGTGCAGGGGGCGTCGGGTCCGTTTTCATGTTTTGCGCGCCGGACTCGGTTTCGGCGGTGCGGGGCGTCGGGTCCGTTTTCATGTTTTGCGCGCCGGACTCGTTTTCGGCGGTGCAGGGGCGTCGGGTCCGTTTTCATGTTTTGCGCGCCGGACTCGTTTCGGCGGTGCGGGCGTCGGGTCCGTTTTCATGTTTTGCGCGCCGGACTCGGTTTCGGCGGTGCGAGGGGCGTCGGGTCCGTTTTCATGTTTTGCGCGCCGGACTCGGTTTCGGCGGTGCAGGGGCGTCGGGTCCGTTTTCATGTTTTGCGCTCCCGGACTCGTTTTCGGCGGTACGGGGGCGTCGGGTCCGTTTTCATGTTTTGCGCGCCGGACTCGGTTTCGGCGGTGCAGAGGGCGTCGGGTCCGTTTTCATGTTTTGCGCGCCGGACTCGTTTTCGGCGGTGCGGGGCGTCGGGTCCGTTTTCATGTTTTGCGCTCCCGGACTCGGTTTCGGCGGTGCGGGGCGTCGGGTCCGTTTTCATGTTTTGCGCGCCGGACTCGGTTTCGGCGGTGCGGGGCGTCGGGTCCGTTTTCATGTTTTGCGCGCCGGACTCGTTTTCGGCGGTGCAGGGGCGTCGGGTCCGTTTTCATGTTTTGCGCCGGACTCGGTTTCGGCGGTGCGAGGGGCGTCGGGTCCGTTTTCATGTTTTGCGCGCCGGACTCGGTTTCGGCGGTGCGAGGGCGTCGGGTCCGTTTTCATGTTTTGCGCGCCGGACTCGGTTTCGGCGGTGCGAGGGGCGTCGGGTCCCGTTTTCATGTTTTGCGCGCCGGACTCGGTTTCGGCGGTGCGGGCGTCGGGTCCGTTTTCATGTTTTGCGCGCCGGACTCGTTTTCGGCGGTGCGAGGGGGCGTCGGGTCCGTTTTCATGTTTTGCGCGCCGGACTCGGTTTCGGCGGTGCAGGGGCGTCGGGTCCGTTTTCATGTTTTGCGCGCCGGACTCGGTTTCGGCGGTGCAGGGCGTCGGGTCCGTTTTCATGTTTTGCGCGCCGGACTCGTTTCGGCGGTGCAGGGGCGTCGGGTCCCGTTTTCATGTTTTGCGCGCCGGACTCGGTTTCGGCGGTGCGGGCGTCGGGTCCGTTTTCATGTTTTGCGCTCCGGACTCGTTTTCGGCGGTGCAGGGGCGTCGGGTCCGTTTTCATGTTTTGCGCGCCGGACTCGGTTTCGGCGGTGCAGGGGCGTCGGGTCCGTTTTCATGTTTTGCGCGCCGGACTCGTTTCGGCGGTGCGCGAGGGGCGTCGGGTCCCGTTTTCATGTTTTGCGCGCCGGACTCGTTTTCGGCGGTGCAGGGGCGTCGGGTCCGTTTTCATGTTTTGCGCGCCCGGACTCGGTTTCGGCGGTGCAGGGGCGTCGGGTCCGTTTTCATGTTTTGCGCGCCGGACTCGTTTCGGCGGTGCGAGGGGCGTCGGGTCCGTTTTCATGTTTTGCGCGCCCGGACTCGGTTTTCGGCGGTGCGGGGCGTCGGGTCCCGTTTCATGTTTTGCGCGCCGGGACTCGGTTTCGGCGGTGCGAGGCGTCGGGTCCGTTTTCATGTTTTGCGCTCCCGGACTCGTTTTCGGCGGTGCGAGGGCGTCGGGTCCGTTTTCATGTTTTGCGCGCCGGACTCGGTTTCGGCGGTGCGAGGGGCGTCGGGTCCGTTTTCATGTTTTGCGCTCCGGACTCGTTTTCGGCGGTGCGGGGGCGTCGGGTCCGTTTTCATGTTTTGCGCGCCGGACTCGTTTCGGCGGTGCGGGGGCGTCGGGTCCGTTTTCATGTTTTGCGCGCCGGACTCGGTTTCGGCGGTGCAGGGGCGTCGGGTCCGTTTTCATGTTTTGCGCTCCCGGACTCGTTTTCGGCGGTGCAGGGGCGTCGGGTCCGTTTTCATGTTTTGCGCGCCGGACTCGTTTCGGCGGTGCGGGGCGTCGGGTCCGTTTTCATGTTTTGCGCGCCGGACTCGGTTTCGGCGGTGCAGGGGCGTCGGGTCCGTTTTCATGTTTTGCGCGCCGGACTCGTTTCGGCGGTGCGAGGCGTCGGGTCCGTTTTCATGTTTTGCGCGCCGGACTCGTTTCGGCGGTGCGAGGGGCGTCGGGTCCGTTTTCATGTTTTGCGCGCCCGGACTCGTTTCGGCGGTGCGAGGCGTCGGGTCCGTTTTCATGTTTTGCGCGCCGGACTCGGTTTCGGCGGTGCAGGGGCGTCGGGTCCGTTTTCATGTTTTGCGCGCCGGACTCGGTTTCGGCGGTGCAGGGGCGTCGGGTCCCGTTTTCATGTTTTGCGCGCCGGACTCGGTTTCGGCGGTGCGGGGCGTCGGGTCCCGTTTTCATGTTTTGCGCGCCGGACTCGGTTTCGGCGGTGCGGGGCGTCGGGTCCGTTTTCATGTTTTGCGCTCCGGACTCGTTTTCGGCGGTGCAGGGGCGTCGGGTCCGTTTTCATGTTTTGCGCGCCGGACTCGGTTTCGGCGGTGCGAGGGGCGTCGGGTCCGTTTTCATGTTTTGCGCGCCGGACTCGGTTTCGGCGGTGCGGGGGCGTCGGGTCCGTTTTCATGTTTTGCGCTCCCGGACTCGTTTCGGCGGTGCGGGGCGTCGGGTCCCGTTTTCATGTTTTGCGCGCCGGACTCGTTTCGGCGGTGCGGGGCGTCGGGTCCGTTTTCATGTTTTGCGCGCCGGACTCGTTTCGGCGGTGCGGGGCGTCGGGTCCGTTTTCATGTTTTGCGCGCGCCGGACTCGTTTTCGGCGGTGCGAGGGCGTCGGGTCCGTTTTCATGTTTTGCGCGCCGGACTCGTTTCGGCGGTGCGGGGCGTCGGGTCCGTTTTCATGTTTTGCGCCCGGACTCGGTTTCGGCGGTGCGGGGCGTCGGGTCCGTTTTCATGTTTTGCGCGCCGGACTCGGTTTCGGCGGTACGCGGGGGCGTCGGGTCCGTTTTCATGTTTTGCGCTCCGGACTCGTTTTCGGCGGTGCAGGGGCGTCGGGTCCCGTTTTCATGTTTTGCGCGCCGGACTCGGTTTCGGCGGTGCAGGGGCGTCGGGTCCGTTTTCATGTTTTGCGCTCCGGACTCGTTTTCGGCGGTGCGGGGCGTCGGGTCCGTTTTCATGTTTTGCGCGCCGGACTCGGTTTCGGCGGTGCGAGGGCGTCGGGTCCCGTTTTCATGTTTTGCGCGCCGGACTCGGTTTCGGCGGTGCAGGGCGTCGGGTCCGTTTTCATGTTTTGCGCTCCGGACTCGTTTTCGGCGGTGCGAGGGCGTCGGGTCCGTTTTCATGTTTTGCGCGCCGGACTCGGTTTCGGCGGTGCAGGGGCGTCGGGTCCGTTTTCATGTTTTGCGCGCCCGGACTCGGTTTCGGCGGTGCGAGGGGCGTCGGGTCCGTTTTCATGTTTTGCGCGCCGGACTCGTTTCGGCGGTGCAGAGGGCGTCGGGTCCGTTTTCATGTTTTGCGCGCCGGACTCGGTTTCGGCGGTGCGGGGCGTCGGGTCCGTTTTCATGTTTTGCGCGCCGGACTCGGTTTCGGCGGTGCAGGGCGTCGGGTCCGTTTTCATGTTTTGCGCTCCCGGACTCGTTTCGGCGGTGCGAGGGGCGTCGGGTCCGTTTTCATGTTTTGCGCGCCGGACTCGTTTTTTCGGCGGTGCGGGGCGTCGGGTCCGTTTTCATGTTTTGCGCGCCGGACTCGTTTTCGGCGGTGCGAGGGCGTCGGGTCCGTTTTCATGTTTTGCGCGCGCCGGACTCGTTTCGGCGTGCGAGGGCGTCGGGTCCGTTTTCATGTTTTGCGCGCCGGACTCGTTTTCGGCGGTGCAGGCGTCGGGTCCGTTTTCATGTTTTGCGCGCCGGACTCGGTTTCGGCGGTGCAGGGCGTCGGGTCCGTTTTCATGTTTTGCGCGCCGGACTCGTTTTCGGCGGTGCAGGGGCGTCGGGTCCGTTTTCATGTTTTGCGCGCCGGACTCGTTTTCGGCGGCGAGGGGCGTCGGGTCCGTTTTCATGTTTTGCGCGCCGGACTCATTTTCGGCGGTGCAGAGGGCGTCGGGTCCGTTTTCATGTTTTGCGCGCCGGACTCGGTTTCGGCGGTGCAGGGGCGTCGGGTCCGTTTTCATGTTTTGCGCGCGCCGGACTCGTTTCGGCGGTGCAGGGCGTCGGGTCCGTTTTCATGTTTTGCGCTCCCGGACTCGTTTCGGCGGCGGTGCGGCGTCGGGTCCGTTTTCATGTTTTGCGCGCCGGACTCGTTTTCGGCGGTGCGAGGGCGTCGGGTCCGTTTTCATGTTTTGCGCGCCGGACTCGGTTTCGGCGGTGCAGGGGCGTCGGGTCCGTTTTCATGTTTTGCGCGCCGGGGACTCGTTTCGGCGGTGCGGGGGCGTCGGGTCCGTTTTCATGTTTTGCGCGCCGGACTCGTTTTCGGCGGTGCAGAGGCGTCGGGTCCGTTTTCATGTTTTGCGCGCCGGACTCGTTTTCGGCGGTGCGGGGCGTCGGGTCCGTTTTCATGTTTTGCGCGCCGGACTCGGTTTCGGCGGCGTGCAGGGGCGTCGGGTCCCGTTTTCATGTTTTGCGCGCCGGACTCGTTTCGGCGGTGCAGGGGCGTCGGGTCCGTTTTCATGTTTTGCGCGCCGGACTCGGTTTCGGCGGTGCGGGGCGTCGGGTCCGTTTTCATGTTTTGCGCTCCGGACTCGGTTTCGGCGGTGCGGGGCGTCGGGTCCCGTTTTCATGTTTTGCGCGCCGGACTCGTTTCGGCGGTGCAGGGGGCGTCGGGTCCGTTTTCATGTTTTGCGCGCCGGACTCGGTTTCGGCGGTGCGGGGCGTCGGGTCCGTTTTCATGTTTTGCGCGCCGGACTCGTTTCGGCGGTGCAGGGGCGTCGGGTCCGTTTTCATGTTTTGCGCTCCCGGACTCGTTTTCGGCGGTGCGGGGCGTCGGGTCCGTTTTCATGTTTTGCGCGCCGGACTCGTTTCGGCGGTGCAGGGGCGTCGGGACCGTTTTCATGTTTTGCGCGCCGGACTCGGTTTCGGCGGTGCGAGGCGTCGGGTCCGTTTTCATGTTTTGCGCGCCGGACTCGTTTTCGGCGGTGCGAGGGCGTCGGGTCCGTTTTCATGTTTTGCGCTCCCGGACTCGTTTCGGCGGTGCGGGGGCGTCGGGTCCGTTTTCATGTTTTGCGCGCCGGACTCGTTTTCGGCGGTGCGGGGCGTCGGGTCCCGTTTTCATGTTTTGCGCGCCGGACTCGGTTTCGGCGGTGCGAGGCGTCGGGTCCGTTTTCATGTTTTGCGCGCCGGACTCGTTTTCGGCGGTGCGGGGGCGTCGGGTCCGTTTTCATGTTTTGCGCGCCGGACTCGTTTCGGCGGTACGGGGCGTCGGGTCCGTTTTCATGTTTTGCGCGCGCCGGACTCGTTTTCGGCGGTGCGAGGGCGTCGGGTCCGTTTTCATGTTTTGCGCGCCGGACTCGGTTTCGGCGGTGCGAGGGCGTCGGGTCCGTTTTCATGTTTTGCGCGCCGGACTCGGTTTCGGCGGTGCGAGGGCGTCGGGTCCGTTTTCATGTTTTGCGCGCCGGACTCGTTTCGGCGGTGCGGGGCGTCGGGTCCGTTTTCATGTTTTGCGCGCCGGACTCGTTTTCGGCGGTGCGAGGGCGTCGGGTCCGTTTTCATGTTTTGCGCGCCGGACTCGGTTTTCGGCGGTGCAGGGGCGTCGGGTCCGTTTTCATGTTTTGCGCTCCGGACTCGTTTCGGCGGTGCGGGGCGTCGGGTCCGTTTTCATGTTTTGCGCGCCGGACTCGTTTCGGCGGTGCAGGGGCGTCGGGTCCGTTTTCATGTTTTGCGCGCCGGACTCGGTTTCGGCGGTGCGGGGCGTCGGGTCCGTTTTCATGTTTTGCGCGCCGGACTCGTTTCGGCGCGGTGCAGGGGCGTCGGGTCCGTTTTCATGTTTTGCGCGCCGGACTCGTTTCGGCGGTGCAGGGGCGTCGGGTCCGTTTTCATGTTTTGCGCGCCGGACTCGGTTTCGGCGGTGCGAGGGCGTCGGGTCCCCGTTTTCATGTTTTGCGCGCCGGACTCGGTTTCGGCGGTGCGGGGGCGTCGGGTCCGTTTTCATGTTTTGCGCGCCGGACTCGGTTTCGGCGGTGCGAGGGGCGTCGGGTCCGTTTTCATGTTTTGCGCGCCGGACTCGGTTTCGGCGGTGCGGGGCGTCGGGGTCCCCGTTTTCATGTTTTGCGCGCCGGACTCGTTTCGGCGGTGCGGGGCGTCGGGTCCGTTTTCATGTTTTGCGCGCCGGACTCGTTTTCGGCGGTGCGCAGGGGCGTCGGGTCCGTTTTCATGTTTTGCGCGCCGGACTCGTTTCGGCGGTGCGGGGCGTCGGGTCCGTTTTCATGTTTTGCGCGCCGGACTCGGTTTCGGCGGTGCGGGGCGTCGGGTCCGTTTTCATGTTTTGCGCTCCGGACTCGTTTCGGCGGTGCGAGGGCGTCGGGTCCGTTTTCATGTTTGCGCGCCGGACTCGTTTTCGGCGGTGCGAGGCGTCGGGTCCGTTTTCATGTTTTGCGCGCCCGGACTCGTTTCGGCGGTGCAGGGGCGTCGGGTCCGTTTTCATGTTTTGCGCTCCCGGACTCGTTTCGGCGGTGCGAGGGGCGTCGGGTCCGTTTTCATGTTTTGCGCGCCGGACTCGTTTTCGGCGGTGCGAGGGCGTCGGGTCCGTTTTCATGTTTTGCGCTCCGGACTCGTTTCGGCGGTGCGGGGCGTCGGGTCCGTTTTCATGTTTTGCGCGCCGGACTCGGTTTCGGCGGTGCGGGGCGTCGGGTCCGTTTTCATGTTTTGCGCGCCGGACTCGTTTCGGCGGTGCAGGGGCGTCGGGTCCGTTTTCATGTTTTGCGCGCCGGACTCGGTTTCGGCGGTGCGGGGCGTCGGGTCCGTTTTCATGTTTTGCGCGCGCCGGACTCGTTTCGGCGGTGCAGGGGCGTCGGGTCCGTTTTCATGTTTTGCGCTCCCGGACTCGTTTTCGGCGGTGCAGAGGGCGTCGGGTCCCGTTTTCATGTTTTGCGCGCCGGACTCGGTTTCGGCGGTGCAGGGGCGTCGGGTCCGTTTTCATGTTTTGCGCGCCGGACTCGTTTCGGCGGTGCGAGGGGCGTCGGGTCCGTTTTCATGTTTTGCGCGCCGGACTCGGTTTCGGCGGTGCAGGGGCGTCGGGTCCGTTTTCATGTTTTGCGCGCCGGACTCGGTTTCGGCGGTGCGGGCGTCGGGTCCGTTTTCATGTTTTGCGCGCCGGACTCGTTTCGGCGGTGCAGGGCGTCGGGTCCGTTTTCATGTTTTGCGCTCCCGGACTCGGTTTCGGCGGTGCGAGGGGCGTCGGGTCCGTTTTCATGTTTTGCGCTCCGGACTCGTTTTCGGCGGTGCGAGGGGCGTCGGGTCCGTTTTCATGTTTTGCGCTCCGGACTCGTTTTCGGCGATGCGAGGGCGTCGGGTCCGTTTTCATGTTTTGCGCGCCGGACTCGGTTTCGGCGGTGCGAGGGCGTCGGGTCCGTTTTCATGTTTTGCGCTCCCGGACTCGTTTCGGCGGTGGGGGCGTCGGGTCCGTTTTCATGTTTTGCGCGCCGGACTCGTTTCGGCGGTGCAGGGGCGTCGGGTCCGTTTTCATGTTTTGCGCGCTCCCGGACTCGTTTTTCGGCGGTGCGAGGGCGTCGGGTCCGTTTTCATGTTTTGCGCTCCGGACTCGTTTCGGCGGTGCGGGGGCGTCGGGTCCGTTTTCATGTTTTGCGCGCCGGACTCGGTTTCGGCGGTGCGGGGCGTCGGGTCCGTTTTCATGTTTTGCGCGCCGGACTCGTTTTCGGCGGTGCGAGGCGTCGGGTCCGTTTTCATGTTTTGCGCTCCCGGACTCGTTTCGGCGGTGCAGGGGCGTCGGGTCCGTTTTCATGTTTTGCGCGCCGGACTCGTTTTCGGCGGTGCGCAGGGGCGTCGGGTCCGTTTTCATGTTTTGCGCGCCGGACTCGTTTTCGGCGGTGCACAGGGGCGTCGGGTCCGTTTTCATGTTTTGCGCGCCGGACTCGGTTTCGGCGGTGCGGGGCGTCGGGTCCCGTTTTCATGTTTTGCGCGCCGGACTCGTTTTCGGCGGTGCAGGGCGTCGGGTCCGTTTTCATGTTTTGCGCGCCCGGACTCGTTTCGGCGTGCGAGGCGTCGGGTCCGTTTTCATGTTTTGCGCGCCGGACTCGTTTCGGCGGTGCAGGGCGTCGGGTCCGTTTTCATGTTTTGCGCGCCGGACTCGTTTTCGGCGGTGCAGGGGCGTCGGGTCCGTTTTCATGTTTTGCGCGCCGGACTCGGTTTCGGCGGTGCGGAGGGGCGTCGGGTCCGTTTTCATGTTTTGCGCGCCGGACTCATTTTCGGCGGTGCGGGGCGTCGGGTCCGTTTTCATGTTTTGCGCGCCGGACTCGTTTCGGCGGTGCAGGGCGTCGGGTCCGTTTTCATGTTTTGCGCGCCGGACTCGTTTCGGCGGTGCAGGGGCGTCGGGTCCGTTTTCATGTTTTGCGCTCCCGGACTCGTTTTCGGCGGTGCGGGGGCGTCGGGTCCGTTTTCATGTTTTGCGCGCCGGACTCGGTTTCGGCGGTGCGAGGGCGTCGGGTCCGTTTTCATGTTTTGCGCGCCGGACTCGTTTCGGCGGTGCGGGGCGTCGGGTCCGTTTTCATGTTTTGCGCGCCGGACTCGGTTTTTCGGCGGTGCGGGGGGCGTCGGGTCCGTTTTCATGTTTTGCGCCCGGACTCGTTTTCGGCGTGCAGGGGCGTCGGGTCCGTTTTCATGTTTTGCGCTCCCGGACTCGTTTCGGCGGTGCGGGGCGTCGGGTCCGTTTTCATGTTTTGCGCTCCCGGACTCGTTTCGGCGGTGCGAGGGCGTCGGGTCCGTTTTCATGTTTTGCGCGCCGGACTCGGTTTCGGCGGTGCGAGGGCGTCGGGTCCGTTTTCATGTTTTGCGCTCCCGGACTCGTTTCGGCGGTGCAGGGGCGTCGGGTCCCGTTTTCATGTTTTGCGCGCCGGACTCGGTTTCGGCGGTGCGAGGGGCGTCGGGTCCGTTTTCATGTTTTGCGCGCCGGACTCGTTTTCGGCGGTACGGGGGCGTCGGGTCCGTTTTCATGTTTTGCGCTCCCGGACTCGTTTTCGGCGGTCGCGGGGCGTCGGGTCCGTTTTCATGTTTTGCGCGCCGGACTCGTTTCGGCGGTGCGAGGGCGTCGGGTCCCGTTTTCATGTTTTGCGCTCCCGGACTCGTTTTCGGCGTGCGGGGCGTCGGGTCCGTTTTCATGTTTTGCGCGCCGGACTCGTTTCGGCGGTGCAGAGGCGTCGGGTCCGTTTTCATGTTTTGCGCTCGGACTCGTTTCGGCGGTGCGGGGGCGTCGGGTCCGTTTTCATGTTTTGCGCGCCGGACTCGTTTTCGGCGGTGCAGGGGCGTCGGGTCCGTTTTCATGTTTTGCGCGCCGGACTCGGTTTCGGCGGTGCAGGGGGCGTCGGGTCCGTTTTCATGTTTTGCGCTCCCGGACTCGTTTTCGGCGGTGCGGGGCGTCGGGTCCGTTTTCATGTTTTGCGCTCCCCGGGACTCGTTTCGGCGGTGCAGGGCGTCGGGTCCGTTTTCATGTTTTGCGCGCCGGACTCGGTTTCGGCGGTGCGGGGGCGTCGGGTCCGTTTTCATGTTTTGCGCTCCCGGACTCGTTTCGGCGTGCAGGGGCGTCGGGTCCGTTTTCATGTTTTGCGCTCCGGACTCGTTTCGGCGGTGCGGGGGCGTCGGGTCCGTTTTCATGTTTTGCGCGCCGGACTCGGTTTCGGCGGTGCGGGCGGCGTCGGGTCCGTTTTCATGTTTTGCGCGCCGGACTCGGTTTCGGCGGTACGGGGCGTCGGTCCCCGTTTTCATGTTTTGCGCTCCCGGACTCATTTTTCGGCGGTGCGGGGGCGTCGGGTCCGTTTTCATGTTTTGCGCTCCGGACTCGTTTCGGCGGTGCGAAGGGCGTCGGGTCCGTTTTCATGTTTTGCGCGCCGGACTCGTTTTCGGCGGTGCAGGGGCGTCGGGTCCCGTTTTCATGTTTTGCGCGCCGGACTCGGTTTCGGCGGTGCGGGCGTCGGGTCCGTTTTCATGTTTTGCGCGCCGGACTCGTTTTCGGCGGTGCGAGGGGCGTCGGGTCCCGTTTTCATGTTTTGCGCGCCGGACTCGGTTTCGGCGGCGGTACGAGGGCGTCGGGTCCGTTTTCATGTTTTGCGCGCCGGACTCGTTTTCGGCGGGTGCAGGGGCGTCGGGTCCGTTTTCATGTTTTGCGCGCCGGACTCGTTTCGGCGGTGCGAGGGCGTCGGGTCCCGTTTTCATGTTTTGCGCGCCGGACTCGTTTTCGGCGGTGCGGGCGTCGGGTCCGTTTTCATGTTTTGCGCTCCGGACTCGTTTTCGGCGGTGCGGGGCGTCGGGTCCGTTTTCATGTTTTGCGCGTCCGGGGACTCGGTTTCGGCGGTGCGCGGGGCGTCGGGTCCGTTTTCATGTTTTGCGCTCCGGACTCATTTTCGGCGGTGCAGGGCGTCGGGTCCGTTTTCATGTTTTGCGCGCCGGACTCGTTTCGGCGGTGCGAGGGCGTCGGGTCCGTTTTCATGTTTTGCGCGCCGGACTCGGTTTCGGCGGTGCAGGGGCGTCGGGTCCGTTTTCATGTTTTGCGCGCCGGACTCGTTTCGGCGGTGCGAGGGCGTCGGGTCCGTTTTCATGTTTTGCGCGCCGGACTCGGTTTCGGCGGTGCGAGGGGCGTCGGGTCCGTTTTCATGTTTTGCGCGCCGGACTCGTTTTCGGCGGTGCGGGGCGTCGGGTCCGTTTTCATGTTTTGCGCGCCGGACTCGTTTTCGGCGGTGCGGGGGCGTCGGGTCCGTTTTCATGTTTTGCGCGCCGGACTCGGTTTCGGCGGTGCGGGGCGTCGGGTCCGTTTTCATGTTTTGCGCTCCCGGACTCGTTTTCGGCGTGCGGGGCGTCGGGTCCGTTTTCATGTTTTGCGCGCCGGACTCGTTTTCGGCGGTGCGGGGCGTCGGGTCCGTTTTCATGTTTTGCGCGCCGGACTCGGTTTCGGCGGTGCGGGGCGTCGGGTCCGTTTTCATGTTTTGCGCGCCGGACTCGGTTTCGGCGGTGCGGGGGCGTCGGGTCCGTTTTCATGTTTTGCGCTCCCGGACTCGTTTTCGGCGGTGCGGGCGTCGGGTCCGTTTTCATGTTTTGCGCCCGGACTCGTTTTCGGCGGTGCGGGGCGTCGGGTCCCGTTTTCATGTTTTGCGCGCCGGACTCGTTTCGGCGGTGCAGGGGCGTCGGGTCCGTTTTCATGTTTTGCGCGCCGGACTCGGTTTCGGTGCAGGGGCGTCGGTCCGTTTTCATGTTTTGCGCTCCCGGACTCGTTTTCGGCGGTGCAGGGGCGTCGGGTCCGTTTTCATGTTTTGCGCTCCCGGACTCGGTTTCGGCGGTAGAGGGCGTCGGGTCCCGTTTTCATGTTTTGCGCGCCGGACTCGTTTTCGGCGGTGCAGGGGCGTCGGGTCCGTTTTCATGTTTTGCGCGCCGGACTCATTTTCGGCGGTACGAGGCGTCGGGTCCCGTTTTCATGTTTTGCGCGCCGGACTCGGTTTCGGCGGTGCGGGGCGTCGGGTCCGTTTTCATGTTTTGCGCGCCGGACTCGTTTTTCGGCGGTGCGAGGGCGTCGGGTCCGTTTTCATGTTTTGCGCTCCCGGACTCGTTTTCGGCGGTGCGGGGGCGTCGGGTCCGTTTTCATGTTTTGCGCGCCCGGACTCGTTTTCGGCGGTGCGGGGGCGTCGGGTCCGTTTTCATGTTTTGCGCGCCGGACTCGGTTTCGGCGGTGCGGGGCGTCGGGTCCGTTTTCATGTTTTGCGCGCCGGACTCGTTTTCGGCGGTCGAGGGCGTCGGGTCCCGTTTTCATGTTTTGCGCGCCGGACTCGTTTTCGGCGGTGCGAGGGCGTCGGGTCCGTTTTCATGTTTTGCGCGCCGGACTCGTTTCGGCGGTACGCGGGGCGTCGGGTCCGTTTTCATGTTTTGCGCGCCGGACTCGTTTCGGCGTGCGGGCGTCGGGTCCGTTTTCATGTTTTGCGCGCCGGACTCGTTTTCGGCGGTACGAGGGCGTCGGGTCCGTTTTCATGTTTTGCGCGCCCGACTCGTTTTCGGCGGTGCGAGGCGGCGGCGTCGGGTCCCGTTTTCATGTTTTGCGCGCCGGACTCGGTTTCGGCGGTGCGAGGGCGTCGGGTCCGTTTTCATGTTTTGCGCGCGCCGGACTCGTTTCGGCGGTGCAGGGGCGTCGGGTCCGTTTTCATGTTTTGCGCGCCGGACTCGTTTCGGCGTGCGGGGGCGTCGGGTCCCGTTTTCATGTTTTGCGCGCCGGACTCGTTTTCGGCGGTGCGGGGGGCGTCGGTCCGTTTTCATGTTTTGCGCCGGACTCGTTTCGGCGGTGCGGGGCGTCGGGTCCCGTTTTCATGTTTTGCGCTTTCGGACTCGTTTCGGCGTTTTTTCGGCGTTTTCGGCGTGGGGGCGTCGGGTCCCGTTTTCATGTTTTGCGCGCTCGGACTCGTTTTCGGCGGTAGGGGCGTCGGGTCCGTTTTCATGTTTTGCGCGCCGGACTCGTTTTCGGCGGTGCGAGGGCGTCGGGTCCGTTTTCATGTTTTGCGCGCCGGACTCGGTTTCGGCGGTACGAGGGCGTCGGGTCCGTTTTCATGTTTTGCGCGCCGGACTCGGTTTCGGCGGTGCGGGGGCGTCGGGTCCGTTTTCATGTTTTGCGCTCCCGGACTCATTTTCGGCGGTGCGGGGGCGTCGGGTCCGTTTTCATGTTTTGCGCTCCCCGGACTCGTTTTCGGCGGTGCGAGGGCGTCGGGTCCGTTTTCATGTTTTGCGCGCCGGACTCGTTTTCGGCGGCGCAGGGGCGTCGGGTCCGTTTTCATGTTTTGCGCTCCCGGGACTCGTTTCGGCGGTGCGATTTTCGGCGGCGTCGGGTCCGTTTTCATGTTTTGCGCGCCGGACTCGTTTTCGGCGTGCAGGGGCGTCGGGTCCGTTTTCATGTTTTGCGCGCCGGACTCGTTTCGGCGGTGCGAGGGCGTCGGGTCCGTTTTCATGTTTTGCGCGCCGGACTCGGTTTCGGCGGTGCGGGGCGTCGGGTCCCGTTTTCATGTTTTGCGCGCCGGGACTCGGTTTCGGCGGTGCGAGGGGCGTCGGGTCCGTTTTCATGTTTTGCGCTCCCGGACTCGTTTTCGGCGGTATCGGGGCGTCGGGTCCGTTTTCATGTTTTGCGCTCCCGGACTCGTTTCGGCGGTGCACGGGCGTCGGGTCCGTTTTCATGTTTTGCGCGCCGGACTCGTTTTCGGCGGTGCAAGGGCGTCGGGTCCGTTTTCATGTTTTGCGCGCCGGACTCATTTTCGGCGGTGCAGAGGCGTCGGGTCCGTTTTCATGTTTTGCGCGCCGGACTCGGTTTCGGCGGTGCGAGGGCGTCGGTCCGTTTTCATGTTTTGCGCTCCCGGACTCGTTTTCGGCGGTGCGAGGCGTCGGGTCCCGTTTTCATGTTTTGCGCTCCGGACTCGTTTTCGGCGGTGCGGGGCGTCGGGTCCGTTTTCATGTTTTGCGCGCCGGACTCGGTTTTCGGCGGTGCGAGGGCGTCGGGTCCGTTTTCATGTTTTGCGCGCCGGACTCGGTTTCGGCGGTGCGAGGGCGTCGGGTCCGTTTTCATGTTTTGCGCTCCGGACTCATTTTCGGCGGTACGGGGCGTCGGGTCCGTTTTCATGTTTTGCGCGCCGGACTCGTTTTCGGCGTGCGGGGCGTCGGGTCCGTTTTCATGTTTTGCGCGCCCGGACTCGTTTTCGGCGGTGCGGGGCGTCGGGTCCGTTTTCATGTTTTGCGCGCCGGACTCGTTTCGGCGGTGCGAGGGGCGTCGGGTCCGTTTTCATGTTTTGCGCGCCGGACTCGTTTCGGCGGTGCGGGGCGTCGGGTCCCGTTTTCATGTTTTGCGCGCCGGACTCGGTTTCGGCGGTGCACGGGGCGTCGGTCCGTTTTCATGTTTTGCGCTCCGGACTCGTTTCGGCGGTGCGAGGGCGTCGGGTCCGTTTTCATGTTTTGCGCGCCGGACTCGGTTTCGGCGGTACGAGGGCGTCGGGTCCCGTTTTCATGTTTTGCGCGCCGGACTCGGTTTCGGCGGTGCGAGGGCGTCGGGTCCGTTTTCATGTTTTGCGCTCCCGGACTCGTTTCGGCGGTGCGGGCGTCGGGTCCCGTTTTCATGTTTTGCGCGCCGGACTCGTTTCGGCGGTGCGAGGGCGTCGGGTCCGTTTTCATGTTTTGCGCGCCCGGACTCGTTTTTCGGCGCGGGCGCGTACGGCGGGCGTCGGGTCCGTTTTCATGTTTTGCGCGCCGGACTCGTTTCGGCGGTGCAGGGGCGTCGGGTCCGTTTTCATGTTTTGCGCGCCGGACTCGGTTTCGGCGGTACGAGGGCGTCGGGTCCGTTTTCATGTTTTGCGCGCCGGACTCGTTTCGGCGGTGCGGGGCGTCGGGTCCGTTTTCATGTTTTGCGCCGCGCCGGGACTCGTTTTCGGCGGCGAGGGCGTCGGGTCCGTTTTCATGTTTTGCGCGCCGGACTCGTTTTCGGCGGTGCGAGGGCGTCGGGTCCCGTTTTCATGTTTTGCGCGCCGGACTCGGTTTCGGCGGTGCGAGGGGCGTGGGGGTCCGTTTTCATGTTTTGCGCGCCGGACTCGGTTTCGGCGGTGCGAGGGCGTCGGGTCCCGTTTTCATGTTTTGCGCTCCCGGACTCGTTTCGGCGGCGATGGGGGCGTCGGGTCCGTTTTCATGTTTTGCGCGCCGGACTCATTTTCGGCGGTGCGAGGGCGTCGGGTCCGTTTTCATGTTTTGCGCGCCGGACTCGGTTTCGGCGGTACGGGCGTCGGGTCCGTTTTCATGTTTTGCGCGCCCGGACTCGTTTTCGGCGTGTACGAGGGCGTCGGGTCCGTTTTCATGTTTTGCGCGCCGGACTCGTTTTCGGCGGTGCGAGGGCGTCGGGTCCGTTTTCAATTTTGCGCGCTCGGACTCGTTTTCGGCGGTGCTGCGAGGGCGTCGGGTCCGTTTTCATGTTTTGCGCTCGGACTCGGTTTCGGCGGTGCGAGGTCGTCGGGTCCGTTTTCATGTTTTGCGCGCGCCGGACTCGGTTTCGGCGGTGCGAGGGCGTCGGGTCCGTTTTCATGTTTTGCGCTCCCAGACTCATTTTCGCGCGTACTCGAGGGGCGTCGGGTCCCGTTTTCATGTTTTGCGCTCCCCGGACTCATTTTCGGCGGTACGATGGCGTCGAGTCCGTTTTCATGTTTTGCGCTCGCCGGACTCGTTTTCGGCGTGCAGGGGCGTCGGGTCCGTTTTCATGTTTTGCGCGCCGGACTCATTTTCGGCGGCACGAGGGCGTCGGGTCCGTTTTCATGTTTTGCGCGCCGGACTCGGTTTCGGCGGTACGAGGGCGTCGAGTCCCGTTTTCATGTTTTGCGCTCCGGACTCGTTTTCGGCGGTGCAGGGCGTCGTCCCGTTTTCATGTTTTGCGCTCCCGGACTCGGTTTCGGCGGTACGAGGGCGTCGGGTCCGTTTTCATGTTTTGCGCGCCGGACTCATTTTCGGCGGTGCGAGGGCGTCGGGTCCGTTTTCATGTTTTGCGCTCCCCGGACTCGTTTTCGGCGGTGCGAGGGCGTCGGGTCCGTTTTCATGTTTTGCGCGCCGGACTCGTTTTCGGCGGTGCGGGGGGCGTCGGGTCCCGTTTTCATGTTTTGCGCGCCGGACTCGGTTTCGGCGGTGCGAGGGCGTCGGGTCCGTTTTCATGTTTTGCGCGCCGGACTCGTTTCGGCGGTGCAGGGGCGTCGGGTCCCGTTTTCATGTTTTGCGCTCCCGCGTCGGGTCCCGTTTTCATGTTTTGCGCTCCCGGACTCGTTTCGGCGGTACGGGGCGTCGGGTCCGTTTTCATGTTTTGCGCGCTCGGACTCGTTTTCGGTGCGGTACGAGGGCGTCGGGTCCGTTTTCATGTTTTGCGCCCCGGACTCGGTTTCGGCGGTACGAGGGCGTCGGGTCCCGTTTTCATGTTTTGCGCGCCGGACTCGGTTTCGGCGGTGCGAGGGCGTCGGGTCCGTTTTCATGTTTTGCGCTCCGGACTCATTTTCGGCGGTGCAGGGCGTCGGGTCCCGTTTTCATGTTTTGCGCTCCCGGACTCGTTTTCGGCGGTGCGGGGCGTCGGGTCCGTTTTCATGTTTTGCGCGCCGGACTCGTTTCGGCGGTGCGAGGGCGTCGGGTCCGTTTTCATGTTTTGCGCGCCGGACTCGTTTTCGGCGGTACGGGGGCGTCGGGTCCGTTTTCATGTTTTGCGCGCGCCGGACTCGTTTCGGCGTGCGAGGGCGTCGGGTCTCGTTTTCATGTTTTGCGCGCTCCGGACTCGTTTTCGGCGGTGCGAGGGCGTCGGGTCCGTTTTCATGTTTTGCGCGCCGGACTCGGTTTCGGCGGTGCGGGGCGTCGGGTCCCGTTTTCATGTTTTGCGCGCCGGGACTCGGTTTCGGCGGTGCGAGGGCGTCGGGTCCCGTTTTCATGTTTTGCGCTCCGGACTCATTTTTCGGCGGTGCGGGGCGTCGGGTCCGTTTTCATGTTTTGCGCTCCCGGACTCATTTTCGGCGGTGCGGGGCGTCGGGTCCGTTTTCATGTTTTGCGCGCCGGACTCGTTTCGGCGGTGCCGAGGGCGTCGGGTCCGTTTTCATGTTTTGCGCGCCGGACTCATTTTCGGCGGTGCGGGGGCGTCGGGTCTCGTTTTCATGTTTTGCGCTCCCGGACTCGTTTCGGCGGTACGGGGCGTCGGGTCCGTTTTCATGTTTTGCGCGCCGGACTCGTTTTCGGCGTGCGGGGCGTCGGGTCCGTTTTCATGTTTTGCGCTCCGGACTCGTTTTCGGCGTGCGAGGGCGTCGGGTCTCGTTTTCATGTTTTGCGCGCTCGACTCGTTTTTCGGCGGTACGAGGCGTCGGGACCCGTTTTCATGTTTTTGCGCTCGGACTCGGTTTCGGCGGTGCGAGGGCGTCGGGTCCGTTTTCATGTTTTGCGCTCCGGACTCATTTTCGGCGGTATCGATGGCGTCGGGTCCCGTTTTCATGTTTTGCGCTCCCGGACTCGTTTCGGCGGTACGAGGCGCGTCGGGTCCCGTTTTCATGTTTTGCGCTCCGGACTCGTTTTCGGCGGCGCGAGGGCGTCGGGTCGGGTCGTTTTCATGTTTTGCGCGCCGGACTCATTTTCGGCGGTGCGAGGCGTCGGGTCCGTTTTCATGTTTTGCGCGCCTCCCGATTCGGTTTCGGCGGTGCGAGAGGCGTCGGTCCCGTTTTCATGTTTTGCGCGCCCGGACTCATTTTCGGCGGTACGAGGGCGTCGGTCCCGTTTTCATGTTTTGCGCTCCCGGACTCGTTTTCGGCGGTGCGAGGGCGTCGGGTCCGTTTTCATGTTTTGCGCGCCGGACTCATTTTCGGCGGTGCGGGGGCGTCGGGTCCCGTTTTCATGTTTTGCGCGCCGGACTCGGTTTCGGCGGTGCGAGGCGTCGTCGGTCCCGTTTTCATGTTTTGCGCGCCGGACTCGTTTTCGGCGGTGCGAGGGCGTCGGGTCCCGTTTTCATGTTTTGCGCTCCCGGACTCGTTTTCGGCGGTGCGAGGGCGTCGGGTCCCGTTTTCATGTTTTGCGCGCCGGACTCATTTTCGGCGGTGCGAGCGAGGGCGTCGGTCCGTTTTCATGTTTTGCGCTCCGGACTCATTTTCGGCGGTGCGAGGGCGTCGGGTCCCGTTTTCATGTTTTGCGCGCCGGACTCGTTTCGGCGGTGCGAGGGCGTCGGGTCCGTTTTCATGTTTTGCGCTCCCGGACTCGGTTTCGGCGGTCGCGAGGGCGTCGGGTCCCGTTTTCATGTTTTGCGCGCCGGACTCGGTTTCGGCGGTACGGGGCGTCGGTCCCGTTTTCATGTTTTGCGCTCCCGGGACTCGTTTCGGCGGTGCGGCGAGGGCGTCGGGTCCGTTTTCATGTTTTGCGCTCCGGACTCATTTTCGGCGGTGCGAGGGCGTCGGGTCCCGTTTTCATGTTTTGCGCGCCGGACTCGGTTTCGGCGGTGCGAGGGCGTCGGTCCCGTTTTCATGTTTTGCGCTCCCGGACTCGGTTTCGGCGGTACGCAGGGGCGTCGGGTCCGTTTTCATGTTTTGCGCTCCCGGACTCGTTTCGGCGCGTGCGGGGCGTCGGGTCTCGTTTTCTTAATTTGGGCGCTCGAACTCGTTTTCGGCGTGCGAGGGCGTCGGGTCTCGTTTTATTAATTTGGGCGCTCGAACTCGTTTCGGCGGTAGCGGGCGTCGGGACCGTTTTCATGTTTTGCGCGCCGGACTCGGTTTCGGCGGTGCAGGGCGTCGGGTCCCGTTTTTTTGTTTTGCGCTCGTTTCGGTTTCGGCGGTGCGGGCGTCGGGTCCCGTTTTCATGTTTTGCGCTCCGGACTCATTTTCGGCGGTATCGATGGCGTCGGTCCCGTTTTCATGTTTTGCGCTCCCAGACTCATTTTCGGCGGTACGCGAGGCGCGTCGGTCCCGTTTTCATGTTTTGCGCTCTCGGACTCGTTTTCGGCGGCGCGGGGCGTCGGGTCTCATTTTCATGTTTTGCGCGCCGGACTCATTTTCGGCGTGCACCGAGGGAGTCGTGTCCCGTTTTCATGTTTTGCGCGCCGGACTCGGTTTCGGCGGTACCGAGGGCGTCGAGTCCCGTTTTCTTGTTTTGCGCTTCCGGACTCATTTTCGGCGGTACCGAGGGCGTCGGTCCCGTTTTCATGTTTTGCGCGATCTCGGACTCGTTTTCCGGCGCCGGACTCGCGGCGCGGGGCGTCGGGTCCGTTTTCATGTTTTGCGCGCCGGACTCATTTTCGGCGGTGCGAGGGCGTCGGTCCCGTTTTCATGTTTTGCGCGCCGGACTCGGTTTCGGCGGTGCGAGGGCGTCGGGAGTCCCGTTTTCATGTTTTGCGCTCCGGACTCGTTTTCGGGCGGTGCGAGGGCGTCGGGTCCCGTTTTCATGTTTTGCGCTCCGGACTCATTTTCGGCGGTACCGAGGGCGTCGGGTCCGTTTTCATGTTTTGCGCTCCCGGACTCATTTTCGGCGGTACCGAGGGCGTCGGGTCCCGTTTTCATGTTTTGCGCGCCGGACTCATTTTCGGCGGCGCCGAGGGCGTCGGGTCCCGTTTTCATGTTTTGCGCTCCTCGACTCATTTTCGGCGGTGCGGGGAGCGTCGGTCCCGTTTTCATGTTTTGCGCGCCGGACTCGGTTTCGGCGGTGCCGGGGCGTCGGTCCCGTTTTCATGTTTTGCGCGCCCGGACTCGTTTCGGCGGTATGCGAGGGCGTCGGTCCCGTTTTCATGTTTTGCGCTCCCCGACTCATTTTCGGCGGTCCGTTTTCATGTTTTGCGCTCGCCACGGCGGTGTCGTGTCCCGTTTTCATGTTTTGCGCACCCGGACTCGGTTTCGGCGGTCGAGGGCGTCGGTCCGTTTTCATGTTTTGCGCTCCCGGACTCATTTTTCGGAGGTACGAGGGCGTCGGGTCCCGTTTTCATGTTTTGCGCTCCGGACTCGTTTCGGCTACGCGAGGGCGTCGGGTCCCGTTTTCACGTTTCGAGGGCGCGCATGTTTGCGCCGGACTCGTTTTCGGCGGTACCGAGGGCGTCGGGACCCGTTTTCATGTTTTGCGCGCCAGGACTCGGTTTCGGCGGTACCGAGGGCGTCGGGTCCCGTTTTCATGTTTTGCGCTCCCGGACTCATTTTCGGCGGTAGCGAGGGCGTCGGGTCCCGTTTTCATGTTTTGCGCTCTCGGACTCGTTTTCGGCGGCGCCGAGGGCGTCGGGTCTCGTTTTCATGTTTTGCGCGCCCGGACTCATTTTCGGCGGCACCGAGGGAGTCGTGTCCCGTTTTCATGTTTTGCGCGCCCGGACTCGGTTTCGGCGGTACCGAGGGCGTCGAGTCCCGTTTTCATGTTTTGCGCTCCGGACTCGTTTTCGGCGGTACCGAGGGCGTCGGGTCCCGTTTTCATGTTTTGCGCTCCGGACTCGTTTTTCGGCGGTACCGAGGGCGTCGGGTCTCGTTTTCTTAATTTGGGCGCTCGAACTCGTTTTCGGCGGTGCACCGAGCGTCGGGTCCCGTTTTCACGTTTTGCGCGCCCGGACTCGGTTTCGGCGGTGCCGAGTTCGTTGGGACCCGTTTTCATGTTTTGCGCGCCTGGAGTCGGTGTCGGCGGTACCGAGGGCGTCGGGTCCCGTTTTCATGTTTTGCGCTCCCGACTCATTTTCGGCGGTACGATGGCGTCGGGTCCGTTTTCATGTTTTGCGCTCCCGACTCATTTTCGGCGGTACGCGAGGGCGTCGGGTCCCGTTTTCATGTTTTGCGCGCCGGACTCATTTTCGGCGCGAGGGGCGTCGGGTCCCGTTTTCATGTTTTGCGCTCCGGACTCATTTTCGGCGGCGCGAGGGCGTCGGGGTCCGTTTTCATGTTTTGCGCTCCCGGACTCATTTTCGGCGGATGCGGGGCGTCGTGTCCCGTTTTCATGTTTTGCGCGCCGGACTCGTTTTTTCGGCGGTACCGAGGGCGTCGGTCCCGTTTTCATGTTTTGCGCTCCCGGACTCGTTTTCGGCGGTACCGAGGGCGTCGGGTCCCGTTTTCATGTTTTGCGCTCCCCGGACTCATTTTCGGCGGTATCGAGGGCGTCGGGTCCGTTTTCACGTTTTGCGCTCCCGGACTCATTTTCGGCGGTACCGAGGGCGTCGGGTCCCGTTTTCATGTTTTGCGCGCCCGGACTGGTTTCGGCGGTTCCGAGGGCGTCGGTCCCGTTTTCATGTTTTGCGCGCCCGGACTCATTTTCGGCGGTACCGGGGGCGTCGTGTCCCGTTTTCATGTTTTGCGCGCCCGGACTCGGTTTTCGGCGGTGCGAGGGCGTCGGGTCCCGTTTTCATGTTTTGCGCTCCCGACTCGTTTCGCGCGTACGGGGCGTCGGGTCCCGTTTTCATGTTTTGCGCGCCGGACTCGGTTTCGGCGGTACGAGGGCGTCGGGTCCCGTTTTCATGTTTTGCGCTCCCGGACTGTTTTCGGCGGTACCGAGGGCGTCGGGTCCCGTTTTCATGTTTTGCGCTCCCGACTCATTTTCGGCGGTAGCGAGGGCGTCGGGTCCCGTTTTCATGTTTTGCGCGCCGGACTCGGTTTCGGCGCGCACCGAGGGCGTCGGGTCCCGTTTTCATGTTTTGCGCTCCCCGGACTCATTTTCGGCGTGCACCGAGGGCGTCGGGTCCGTTTTCATGTTTTGCGCGCCGGACTCATTTTCGGCGGTACCGAGGGCGTCGGGTCCCGTTTTCATGTTTTGCGCTCCCCGGACTCATTTTCGGCGGTGCGAGGGCGTCGGGTCCATTTTCATGTTTTGCGCGCCGGACTCATTTTCGCGTCTATACCGAGGGCGTCGGTCCGTTTTCATGTTTTGCGCTCTCGGACTCATTTTCGGCGGCGCGAGGGCGTCGGGTCCGTTTTCATGTTTTGCGCGCCGGACTCATTTTCGGCGGTGCACGAGGGCGTCGGTCCCGTTTTCATGTTTTGCGCGCCGGACTCATTTTTTTCGGCTCGAGGGCGTCGGGTCCCGTTTTCATGTTTTGCGCTCCCGGACTCATTTTCGGCGGTGCGAGGGCGTCGGGTCCCGTTTTCATGTTTTGCGCGCCGGACTTGGTTTTCGGCGGCGCGAGGGCGTCGGTCCCGTTTTCATGTTTTTGCGCCCGGACTCATTTTCGGCGGTGCACCGAGGGGTCGTGTCCCGTTTTCATGTTTTGCGCGCTCGGACTCATTTTCGGCGGTCGAGGGCGTCGGTCCCGTTTTCATGTTTTGCGCTCCCGGACTCGTTTTCGGCGGTACGGGGGCGTCGGGTCCGTTTTCATGTTTTGCGCTCCCGGACTCGTTTCGGCGCACCGAGGGCGTCGGGTCTCGTTTTCTTTTTGGGCGCTCGAACTCGTTTTCGGCGGCGCGAGGGCGTCGGGTCCGTTTTCATGTTTTGCGCGCTCCCGGACTCATTTTCGGCGGTACCGAGGGAGTCGGGTCCCGTTTTCATGTTTTGCGCGCCGGACTCGGTTTCGCGCATGCGAGGGCGTCGAGTCCCGTTTTCATGTTTTGCGCTCCCGGACTCGTTTTCGGCGGTGCGAGGGCGTCGGGTCCCGTTTTCATGTTTTGCGTTCCCGACTCATTTTCGGCGGTGCGAGGAGTCGTGTCCCGTTTTCATGTTTTGCGCGCCGGACTCGGTTTTCGGCGGCGAGGGTCGTCAAGTCCCGTTTTCATTTTTGCGCGCCGGACTCGTTTTCGGCGGTAGCGAGGGCGTCGGGTCCCGTTTTCTTGTTTTGCGCTCCGGACTCGGTTTCGGCGTACCGAGGGCGTCGGGTCCCGTTTTCACGTTTTGCGCGCCCGGACTCGGTTTCGGCGGTACCGAGGGCGTCGGGACCCGTTTTCATGTTTTGCGCGCCCGGACTCGGTTTCGGCGGTACCGAGGGCGTCGGTCCCGTTTTCATGTTTTGCGCTCCCGACTCATTTTCGGCGGTACCGATGGCGTCGAGACCCGTTTTCATGTTTTGCGCTCCCGGACTCGTTTTCGACGGCGCCGAGGGCGTCGGGTCTCATTTTCACGTTTTGCGCGCCCGAACTCATTTTTGGCAGTACCGAGGGAGTCGTGTCCCGTTTTCATGTTTTGCGCGCCCGGACTCGGTTTCGACGGTACCGAGGGCGTCGTGTCCCGTTTTCATGTTTTGCAATCCCGGACTCGTTTTCGGCGGTACCGGGGGCGTCGGGTCCCGTTTTCATGTTTTGCGCTCCCGGACTCCGTTTCGGCCGTACCGAGGGCGTCGGGTCTCGTTTTCTTAATTTGGGTGCTCGAACTCGTTTTCGGCGGTACCGAGATCGTCGGGTCCCGTTTTCACGTTTTGCGTGCCCGGACTCGGTTTCGGCGGTACCGAGGTCGTAGGGACCCGTTTTCATGTTTTGCGCGCCTGGAGTCGGTGTTGGCGGTAGCGAGGGCGTCGGGTCCCGTTTTCATGATTTGCGCTTCCCGACTCATTTTCGGCGGTACCGACGGCGTCGGGTCCCGTTTTCATGTTTTGCGCTCCCCGACTCATTTTCGGCGGTACCGACGGCGTCGGGTCCCGTTTTCATGTTTTGCGCTCTCGGACTCATTTTCGGCGCGCCGAGGGCGTCGGGTCTCATTTTCATGTTTTGCGCGCCCGGACTCATTTTCGGCGGTGCATCGAGGGGAGTCGTGTCCCGTTTTCATGTTTTGTGCGCCCGGACTCGGTTTCGGCGGTACGAGGGCGTCGAGTCCCGTTTTCATGTTTTGCGCTCCCGGACTCGTTTTCGGCTCTACCGAGGGCGTCGGGTCCGGTTTTCACGTTTTGCGCGCCCGGACTCATTTTCGGCGGCGCCGAGGGCGGCGTCGGCGTCGGGACCCGTTTTCATGTTTTGCGCGCCCGGACTCGTTTTCGGCGGTGCGGAGGGCGTCGGGTCCCGTTTTCACGTTTTGCGTGCCGGACTCATTTTCGGCGGTACCGATGGCGTCGAGTCCCGTTTTCATGTTTTGCGCTCCGGACTCGTTTTCGCGGCACGGGGGCGTCGGGTCCGTTTTCATGTTTTGCGCTCCGGACTCGTTTCGGCGTGCTCGGGGCGTCGGGTCCCGTTTTCATGTTTTGCGGCGCTCGACTCGTTTTCGGCGGCGCCGAGGGCGTCGGGTCTCGTTTTCATGTTTTGCGCGCCGGACTCATTTTCGGCGGCACCGAGGGAGTCGTGTCCCGTTTTCATGTTTTGCGCGCCCGGACTCGGTTTCGGCGGTAGCGAGGGCGTCGAGTCCCGTTTTCATGTTTTGCGCTTCCGGACTCGTTTTCGGTGGTACCGAGGGCGTCGGGTCCCGTTTTCATGTTTTGCGCTCCCCGACTCATTTTCGGCGGTACCGAGGGCGTCGGGTCCCGTTTTCACGTTTTGCGCTCCGGACTCATTTTCGGCGGTACCGAGGGCGTCGGGACCCGTTTTCATGTTTTGCGCGCCCGGACTCGGTTTCGGCGGTACCGAGGGCGTCCGGTCCCGTTTTCATGTTTTGCGCTCCCCGACTCATTTTCGGCGGTACCGATGGCGTCGGTCCCGTTTTCATGTTTTGCGCTCCCGACTCATTTTCGGCGGCGTCGAGGGCGTCGGGTCTCATTTTCATGTTTTGCGCTCCCGGACTCGTTTCGGCGGTGCGAGGGCGTCGGTCCGTTTTCATGTTTGCGCGCTCCCCGGACTCATTTTCGGCGGTGCGAGGGAGTCGTGTCCCGTTTTCATGTTTTGCGCGCTCGGACTCGGTTTCGGCGGTACACCGAGGGCGTCGAGTCCGTTTTCATGTTTTGCGCTCCGGACTCGTTTTCGGAGGTACCGAGGGCGTCGGGTCCCGTTTTCATGTTTTGCGCTCCCCGACTCATTTTCGGCTCTACCGAGGGCGTCGGGTCCCGTTTTCACGTTTTGCGCGCCCCGGACTCATTTTCGGCGGTAGCGAGGGCGTCGGGACCCGTTTTCATGTTTTGCGCGCCCGGACTCGGTTTCGGAGGTACCGAGGGCGTCGGTCCCGTTTTCATGTTTTGCGCTCCCCGGGCGCTCCCGTTTTCGTTTTCGGCGCGCGTCGAGGGCGTCGGGTCTCATTTTCATGTTTTGCGCGCCCGACTCATTTTCGGCGGCGGTGCGAGGGAGTCGTGTCCCGTTTTCATGTTTTGCGCGCCGGACTCGGTTTCGGCGGTGCACGAGGGCGTCGAGTCCCGTTTTCATGTTTTGCGCTCCCGGACTCGTTTTCGGCGGTGCACGGGGCGTCGGGTCCCGTTTTCATGTTTTGCGCTCCGGACTCGTTTCGGCGTACCGGGGCGTCGGGTCTCGTTTTCTTAATTTGGGCGCTCGAACTCGTTTTCGGCGGTACCGAGGGCGTCGGGTCCCGTTTTCACGTTTTGCGTGCCGGACTCGGTTTCGGCGCACCGAGGTCGTGGGACCCGTTTTCATGTTTTGCGCGCCCGACTCATTTTCGGGTGCACCGAGGGCGTCGGTCCCGTTTTCATATTTTGCGCTCCCCAACTCATTTTCGGCGGTACCGAGGGCGTCCGGTCCCGTTTTCATGTTTTGCGCTACCCGACTCGTTTTCGGCGGTACCGGGGGCGTCGGATCTCGTTTTCATGTTTTGCGCTCCCGGACTCCGTTTCGGCGGTACCGAGGGCGTCGTCGGTCCCGTTTTCATGTTTTGCGCGCTCGACTCCTTTTCGGCGCCGAGGGCGTCGGGTCCGTTTTCATGTTTTGGGCGCTCGAACTCGTTTTCGGCCGTACCGAGGGCGTCGGGTCTCGTTTTCTTAATTTGGGCGCTCGAACTCGTTTTCGGCTGTACCGAGGGCGTCGGGTCCGTTTTCATTTTTGGCGTGCTCGAACTCGTTTCGGCGGTGCCGAGGTCGTTGGGACCCGTTTTCATGTTTTGCGCGCCTGGAGTCGGTTTCGGCGGTACCGAGGGCGTCGGGTCCCGTTTTCATGTTTTGCGCTCCCCGACTCATTTTCGGCGGCGATACCGATGGCGTCGGGTCTCGTTTTCATATTTTGCGCTCCCCAACTCATTTTCGGCGGTACCGAGGGCGTCCGGTCCCGTTTTCATGTTTTGCGCTACCCGACTCGTTTTCGGCGGTACCGGGGCGTCGGATCTCGTTTTCATGTTTTGCGCTCCCGGACTCCGTTTCGGCCGTAGCGAGGGCGTCGGGTCTCGTTTTCTTAATTTGGGCGCTCGAACTCGTTTTCGCCGTACCGAGGGCGTCGGGTCTCGTTTTCTTAATTTGGGCGCTCGAACTCGTTTTCGGCCGTACCGAGGGCGTCGGGTCTCGTTTTATTAATTTGGGCGCTCGAACTCGGTTTCGGCGGTACCGAGGTCGTTGGGACCCGTTTTCATGTTTTGCGCGCCTGGAGTCGGTGTCGGCGGTACCGAGGGCGTCGGGTCCCGTTTTCATGTTTTGCGCTCCCCGACTCATTTTCCGCGGTACCGATGGCGTCGAGACCCGTTTTCTTGTTTTGCGCTCCCCGACTCATTTTCGGCGGTAACGATGGCGTCGAGACCCGTTTTCATGTTTTGCGCTCTCGGACTCGTTTTCGGCGGCGCGAGGGCGTCGGGTCTCATTTTCATGTTTTGCGCGCCGGACTCATTTTCGGCGGTACCGAGGGAGTCGTGTCCCGTTTTCATGTTTTGCGCGCCCGGACTCGGTTTCGGCGGTACGGAGGGCGTCGAGTCCCGTTTTCATGTTTTGCGCTCCCGACTCATTTTCGGCGGTACCGAGGGCGTCGGACCCGTTTTCATGTTTTGCGCTCTCGGACTCGTTTTCGGCGGCGCCGAGGGCGTCGGGTCCATTTTCATGTTTTGCGCGCCCGGACTCATTTTCGGCGGCACCGAGGGAGTCATGTCCCGTTTTCATGTTTTGCGCGCCGGACTCGGTTTCGGCGGTACCGAGGGCGTCGGTCCCGTTTTCATGTTTTGCGCTCCCGGACTCGTTTCGGCGGTACCGAGGGCGTCGGGTCCCGTTTTCATGTTTTGCGCTCCCCGACTCATTTTCGGCGGTACCGAGGGCGTCGGGTCCCGTTTTCATGTTTTGCGCTCCCGGACTCATTTTCGGCGGTGCCGAGGGCGTCGGGTCCCGTTTTCATGTTTTGCGCGCCCGGACTTGGTTTCGGCGGTACCGAGGGCGTCGGTCCCGTTTTCATGTTTTGCGCTCCCCGACTCATTTTCGGCGGTGCGAGGGAGTCGTGTCCCGTTTTCATGTTTTGCGCGCCCGGACTCGGTTTCGGCGGTACCGAGGGCGTCGAGTCCCGTTTTCATGTTTTGCGCTCCCGGACTCGTTTTCGGCGGTACCGAGGGCGTCGGTCCCGTTTTCATGTTTTGCGCTCCCCGACTCATTTTCGGCGGTACCGAGGGCGTCGAGTCCCGTTTTCATGTTTTGCGCGCCCGGACTCGGTTTCGGCGGTACCGAGGGCGTCGGTCCCGTTTTCATGTTTTGCGCTCCCGGACTCGTTTTCGAGGTACCGAGGGCGTCCGGTCCCGTTTTCATGTTTTGCGCTCCCCGACTCATTTTCGGAGGTACCGAGGGCGTCCGGTCCCGTTTTCATGTTTTGCGCTCCCCGACTCGTTTTCGGCGGCGTCGAGGGCGTCGGGTCTCATTTTCATGTTTTGCGCGCCCGACTCATTTTCGGCGGCACCGAGGAGTCGTGTCCCGTTTTCATGTTTTGCGCGCCCGGACTCGGTTTCGGCGGTACCGAGGGCGTCGGTCCCGTTTTCATGTTTTGCGCTCCCGACTCGTTTTCGGCGGCACGGGGCGTCGGTCCCGTTTTCATGTTTTGCGCTCCCGACTCCGTTTCGGCGCGTACCGAGGGCGTCGGTCTCGTTTTCTTGTTTTGGGCGCTCGACTCGTTTTCGGCGGTGCACGAGGCGTCGGTCCCGTTTTCACGTTTTGCGTGCCCGGACTCGGTTTCGGCGTTACCGAGGTCGTCGGGACCCGTTTTCATGTTTTGCGCGCCCGGACTCGGTTTCGGCGGTACCGAGGGCGTCGGTCCCGTTTTCATGTTTTGCGCTCCCCGACTCATTTTCGGCGCGCATCGATGGCGTCGGTCCGTTTTCATGTTTTGCGCTCCCCGACACATTTTCGGCGTGCATCGAGGGCGTCGGTCCCGTTTTCATGTTTTGCGCGCCCGACTCGTTTTCGGGCACGGGGGCGTCGGTCCGTTTTCATGTTTTGCGCTCCCGGACTCGTTTCGGCCGCACCGAGGGCGTCGGGTCTCGTTTTCATGTTTTTTCGGGCGCCGAGGGCGAACTCGTTTTGGCGCTCGACTCGTTTTCGGCGCGAGGGCGTCGGTCTCGTTTTCATTGTTTTGGCGCTCGAACTCGTTTTCGGCGGTACCGAGGGCGTTGGGACCCGTTTTCATGTTTTGCGCGCCCGGACTCGGTTCGGCGGTACCGAGGGCGTCGGGTCCCGTTTTCATGTTTTGCGCTCCCGACTCATTTTTTCCGCGCACCGAGGGCGTCGAGTCCCGTTTTCATGTTTTGCGCTCCCCGACTCATTTTCGGCGGTACCGATGGCGTCGAGACCCGTTTTCATGTTTTGCGCTCTCGGACTCGTTTTCGGCCGCGCCGAGGGCGTCGGGTCTCGTTTTCATGTTTTGCGCGCCCGGACTCATTTTCGGCGGCACCGAGGGCGTCGTGTCCCGTTTTCATGTTTTGCGCGCCCGACTCGGTTTCGGCGGTACCGAGGGCGTCGAGTCCCGTTTTCATGTTTTGCGCTCCCCGACTCATTTTCGGCGGTACCGAGGGCGTCGAGACCCGTTTTCATGTTTTGCGCTCTCGGACTCGTTTTCGGCGGCGCCGAGGGCGTCGGTCCCGTTTTCATGTTTTGCGCGCCCGACTCATTTTTTCGGCGGCATGCGAGGAGTCGTGTCCCGTTTTCATGTTTTGCGCGCCCGGACTCGGTTTCGGCGGTACCGAGGGCGTCGAGTCCCGTTTTCATGTTTTGCGCTCCCGGACTCGTTTTCGGCGGTACCGAGGGCGTCGGTCCCGTTTTCATGTTTTGCGCTCCCCGACTCATTTTCGGCGGTACCGAGGGCGTCGGTCCCGTTTTCATGTTTTGCGCTCCCGGACTCATTTTCGGCGGCATCGAGGGCGTCGGTCCCGTTTTCATGTTTTGCGCGCCGGACTCGGTTTCATGTTTTGCGGCGAGGCACCGAGGGCGTCGGTCCCGTTTTCATGTTTTGCGCTCCCGACTCGTTTCGCGGCACCGAGGGCGTCGGGTCCCGTTTTCATGTTTTGCGCCCCGACTCATTTTCGGAGGTACCGAGGGCGTCGTGTCCCGTTTTCATGTTTTGCGCGCCCGGACTCGGTTTCGGCGGTACCGAGGGCGTCGAGTCCCGTTTTCATGTTTTGCGCTCCGGACTCGTTTTCGGCGGCACCGAGGGCGTCGGTCCCGTTTTCATGTTTTGCGCTCCCGACTCATTTTCGGCGGTGCACCGAGGGAGTCGTGTCCCGTTTTCATGTTTTGCGCGCCCGACTCGGTTTCGCGCGCACCGAGGGCGTCGAGTCCCGTTTTCATGTTTTGCGCTCCCGGACTCGTTTTCGGCGGTACCGAGGGCGTCGGTCCCGTTTTCATGTTTTGCGCTCCCGACTCGTTTCGGCGCACCGAGGGCGTCGGGTCCCGTTTTCACGTTTTGCGCGCCCGACTCATTTTCGGCGGTACCGAGGGCGCCGGGACCCGTTTTCATGTTTTGCGCGCCCGGACTCGGTTTCGGAGGTACCGAGGGCGTCCGGGTCCCGTTTTCATGTTTTGCGCTCCCCGACTCATTTTCGGCGGTACCGAGGGCGTCGGTCCCGTTTTCATGTTTTGCGCTCCCCGACTCGTTTTCGGCGGCGTCGAGGGCGTCGGGTCTCATTTTCATGTTTTGCGCGCCCGAACTCATTTTCGGCGGTAGCGAGGGAGTCGTGTCCCGTTTTCATGTTTTGCGCGCCGGACTCGTTTCGGCGCACCGAGGGCGTCGAGTCCCGTTTTCATGTTTTGCGCTCCGGACTCGTTTTCGGCGGCACGAGGGCGTCGGTCCCGTTTTCATGTTTTGCGCTCCCGGACTCGTTTCGCCGTGCACCGAGGGCGTCGGGTCTCGTTTTCTTAATTTGGGCGCTCGAACTCGTTTTCGGCGCCGAGAGCGTCGGTCCCGTTTTCACGTTTTGCGCGCCCGACTCGAGGTTCGTTTGGCGGCACTCGCACCGAGGTCGTTGGGACCCGTTTTCATGTTTTGCGCGCGCCGGAGTCGGTGTCGGCGGTGCACCGAGGGCGTCGGTCCCGTTTTCATGATTTGCGCTCCCGACTCATTTTCGGCGTGCATCGATGGCGTCGGTCCCGTTTTCATGTTTTGCGCTCCCCGACTCATTTTCGGCGGTACCGAGGGCGTCGGTCCGTTTTCATGTTTTGCGCGCCCGGACTCATTTTCGGCGGTACCGAGGGCGTCGTGTCCCGTTTTCATGTTTTGCGCTCTCGGACTCATTTTTCGGCGGCGCCGAGGGCGTCGGGTCTCATTTTCATGTTTTGCGCGCCGGACTCATTTTCGGCGGTACCGAGGGAGTCGTGTCCCGTTTTCATGTTTTGCGCGCCCGGACTCGGTTTCGGCGGTACCGAGGGCGTCGAGTCCCGTTTTCATGTTTTGCGCTCCCGGACTCGTTTTCGGCGGTACCGAGGGCGTCGGGTCCCGTTTTCATGTTTTGCGCTCCCCGACTCATTTTCGGCTCTACCGAGGGCGTCGGGTCCCGTTTTCATGTTTTGCGCTCCCGGACTCATTTTCGGCGGTACCGAGGGCGTCGGGACCCGTTTTCATGTTTTGCGCGCCCGGACTCGGTTTCGGCGGCGCCGAGGGCGTCCGGTCCCGTTTTCATGTTTTGCGCTCCCCGACTCATTTTCGGCGGTACCGAGGGAGTCGTGTCCCGTTTTCATGTTTTGCGCGCCCGGACTCGGTTTCGGCGGTACCGAGGGCGTCGGTCCCGTTTTCATGTTTTGCGCTCCCCGACTCATTTTCGGCGGCACCGAGGAGCGTCGGTCCCGTCCCGTTTTCATGTTTTGCGCTCCGGACTCGGTTTTCGGCGGTGCGAGCGGGCGTCGGTCCCGTTTTCATGTTTTGCGCTCCCGGACTTGTTTCGGCGGTACCGAGGGCGTCGGGTCCCGTTTTCATGTTTTGCGCTCCCGACTCATTTTCGCGGCGCCGAGGGCGTCGGTCCCGTTTTCATGTTTTTGCGCCGGACTCGGTTTCGGCGTACCGAGGGCGTCTCGGGTCCCGTTTTCATGTTTTGCGCTCCCGACTCATTTCGGCGGCTCTACCGAGGGGCGTCGGTCCCGTTTTCATGTTTTGCGCGCCCGGACTCATTTTCGGCGGTGCCGAGGGCGTTAGGTCCAGTTTTCATGTTCTGCGCGCCCGGACTCATTTTCGGCGGCACCGAGGGCGTCGGTCCCATTTTCATGTTTTGCGCGCCGGACTCATTTTCGGCGATACCGAAGGCGTCGGTCCCGTTTTCATGTTTTGCGCGCCGGACTCATTTTCGGCGGCACCGAGGGCGTCGGTCCCTTATTTTCATGTTTTGCGCGCCGGACTCATTTTCGGGCGGCACCGAGGCGTCGTGTCCCGTTTTCATGTTTTGCGCGCCGGACTCGTTTCGGCGGTACCGAGGGCGTCGGGTCCCGTTTTCATGTTTTGCGCTCCCCGACTCATTTCGGCTCTGTACCGAGGGCGTCGGTCCCGTTTTCACGTTTTGCGCTCCCGGACTCATTTTCGGCGTGCACCGAGGGCGTCGGGTCCCGTTTTCATGTTTTGCGCGCCCGGACTCGGTTTCGGCGGCGCGAGGGCGTCCGGTCCCGTTTTCATGTTTTGCGCTCCCCGACTCATTTTCGGCGGTACCGAGGGCGTCGTGTCCCGTTTTCATGTTTTGCGCGCCCGGACTCGGTTTCGGCGCACCGAGGGCGTCGAGTCCCGTTTTCATGTTTTGCGCTCCCGGACTCGTTTTCGCGCGTACCGAGGGCGTCGGTCCCGTTTTCATGTTTTGCGCTCCCGACTCATTTTCGGCGCACCGAGGGCGTCGTGTCCCGTTTTCATTTTCATGTTTTGCGCGCCCGGACTCGGTTTCGCGCGCATCGAGGGCGTCGGGTCCCGTTCCCGTTTTCATGTTTTGCGCTCCCGGACTCGTTTCGGCGGTACCGAGGGCGTCGGGTCCCGTTTTCATGTTTTGCGCGCTCCCGACTCATTTTCGGCGCCGCCGAGGGCGTCGGTCCCGTTTTCATGTTTTGCGCTCCCCGACTCATTTTCGGCGGTACCGAGGGCGTCGGGTCCCGTTTTCATGTTTTGCGCGCCGGACTCGGTTTTCGGCGGTACCGAGGGCGTCGGGTCCCGTTTTCATGTTTTGCGCTCCCGACTCTCATTTTCGGCTCTACCGAGGGCGTCGGTCCCGTTTTCATGTTTTGCGCGCCGGACTCATTTTCGGCGCACCGAGGGCGTCGGGTCCCGTTTTCATGTTTTGCGCGCCGGACTCGGTTTCGGCGTACCGAGGGCGTCGGTCCCGTTTTCATGTTTTGCGCTCCCCGACTCATTTTCGCGGTACCGAGGGCGTCGGTCCCGTTTTCATGTTTTGCGCTCCCCGACTCGTTTTCGGCGGCGTCGAGGGCGTCGGGTCTCATTTTCATGTTTTGCGCGCCCGACTCATTTTCGGCGCATGCGGGGAGTCGTGTCCCGTTTTCATGTTTTGCGCGCCCGGACTCGGTTTCGGCGGTACCGAGGGCGTCGAGTCCCGTTTTCATGTTTTGCGCTCCCGGACTCGTTTTCGGCGGTACCGGGGGCGTCGGGTCCCGTTTTCATGTTTTGCGCTCCCGGACTCCGTTTCGGCGTACCGAGGGCGTCGGGTCTCGTTTTCTTAATTTGGGCGCTCGAACTCGTTTTCGGCGGTACCGAGGGCGTCGGGTCCCGTTTTCATGTTTTGCGCGCCCGGACTCGGTTTCGGCGGTACCGAGGGCGTCGGGTCCCGTTTTCATGTTTTGCGCTCCCGACTCATTTTCGGCGTGTACCGATGGCGTCGGGTCCCGTTTTCATGTTTTGCGCTGCCCCGACTCATTTTCGGCGGTACCGAGGGCGTCGGGTCTCGTTTTCATGTTTTGCGCGCCGGACTCATTTTCGGCGGTACCGAGGGAGTCGTGTCCCGTTTTCATGTTTTGCGCTCTCGGACTCATTTTCGGCGGCGCCGAGGGCGTCGGGTCTCATTTTCATGTTTTGCGCGCCGGACTCATTTTCGGCGGTACCGAGGGAGTCGTGTCCCGTTTTCATGTTTTGCGCGCCCGGACTCGGTTTCGGCGATGCATCGAGGGCGTCGAGTCCCGTTTTCATGTTTTGCGCTCCGGATTCGTTTTCGATGGTGTTTACCCCTGAAAGGTTGAAGGAAGAAGTATAAGAGAAAAGCCAAAATCAAACCCTATGAGCTGAACCAATACAATCCCTGTGCAACAAGGAATGATGTCAATGCCAAGCCAGTATTTTGATACAACCAATCATGAGAAATCTCAATATGATTTTGCTTTCAAGGCTGACCTGGTGCCAAAGCTGTGAGCAACCACCTAACCATGCTTTAATTTGTGTCAATTGCTTTGATAAGTAGTCGACTCTTTGACCAAATTACCCTCATGTTAAGGGATTGAAAGTCAATTTCACAAGACCGATCAGTGCCAAAAGGGAGCAACCACACGATCAAGTCTAGATTTGTATTAATTGGCGATAAGTAGTCAGCATTTGATCAAATCAAACCCTAATAAGCATCAATATTGGTGTTAATTGGGGTGGAGTTTCTGCAAGGAGAATTTATTTGGCAGAGACATTGAGCTACAGCTGTGAGAAATTGGGATTAATTGAGAAGAAAATAGGGTTTTATTGATCAGGGAATTTTTAACACAAGCAAACAGGGGTAAAAATGGAATTAAAAATTACATAGATGATCCTCATGAATTTATAGAATTTTGGTGAAAATTTCATGATTTTTGGATGAAGGGATCTATTAAAATAAATTGGAGAAGAAAATCAAAGCAATCTGAAGGCTAGGATTAATCAAGGGGTTTTCTTGGGTGCAACTTGGAGCTGAAAGACTATCTAGGTGCAAGTTGGGGCTGTCAAACATTGAAGGCACCTAAATGGCGCTGAGGAGAGATTTTGAAAGAAAGGATAATTTGCATGAACTTGGTGCACCATCATGAGTCTCATTAATCATTACGTGTGGGGCCGGAACACCTAGTCCACCCGATATGCGCCACTTCTTCCCTTCATTTCTCTCACCGTGAAGTGGGCCCCACAAGAATCCAGGTTCATTTCCTTCTTCCTCTTGGTGAGAACTCCCTATTAACCCGATTTTAATTTGAACAAAAGCTTCGAAGGTGGGAAATCAAAATACTCAACGATAATTCCCAAATAATATATCGATGAAAGCTCTTGATGTGGAGAATATGCTAAGGCGATCAATTTTTAGTTTTATGCACTATGAATCACTCGCATTCAAGGGAAAAGGGATCGAGTGTAGAATCCAATTGAATGATCTGAGAACTAATTAGACAAATTGGCGGCTGGGATAACATTTAGTGGGTCCCACGATGTGGTTGAGACCGTTGCTGGCACAAGACGGTTGGTAAATACACGAGTTTCACCTATACCCGAGGAGAGTTCCAGAAGGTCAAATAATTGCGGTGTCGGTCAAAGGATCAACTGAAGGCAGCCAAGCTGGCAATCCTGGTGCTCAAGACAGTTACAAAGAAACACAACTCAGATGCATCTCAGCCGTCCAATTGACTAATCAAAGGATGAGGCTGCGCCATGTCACCGATCCATGGATTCAAGAAAACACAAATTGTGTATACAGGAAACACAATTGAGCAGTTGAGCTTCAATTAGCCTTCTATATATACCTTAATGAGAGTTGAAAAGCGAGGGGGCCAAGAAAACATAGACCATCTACCCAAACCAGTGAAGAAGAAACCTAGGCAGATCTTATTCTTCAGCATAGATATTCCCTAAACTGATTGATCTCGGTTTCAAACTTGAGAACTCAGTTAGATCTTGATCTTTACCTTGAATAGCAATCCAAGCTAATAAAATTTCGGTTTCAAACTTGAGAATTCAGCAGAATCACCCGAGACCTTTGCCAATCAACTCTAATCCAGTAGCGAGGAGGTCAAATTGAAGCATTACAAGTCCCATCAGTTGCATTGAGATCTTCAGATAAGTGAATTTCAATCTTTTAAAATGTAGATTCCTAAGGATTGCTCTATTCTTCTTTGAATAAAGAAATAAAATTTGCCTCTTTTCTGAACTTTCTTATTGATAACCCCTTTGAACATAGTTAGGTTTAAGATTAATGCTAAGCTTTTCATCAATGCCTCTTGAATCTTTCTTTATTATCAGCTGATTGATCTCGGTTATAACCTGAGAACTCAGCAAGAATAGCTCCATTCCATTGTAAATGCTATTTTTGAACAATTGGAGGAAAAGATCAAATGCTTTTTGATAATAACATTAAGGTTGCTGAGTGCATGAATGATCTAGTAATGGTACAAGCGACAAGCCTTCATAGGATTATGATTCAGAGCAACACAAATTACATTCTGATAATCAATAGTTCAATTCTGACAGATCACAAAAAGGGATAATTGATTAACATCATGATGATTTGTGTTGATACATTAGACTAATACGCATTTGAATACTAATTTCTTAAAAAATTCTGGTTGAATTGAGCGGATACCTAAGGCATAAGAACCTTGATACCGAACTGTACCGATCCACATTAAACGGTACCAGTGTATACACTCAATCACCGTACAGATTCTCGATCAATCTCTATAGAAAGATTCCTTGAGAGTAGGCGACGCTGTTGGTCTTGTCCGATCAGGAAGGCAGAGCCCCAGTCGCCGGAAAGGCCTATTGACACGAATCTTGGCGCAACAGTCGGAGAGACAATCAACAAGATATAATCGCACGATCTTTGAAGTGTGGGTTTGCATCTTGACGCACACGTATGAATCTCAAAGAGAATCAATGGATCCGAGTTATCAAGCATCAACAGAATTAAATGGATTAAATTTGGGCCCTATATCTCTCGAACACGCATCCCAATGATATCCAACGACCCATGAAAAACTACATTTAGATGAAAAGGTGCACCAATCTCGCCGCGGATCCAATGACACGAATTAAATGCAGGATTGATCATGGCCCAGATCAAGAAGAGGCCCAACTATGGAGAATAAAAAAGAGAATTAAATTTGGGCCCAGCTCGCATATAAAAATACATATATAATCTTGGCCCAGTACACTAAGCCCAATAATTATTTAATAACAGAATATTGAAAGTATAGAGTAAACAAATCATTTAAAAATGTTCCTAAACTCCAAATTAACCCAAATTTGTTTCTAAAATTTCCTTGTTCTTCATAATATTTTTTCTGTATAATAACATTTCAATTTTAAAAATATAATCACATTAAAACAATTTAAAAGCAAAAAAATATTACATATATTGATATATTTGACTTAGCTTTGACTTGTCATTTTAAATACTATAAAAATTCCAAAAATTCAAATAAAATCTTAAATGATAATTAGATATATTTTGATGATTTTGCTGATGATTTTTCAAAAGAATAATAATGACAACAATAGTATATAATAATGAGATTAGCCCTATTCTTTAATAAAAAAAAATAATAATAATAAATAATAATATCAAATAAGTATTATGATAATATTTTCTATAAAAAGTAAAAACACATAGATAAATAATCATAATGGCAAATAATAAATACATCTTATTCTAGAATAAATGATATAATAATAAGATCATATAATAAAATAGATTGTATTTCTTTGGTTGTTTTCTAAACTTTGAATAAAAATACAATAATAATAATAAAATGTTATTACTTTCTGCTTAAAGAAATATTAATAATGAGAATATTTTTGATGAATAAAATACAATAAAAATAATAGTTGTAATAAAGGAAATAATGAATTTCATCTTTGTGGTTATTTCAAATAATAATGATAATAATAAGACAAAGTCTTATGTTTTTCTATAGATAATAAATAGAAATAATAAAAATATAATGAAAACTATAATAAATAGAATAGAATATTAATAATAATAATCTCTTTTTAGCTATTATAGATCCTAAAAATGAAAATAAAAATAATATAGCTGATCATCTTTTTGTTTTGTAAATAATTCCTACAAAATGAATAGTATTTCAAAATAACAAAATATGGTAATAAAATCCTATTACTTTGGCTATTATAAATATTATAAAAATACAAATAAAATCATAGCCAGTTCATTTTCTATTATTTTGTAAGTGATTTTCTACAAAATAAATAGAGTTTAGAAATAATAAAAATAAAATTCTACTACTTTAGCTATTATAAAATCCCAAAAATATAAATAAAATTCTAGTTAATAGCTAACCCATTTCCTATTATTTTTGTAAATAATTTTCTACAGAAATAAATAGAGTTTAAAAATAAAAATAAATTTACCTTTATGATAGAAGATAATGATGAAAGGTATTGTGTAATAATCTTTTTACATTTTAGAGATGAACAAATATGCTCACACAAGGGGTGTAGAGCAACACAGTGATTTTGTGCACATAATGCAACATTTAGAGCGATTAGTCGAGACAAGAACATCTTGACGAAGAATAACTGAGGCTTTCGATAGCAATATGAGGAGATATGTCGAGACAAGAACATCTTGACGCTTGATGAAGAATAACCAGGGCTGCGACATCAACATGGAGAGATATGTCGACTCTGAGGAAGAAGAACATTACGATGTCCGAGAGAAGTGACATCTTAATGACTCATTACCATGAACAAATGACTCATGACTAAATACGCTCACACAAGGGGTGTAGGGCAACATAGTAATTTTGCACAAGTAATGCAACATTTAGAATGATTAGTCGGGATAAGAACATCTTGACGCTCGCTGAAGAATGACCAAGGCTGCGACATCAACATGAAGAGATATGTCGACTCCAAGAGATATGAACATTACGATGTCCGAGAGAAGTGACATCTTAATGACTCGGTGTCATGAACAAGTAATTCATGACCATTTGAGCTAGCAAGATTGAACTCATCCGTCGATAAGTTTGTCTTCTGGTTCATCTCCCGAGATTGTGAGATTGAATCGTTCTGTAGTAGATTCATCCACAAAACAGTGAATGTGAACCGTTCTGTAGTAGGTTCCTTCACTAACACATGCCTCAATGTTAAGCTGGCCCAGTGCTTCAGGTTTAACATTGTGTGCAATTGTGTTCCTAGGTTTATGAATCGGCTTAGTGCTTCGAATTCATGATCTAGAAGATCGGTGAGAAGAAACACGTGGGCCAAATCCACCCTTCTCCTGATTCACCAACCTCAAGATCAACCCGGCTCGGTGCTTCGAGTTGTATTTTGTGCGATTGGTTGTTGACTAGTTAAGATTGAACCGTTCTGTAGTAGGTTTATCTTCTAGATCAAGCGAGGTTGAGTCGCTCGTAGTAGACTCACCTCAAGCCCCTACGAAGGGATTAACCCGATCGTAGTAAGGTTATCTCTCGAGGTGGTATAGATCGAACCGATCCGTAGTAGGTTCGTCTTCCATAGGATCAACTGTGAACTGTTCTGAAGTAGGTTCATTTTCTAGATGAACTGAGGTCGAGTCGTTCTGTAGTAGACTCACTTCGAACCCCTTCAAAGAGATTAATCTGATCTGTAGTAAGGTTACCTCTTAAAGCGGTAAAGACTGAACCGATCTGTAGTAGGTTCGTCTTCCTTGGAATCGACCCCTTTTGTGAACCCAGACGACCACTTGACCATCATTTAACTATACTATTTGCTTCTCCCTTTCAAAGATCCAGAGGTGCCTCGAGGTTAGTAGCCCAGGGTAATTAACGGTGGGGGCTTGCGCCCACCGGAATCTACAAGAACTCACAATCACTAAAAACCCCCTAAATGTGCATCCAAATCTCTCTAAACGGCAGAATCAGCCGGCACCAAACAGATGCACGCTTGGGAGGGATCTCCGTGTCCTTCTTCCGCATCCCATCGCCCAGCGGCGGTGCGGAGCGCGCGAAAAAGGGTCGCACAGGATC